>JAUPFT010000022.1:10718046-11318046 GCA_036936625.1 Parnassius smintheus behrii | reverse complement strand
TTTAACAGTGCATACCTGGCTATTTGGCAGAAGAAAAATGAGAAAATAAATTTTAATAAAAAGCAATAGATCACTTTAAAAGACTAAAACCTCCAACTTAGTTAAAACAACCGATTTTGTTGTAACCATGTTGAATGCAAGAAAAAAGTACTGGTGATCTTTCTTGATTTAGCTAAAGAATTGGACACAGTCTGATTGCCAATAATATTGAAAAAAAATAGAAAGCCTTGGCATTCGAGATCTTCAGCTATGACATTTATGTGATTATTTGCATAATGGAATTCAGTGTGTCGAATTGCAAGACAAGATATTTATAATGTTGCAACATGGCTGTACAGCCTCACACGTACACGTAACAAAATGCATTATTGTAAAAATATAGGAAGAATAAAAGAGAATTATGATCATTTACTAACAATGATACACTTTAATAAGGATAGTTTCACGAGAGTTGTTTCGTATAGTTCGGACGTGTTTTTCCGAGTGACATAACTACAGAAAACTTGTAAGACGAGATTTTTGGTTCGACACCCGATATTGTTGCAATATTTTGTAGAAACTTATATTAAAATAGTAGGAGGAACTAATTCACTACCATATATTTCAATTGAGAACCAGCTGGTACGTCGCTGGTTCTGGATTCGAATCTCAGATGAGTAAGATTGTTGGTTTATGGGACTGGTTGTACTTAATTTTTTCTACACGTCTCTGATATTTTATTTCACCTTATGAGGATTACATCGGGAGTAAAGACTAGCTGTTATTATATGTTACAGCCGATAAATAATATTACAATATCACTTCGCTTACACAGTGGATAAAGTCAAAATCGAAACATTTTTATTTATAACTGGACTTCACAAAGCACTGACCCTTTCTCCCAAAAGTTAGGACTTGACATTATTAAATATATTATACGCACAATAAAAAAGGTAACGGAGCTTATTATGTCCAGGCATATATTATCTATTATTTAGTCATCTATTTATAATATCCTTTTTTCATAAGAATGCTTTACAAATGCACAATGAATTAACGGAAAGAAAAATCTATATTAATGTTACAGTAATATTACAAGGTTAAATAGTTAAAAATTTATCCTAAAACGCCATAGCATTCTTAATATTTATTTTTAAATTTTCGAAGTGCATATATATACAAATATATAAAATGTCATATACGTAAATCTGAAACAGAATACGTAAGTGGTTTTCAATTTTAAATATTTACAGATTATATGAGTTAGCTTTTTGATCCCACAGGTTCATTTTGGATTTCCGGTTGGAACGACGATAGCAATTTGTAATATGTACGTGAGTTGAACGTCGATTTGTTGTTTTAAATTGATTTAGAAAATCGGGAAAAATATTCTACAACCATTATTTATCCACAAAATTTATGAATCTAAACGCAACTGAAATACTTAATTTGGTGATTACAATTGATACGAAGGCATTCCATATTGATCCTGAGACGTGAAAACGCATCTGCATTTTGATGGAGATAAATGTAGAAGTGTACCTGAAATGTATGTGAGTCCACTACCTCGTATCATCTTGTGTGTGTCGTAAGAGCCGACAAAGAGGAATGAAATGGAGATCGGCAGGAGCATCTTCCTTGTAACAATCAAATAACTAGAAACTGTGGCGCCTTCCAAACGTAGAAACTATGGCAAATTTCGCCTCTATTATCTTCTATAGGTAAAGCCTATCTATGGGTAAAGGCATATTTTCATAGGCTGTAATTGATTAATTAATTAATAATTGGTCAAATCACTCTTTAATTTAAAATTAACTTACTCGCACTTGACTAAGTTTTGTTATTTTACTTTAGTTTTTGCACTATAATAACACCAAGTTTGCATATTACATGTATTACAGTTATTGAGATATTACAAAAAATAAATACCGAAAACACTTTTTTGTATTAGGAACCCCTAATTTTTCATTTTTAATTTTTGATTACTTGTTGAAAGACTAATTAATGAAACATATTCTGTCAAAATTTCCATCGGCTGCCATATAACGGTTCAAATATTATATATTTATTTATACGTAGAACATCGGACATCGTTGGCTTATTAATCGATTCCCGTAATTTTGTATATAACGCTAATTTTAAACGTAATTTGAAGGTGGAAGGTAAGTTATTAGTCGTTCTAATTATAAATTCTCCCCAAGGACTATACATGGCCAGTGCTGAGCTGCTAGCATCCGTCTACTTCCTGTATAGTTTATAAGGTTGTCATTTAATCTAGTAGGTGTTGTCCCTATATTACGTTTGCCAGTTATAAATAAATAGAATATTAAAGATCTCTTTTTTATGCAAAGTACCTATAATATAGTATGAGTTCCCTTGGTTAATTTAGTATTCTGTTTGCTTCATTGAAATTGTGCGCTTAAAATATTTACTGGTGCTGTTGAGACATATATGCATTAAAAAACGTGACCTTTTTTACTCTGAAAATATTAATCATTAACAAAACTAAAAATAAATATTTTGTAACGACTGCTCAATCGAGTCAGAACGATATAATATAATATAATATAATATAATATAATATAATATAATATAATATAATATAATATAATATAATATAATATAATATAATATAATATAATATAATATAATATAATATAATATAATATAATATAATATAATATAATATAATATAATATAATATAATATAATATAATATAATATAATATAGTAGCTAAAAGTATTAGGAAATACATAGATAAATTAGATAGCCATATTAACATTAGTATCCTTCAAAAACAAGCAGCTATTCACACATCAACTATACTCACTAAAGTGCTAGGGGATACCGTATTTATACATAATCAACCGGACCATCTACATATACAGATCACCCAACAGTCATCAAACACGCAGCAGTCACCAAGAACAACGGATACAACAAACACCACAAACACATCGAATATACAACGTTCACTAAACATCCAAGAGCAACACATGCAAACCATGCAACAATCATTAGGCATAACAGGCATACAACAATCATTAAATGCACCGAACTCATCTAACACATATAATCCGAATGTACAACAGTCACTAAATTCGCGACAAAAACGGGGACGAGAGAGAAAAAGAATGAGAAAAGACGAACAACTTACAGAAGGTACATCTTGAATGACTTAATTTGCGTAATAATTTTCATTAAATTACATCTCAATATTAAAAAAAGTACTATAAAAAACTACAACATTATATTAATTTAAAACACATTAATGGGGATATATAAATACCTTTTTTTCTGTGGGATGCAGAACGGGGTATTTATTAAAACCGACGTAAGTCGTGAATGTGTCATAATATAATATAATATAATATAATATAATATAATATAATATAATATAATATAATATAATATAATATAATATAATATAATATAATATAATATAATATAATATAATATAATATAATATAATATAATATAATATAATATAAGATATAAACTCAAAGACAGTTCCTGGATCAATCACCTACTATACATGGATGACCTTAAAGTTTATGCAAACAATAAGAGTAATTTGAAAGTACTGTTGGATAGTGTGGAAGTATTTACAAGCGACATAGGGATGCGATTTGGACCAGACAAATGCAAAACAATACACCTGAGTTCTGGGTATAGAAGCAATGCAATAGGAGAAGGTCATATTCTTTTAAGCGGTGAAACTTTTGAGCAACTTGCAATAGGAGATAAATATAAATATTTAGGAATACATGAATCAGGAAAGATAGAACACAGCATCATAAGAGATCAAATAACTAAAGAATATTTTAAAAGAATCAAGAAACTACTGAACACCCAACTTAACTCACGATATTTGATAAAAGGTATTAATACATACGCAGTCCCGGTTTTACTTTACTCATTTGGCATAATAAATTATAAAAATAACGATCTTAAGAAAATAGATATAAAAACAAGGAAATTACTAGCAATTAAAAAGGTACATCAGCAAAAAGCAGAAATAGAAAGGCTATACTTACCTGTAACACAAGGAGGAAGAGGTCTGATAAATATAGAGTACATGTATAAAGCACAGATAGTAAAATATAAACAATATCTGAAAACAGAAAGCGATTATCTCATTAAAATAATAATGCAACACGACATACATAGAGATAAATATTCAATTATAAAAGAAGCACAAGAGATAGAAAGAGAATTACATTTACCACAAGAAAATACATATACAGATAAAGAAATTAAGATGGCAATAGTTAAAAGACACAATGAACTGTGGCGAACAAAACCCTTACATGGACAATTTCCTAAAAAAGTTTTAGATCAGGCCAATATAGACATAGAACTTTCATATCAATGGCTTAAAAGGCAACAGGTTTCTCCTAGTACAGAGTCATCAATATTTGCAATACAAGACCAGGCCATTAATACGCGGCAACATCAACGCGACATATTAAATGAGCCAGTAGATGGAAAATGTCGTCTGTGTTCCTGTAAAGATGAAACCACACAACACATAATATCCGGATGTGACAAACTAGTAGGGACATATTACGTAAAGCGACATGATTACCTTGTCCAGTACGTCTATTGGTGTCTGGCTAAAAAGAACAAAATAGAAGTTTCTAACCTCTGGTGGCAAGAAACCCTCATCCGACCACAAATTAAGGAAAATGAGTTTGCTAAAATCATGTGGGAAATGCCCGTCCAAACTGATATTACTGTAACACATAACAGACCTGATTTGATATATGTTGATAAAACAAGTAATAAAACATTCTTAATAGATATAACTGTACCATCAGACTACAATATAGGACCTAAGGAAATTGAAAAATTAAGCAAATACCACCTGCTAAAAACTGAAGTTAGCCGTTTGTGGAATACACAAGCAACTGTCATTCCCATAGTAATAGGAGCAACGGGAGTGGTAGCTAAAAGTATTAGGAAATACATAGATAAATTAGATAGCCATATTAACATTAGTATCCTTCAAAAACAAGCAGCTATTCACACATCAACTATACTCACTAAAGTGCTAGGGGATACCGTATTTATACATAATCAACCGGACCATCTACATATACAGATCACCCAACAGTCATCAAACACGCAGCAGTCACCAAGAACAACGGATACAACAAACACCACAAACACATCGAATATACAACGTTCACTAAACATCCAAGAGCAACACATGCAAACCATGCAACAATCATTAGGCATAACAGGCATACAACAATCATTAAATGCACCGAACTCATCTAACACATATAATCCGAATGTACAACAGTCACTAAATTCTCGACAAAAACGGGGACGAGAGAGAAAAAGAATGAGAAAAGACGAACAACTTACAGAAGGTACATCTTGAATGACTCTTTTAATTTGCGTAATAATTTTCATTAAATTACATCTCAATATTAAAAAAAGTACTATAAAAAACTACAACATTATATTAATTTAAAACACATTAATGGGGATATATAAATACCTTTTTTTCTGTGGGATGCAGAACGGGGTATTTATTAAAACCGACGTAAGTCGTGAATGTGTCATAATATAATATAATATAATATAATATAATATAATATAATATAATATAATATAATATAATATAATATAATATAATATAATATAATATAATATAATATAATATAATATAATATAATATAATATAATATAATATAATATAATATAATATAATATAATATAATATAATTATAATTATATTTATATAATTATTTTTTATTAAACTTTTAATAAAAAATAAATCCTAGCTTACAGAATCAAGACTACGATAATTTTCACAACATACACACACACGAATGCACACACACGCACACACACACACGCACACACACACACACACACACACACACACACACGCACGTACGCACGCACGCACACGCACACACACACACACACACACACACACACACACACACACACACACACACACACACACACACACGCACGCACACACACACACGCACGCACTAACGATGTCTAACAATTGAGTTATTGCGCTTTGTCGTTGTTGCCGTGGTATTGTTGCTGCATGGCCGATTTGGCCGATCAGTCGATGTCGATATTCGGGATAAACGGTTTCACACTAGTATCGATTTTCCATATCATTCAGCCTTAAGAAGCTTACTAAGCGTCAATGCGTCATATCAGGTTTTAGTACTTTAAGTTACCCACTAGCATATTTATAACCTGCTTCTTGCCTTAATACGAAAAGTTATATCGGACAAAGTTACCTCGCGGGGTTTAGAGATACTTTAACACGTGTTCAAGACGTTATTACTGTAGCCAAATATTTTGCCGTAAAGCTTGACACACAAAGACGTTATGTTTTTGTGGTTGTTCCTATATGTTCAATTATTAAAAAAATGTTTATTTTAGTCTGATTTCTCGATATTTTGATTATTTAGTTAAAGTTTTCAGAAAACAAAAAAGGATTTGATAATATTTTATTTTGATAAAAGTTTTATTTTTACATTTAATTCAAGTTTAAAAGCATGCACTACGAATAATCTTTTCCATAACATGGGTTTTTTAGGAATAATGGTGACAAAGCAGCATACAGTGATGACAGTGTTGACATTTCGTCTGATAGTAGGTACCCAATCTATATCGCACAACCTATCCTCGATTAAGAATAAAAGTGCCGATGCTTCGTCACCCCTGAGGAATAAGATGATATGCCTCGTTTCCAGTGAAAAGGGTTTCCAGCTGTCAACAGTCACAATACGGAACACAGCAGTATTATTCTGCTATTTTACGCCGATATTCTGCGAGAACATGATTCTTCATCGGTTGAGGTGCACAATATAGCGTTGTTATATTACTAGTTTTACTTATGTAAACATAAATATCTAAAAGGAGTAGTGCTTATTCTTATGTCGCCAAAAATCTATGCTTTTTCCTCCTTTAAAAAAAGTGGAACAGAGTAGTGGCAGTGTATAATGTCCACTACCTCATTTCTTCCCACGGGTGTCGTAAGAAGCGACAGGGGGAAATTGGACCATAAATAACTTCGAAATTAAATTATGAGATTAACTTATCAATAATTGATTAAAATTATTTGTTTGTTCAGATCCGTGCAGTATGAACTTATAGTATCTTGAAGTTATGCAGTTGTATGCTATCAATATTTTTGAAAAGAACACACGAAGCAATTACATATTGGTTCAAAAAGGATATAGAAAATAATACACAGTATCAAAATTAATATTTTGTAGAGTACACGAGCTAGCTTAAGCTTTAGTTCGCTTATTTAGAATTCTGTTTGGTTCAACGACGAATATTTAAAATATTTATGACGGCTGTTTTTTAAAAGATAGCATAAAAGGGTTAGGTCATATTTAGGTCCGCATTTTTTATTTGTGATGCAAAGTTTCTATATTTGAACGGAATTCATAAAATGTTCAAGTCAATTAAAAAAACGATACTAGTAATTAAATTGTTATAGATATGAAAGCGAAGGAAATAATATTTACGAAATTCAAAAGATAGTAGGCAAAACGTTGCCAGTCGGTACAGGATCCAGGCAAGCAGTTAACCGTTATTCACAATCACTTATTATTTTGGCGCGAGACCACAAATGTATTCACAGATATAACGGTTCGTACGTACGGCCGCATTGCGCAGTATATTTTATATTTTAAGTAAGCCGTCATTATAGGTAGGGAATTGAAATACAAGGGGCAGGCTAGGTGGGGATAAAAAAAATGCAAATTATTGCAAAAAGGTAGATTTTTACTGCACAAAGATAATGCTTAAGTCCTCAATGAAAGCGTTCAGGGACTTGTGGCGTGGCGTACTGTTTTCCATACAGCTGGAGCGGGCACCAATAAGGCACTAATACAATACTGTCTGTGACGTCACAAATCACGCCCTGCTAATCGCTTTCCATTAATGCCTTACTATTAACTCGAGCAGCCACAATCAACATCATCATCAATATTATAGCCCATTACATGTTCATTGCTGAACATAGGCCTTCCCAAAGAAATGGCACAAATCACGGTCCCAAGCCAACTGCATTCATTGAATTCCTGCACTTCTTACCAGGTTGACCCTCCAGTTTCGCTTATACGAGACTGCCACTCGAGAATCTTTCATCCCCCATAGGTTGCCGGTTCTTGGAGCTATCCAGTTTATTTGTTGTGCTATGTCAATTACTCTAGTTCTACTGTAGGTATCTCCAGTACGAATTTATCACGAAGAGAAACTCTGAACATAGCCCTCTCGATAGCTCTCGGAGCGCCATCACTCAGGATACTGCAATACAGTAGCAGCCATCGTATGTTTTCATGACATCACGCTGCACTTTCCGCTACAACTAATCCTTAGGCTTAAGTAGCGAGCACTTGGCAGGACATTTATATTAAAGATATACTGACAACTCTATATTCTACACCAAAACAAACATAAACAGATTTATAAAAAAGTCAGTGTTACATTGGGCGGTCTAATCGCTAAAAGCGACACTTTCCTTTTTTGGATGGAGAGGATAATAAGAAGCTGAGAAGTATTTGGTTTTGCGATGCAAAACATAACATTATTATAAATAAACAACCAAAAAACTCACGCCTCTCACCGAGAGTGGTAGGCAGAGACTTCGGACTTCACTGACACCGACATACTGTTTCACTTCTTTCACATCCATATATCTGTACATACGGGTACTCTTAACTGGGTCACTTTCAATTTAATATCAATTTAGTCGTTAAGTTTCTAACTAGGGCGTCCTTTGTCGAATCATTCAGCAACATAAATTTGCTTCGGCACTTTTTCCACATTCGTTTTTTTAACGTATCTAAATAATCAAAGCATTCATATCTCGTTCCCGATCACAACATCTCGCAAACACTTTTTACCCTATTATCAAATTAGTACATAATACAATACAAAAAAGCTGATTAATTGATCTTTTGTCTCTAAAGATCTCTAAGAATGTAAGAATGTATCCCAGAACGTCGTGTAGTGGCGGCGTAACAGATCACACTACCACAAATCATTCCGTGAGTGAAGTAGAAGGCGAGAGGGAAAGTAATCAGAACTTTGGAAGCTGCGTCTTCCTGATGACTATTCAAAATAATATAAAACTGCGGTTTGGTAACCGCACTCACCTTCCAAGTGTGGCAGCTTGTGCAAGTATCCCTTTTGGTTGCGCGGAAAACCCATTCGTGTTTATTTTATATCGGACGGTAGGTGCCAAGTCGCTTGTCCCTTTCCGAAAAACGATATCATTCATACCCTCCTATCGACACATCGGGGTGGTGGGGTGGGAGGGGCAAGAAGATGATTCTAGAATGTCACGTAATCATCGGAGCCGAGGATATATAAGACCTCTTCCCGCCGCGCCAGTCATTGGAACAACAGCTCTCTTCCGGTCGCAGTCGTCGTTGAAACCACACCGCTAGTAGAAACCGCTTTAGCCTGGAAGCAATCGAGCTCCAGGAAACCCGCCTCACCTCGTGTGAGATATAGTCGCGCACCGCCTCTCCCCAGAGTGTTCCAGAAGTTGCAGCTATAGTGCTCAACAGGATAGAAGAAACCCCGGTGAGTCAATATTCCTTTAATTAGTTCCTGCCTGATATAATTGGTTTAACCCGCTCCAATTCTGTGTTCTCCTAATCAGGCAGGATTCCTTTTCAGCGATTTGGCACAATAATAGTTTTAGTTTAGGGAAGAGCGAGTGCATTATACCGCATGCTATAGTAGTCGCTTTTACGTAAGCGTAGAAGCAATCGCATATACAGTCCACTTTAGTTAATATCTCGCGTAATAGGTTTAAGGTTCGACCGGGGAACTAGATTTTCGGCATCCTTAGATACGTGGCTCCACCATTTTATGGTCACTTCGGCAGGATTTGGTCGAATTGTTGAATTAATTAATTAGATAATGCACTCTAATTTATGGAATAGACTTAGTGTTCGTTTAAATTTAAAATTTGATTAGGTACTCGCAAACAGAATTATTCGTTTTATAGCGCTCGTATTTGATTAAATTTAAAGCCTATTAAATAATTGAAACAGTGTAATAGGAACCGTTTGATACGCTTACCCACAATCTTGATAAAATTATTGAGTGCAAATGACGCGTCACCTCGACTCGCTGCGCAGGTGTTCGATTTAATTACGTAATACGGCATACCGAGTGTCCATCCTTCATTGTTTGTGCGTTGTGAGATTAATTGTGATTAATATAACTTTATTATAATAATTTAAAAATGGCAGTTAGTGGAAGTGAAATCAAAATTAAAACGCTTTATGCCAAGAGGGACATACTCTTTTCGCGTATGCAGAATATAAGTGATTATATAAAGAACATTAATATAGAAGCAGTGCGGGAAACCTTTTTGAATGAAATCGAAACTATAGATTCTTTGCGGATAGATTACGAGAGAATATTAGACCAAATTAATCATTTGGAATTACAAATCGACCCGAAATACATAGTGAACTACCAACCGCTGCTGGCATTCGAAGATATGTTGTGTCGCGTGAAAAGAACTGCGAGGTCCCTACAATCTCAAAACGAAGCAAAGCCGGAAACACAGGTACGTCCAAGTGACTCGATTAGGTTGCCGCCAATAGATATTCCGGTATTCAATGGTGATATTAAGACGTGGCCCTTCTTCTTCAGTAGTTTTCAAAACAATATACACAATAACCCATCGTTATCGGACGCCGAAAAATTATATTACTTAATTAGTAAACTTAGTGGCAGGGCACAGTCGATCTGCTCTGGTTTTACACCTACAGCAAACAATTACTTATTAATATTCGAAACGCTTAAAACTAAATATGAAGATAGGAGAATGTTAGCTTCCGAATATTTGAACCAGATATTCGATCTTAAACCTATATCATCCGCGAACATCAACGGCTTAGAGCAGTTTCTAGATAAATTTGTGGCATCGGTGGCTGCACTTAAGAATTTGAAATTTAATGATCTTATGGACGTGGTGTTTCTCCATGTTGCATTAAAGAAATTAGACCCGACACCGTGCGTGCGTTTGAAATGGAGCATCGTAGCTCGGAGATGCCTTCCTTTCATTCATTAGCATCGTTCGTGCGAGATCAAATAAAGGTGATGCAGCGCTCTCCGAACGTTAAACAGGAGATTAAAAGGTGCGTCGACCGTAGACAGACTCAGCCATCTAAAATAGCAGGGTCGTTAACTTACGTAACCGCTACGCCAACATCACTCCAGCATACTTGTATAGTATGTAAAGATAAACACGGTAATTTATATAATTGTGCGACTTTTCGTAAATATTCACCAAGCGAGCGTTATAAATTAGTAAAGACAAACAACCTATGTTTGAACTGCTTAAGCGATAAGTATTTAATTGCAAAATGCAATTCGAGTTCCGTATGTAGCAAGTGCGCCAGGAAACATCACACGCTATTACATTTTGAAAATAGCAACATAGCGGCGTCAAGTAAAGCGGACAAGGAATTCGCCCCTACTAAGGTCAACGATTCTAGCGGTCGACCTGGTGATGTCGCTCTGTGCTCATTGGCAAATATGGGAGCACAACCTCCTTCAACCGTGTTACTGGGTACGGCACGTATTTTGGTTAGGGATTCGCGTGGAAACGAACAAAGCGTCCGTGCACTGCTGGACAGCGGAGCCCAAAATAGCTTTATAACGCGACAATGTTGTCAGCGCTTAGGCTTAGTAATAAATAGGTCACTTTCATGTCCGGTAATTAAAGGCATCGGAGGTATTAGTAAAGCGACACAGGGATATATAAATTTAAAATTTTATTCTCGGATAGATCGTAATGTTAACTTTGATATAAATGCACTAGTAGTAGATAGGGTCACTGAACGGTTGCCAACCGTTTCGGTTGACACCTCGGCAATGATTGAACTTAAGAATTTGACTCTGGCGGACGACACTTACGCCGTTCCTGGAAACATAGACATGCTCATTGGAGCATCGCTTTTCCCTCATCTTTTGTTAAACAATAAGGTCAGGGGCAACTCCTCGCATACCGCGCCTTACGCACTGGAAACCGTATTGGGATATGTTATCCTTGGCTCCGCCCCCATCATAGATAGCATTTCGGCAACATCCTGTTGTTGCACCGTCACTGTCGAACCTCCCGAATTATTGACTCGCAGTTTTCGGGAAACAGGGGAGGGGAACATCCCGCACTCTGGTAATAAATTATGCGAAGGGTCGAGAAGCAAGACGTTAGAGTCTGTTGTTAGTAAACCTGTTGTAGTTTCGTCGCAGCCGAAGGGAACGCCGAGTAGGGATAGCCCTGGAGCTAGGTTTACCGACACCGCGAACAAGGCCCATATTAGCAAGATTAGATCGCCCCGCAACCCGTCAGGTGACATATTCAGTGCTCGAATCGATCTAGTTAGCGGAGGCGCGCGCGGCGCCAATCGAGGTCACGGTCGCGGCGCATGGAGACACCGAGCCGCTGCGACAGAAAGCGTGCCTCACTGGAGGCTACGGAATAGACCTGCTGAGGCCGATCTTGCTTGGCGGGAGGAAGTGAGACTTCGCGAGCAACAAGCCATATGCAGTGTTGTTCCGAAGCGTTCATCGCATAGTTTTACCGCTTATTAATAATTATAGCTTAGTCGCTTAGAAATTGCATACTTGTGATTGGATAGTTTTATTATTTAAATATTAGTTTGTCGTTGATAGAATTATATATTGGTATTTCCTTAGTGTTTGTTTAGCTTGTTGGTGTTCCGTAAAATTAAAGATAAAATAGTATAGTTTAGCCGCGCCACAGCAATACGCTGTGTTATATTTAAATCATTTTTGTCGTTACAGTGTAGCCTTTGTAGTTTGAAAGTCGATAAGTAGTGTTTGTTCGTATATCGTTACGTCCGATTACAACTATGCTGAGTCGCTAGTATTGCGTGAACTTCAACGTGCGCACTTCTCTGAAGAAATTAGAAGATTACAATCGAATAGAGCTTGTAGTCGCGCCTTTCAACGCCTTAAGCCATTTTTACAGGATGGGATTGTAAGGGTAGGTGGACGCTTGTTCAACTCGCAATTGAGTTTCGACCAACGGCACCCTATTGTTTTACCGCGTAAAGACCATATCATGAACTTATTAGTCGACTACCATCATAAATTGAACTCGCACGCTGGCCCCGACTTGTTGATGTCGATTTTGCGTCAGAATTATTGGATTCTTTCTGCACGTAGTTTAATACGCAATCGGGTGCACAGATGTATAGCTTGCTTTCGGGCACACCCCAAGCCGTCATTTCCGGAAATGGCGGAACTTAGATCTTGTAGAGTAATACAATCAGTAAAGCCCTTCACGCACACCGGGTCTGATTTCGCTGGTCCGTTTAAGGTCACGCTCACTCGCGGGCGTGGTATAAGATCCACAAAGGCTTACGTCTGCATTTTCGTATGTCTTACTACTCCAGCGGTGCATATAGAACTCGTTGGTGATCTAAGCACAGCAGGCTTTATGGGTGCATTTAAAAGATTTCTTTCCCGCCGTGGCCCTGTAAGTAGATTGTATTCGGATAACGGTACGAACTACGTCGGTGCAAAACGTATTCTATCGGAACTACATGAGCTCTTAGCTAGCAAGTATTATAATTCGGAGTTCGCTCACATTCTAGCCAAGAACCGCATTGAGTGGTCTCTGAATGTCCCAGCCGCGAGTCATTTTGGGGGCAATTGGGAGACTAATATCAAGAGTCTAAAGAGTCATTTATACCGAGTAATAGGAGATCAAATTTTGTCCTTCGAAGAGCTAAGTACGGTGCTCGCTCAAATTGAATGCGTAATGAATAGTCGCCCACTTTGTCGTACGTTGTCTAGTGACCCCTCGGAACCGCTGGCTCTAACTCCAGCACATTTTTTGAATTTAACGCCTTTAAAGTATTTGCCAGCCGCAGATATGGATGAGAACAGACTTAGCATTTCCGCACGCCACAAATTATTAGATCGGTTAGTGCAATCGTTTTGGAAACGATGGAGGATGGAATACTTGCATACTTTGCGGTCTCGGCAAAAATGGAACACAGCAACTGAGCCTTTAGCTGTAGGAACTGTAGTTGTGCTCACCAAAGAGAATACGCCGCCTCTCCACTGGCCGTTAGGAATTGTCGAAGAGGTCTTTCCCGGTTCCGACGGAGTAGTTAGGATAGCTCGCGTTAAGACCACGGTTGGGTCTTACTTGCGTCCGGTTGTCCGTTTGTGCCCCCTGCCTCTTCCATAATTTAAATTAGCTTTCTAGATTAAATTGTAGTTGAATTTAGGTAATCTTAGCGTTAGTTAGTTGTTTTGTTAGTTGATCTTAGCTCTAGTTGTATTAGTTAATTTTGAAGGAAATCCTTCAAGGGCGGGGGAGATGGTTGCGCGGAAAACCCATTCGTGTTTATTTTATATCGGACGGTAGGTGCCAAGTCGCTTGTCCCTTTCCGAAAAACGATATCATTCATACCCTCCTATCGACACATCGGGGTGGTGGGGTGGGAGGGGCAAGAAGATGATTCTAGAATGTCACGTAATCATCGGAGCCGAGGATATATAAGACCTCTTCCCGCCGCGCCAGTCATTGGAACAACAGCTCTCTTCCGGTCGCAGTCGTCGTTGAAACCACACCGCTAGTAGAAACCGCTTTAGCCTGGAAGCAATCGAGCTCCAGGAAACCCGCCTCACCTCGTGTGAGATATAGTCGCGCACCGCCTCTCCCCAGAGTGTTCCAGAAGTTGCAGCTATAGTGCTCAACAGGATAGAAGAAACCCCGGTGAGTCAATATTCCTTTAATTAGTTCCTGCCTGATATAATTGGTTTAACCCGCTCCAATTCTGTGTTCTCCTAATCAGGCAGGATTCCTTTTCAGCGATTTGGCACAATAATAGTTTTAGTTTAGGGAAGAGCGAGTGCATTATACCACATGCTATAGTAGTCGCTTTTACGTAAGCGTAGAAGCAATCGCATATACAGTCCACTTTAGTTAATATCTCGCGTAATAGGTTTAAGGTTCGACCGGGGAACTAGATTTTCGGCAGCCTTAGACACGTGGCTCCACCACCTTTTATGAGGCAAGTATAAGTTCGTCTGTGAAATTTTTACTAAGCTACAATGTTTAATTCAGTAGTTGTGATTTTTATTAGGTGTTAGGCGGTAATGCTTTAGCAGTGTCGCATTGTGGATGAGCTGGTTTCTCCCGAGGTGTGCTGATCCCAATAAAAAAATAAATCCTAGAAAATAGACTTGTTCATGGACGTGGATTAAGGACTTTCTAACGTTATACATGGCGTATACTAACGCATACATGTAAATACTTATACGTTTTAATTCTGAATACCATCGAGTCATCAAAATAAATCAGTTACGCCGATAATCTAGTCCCAAATTACATCGTTATATTTCGATGAGATAGTACATTTTCACATTATTAAAATTTTCAGATACTTCACTTGTTTGACGAAATAAAATTTGAAGAGGTATGCCAAAAGAAATTAAAAATTAGTTATTTTGTGACAAGTATACGTAACGTGTGTCAGCTTAACAGTAATCTAATGTCAGTAATTTTGTTGAAAAACAGAAGCGAAATACGCTCAAACAAACGTAGTTCCATTACAGGAATCGTTTTACTAAAAGGTCTAGAAGATTTTATTTGTGATAATGTCAAATAAATGACATACCTAGTTCATCCTTCTTTTCTTTGGGGGCGGCAAACGCCAAAAAGTACGGCACAAAGTGACAAACAAACTTACAACCCACATGATGGTAATTTGCTACTGCAGTAGCTTGTGGACACCTGTAACCAACTTTAAATGAACAAGGCTACAGATGCGTTGTCATCTCTAATGACTAAGATGGAATGCCTTGCGATCTGCAATGATGCTCTCTCTAGATTTTATGGTCTGTAATTATACAAAACTTTATTTTACTTTATAGATTTAATACCGGTACACAGCCGAGCACGCACTGCTATTTGGCGGCAGGAATAGATAGACAAGAGCGTGGTACCTATCCATAAGGACTTCCGGGTAGTAAATAATTCCTACAATTTAGTACTTGGTGTTACAATCATGATGTCATATTTTTTCAGACTTGAATCCACCGTCTCGTATATAAACTTGCAGTTATTTACCACAATATACAGGTGGACTGAAGAAGGCAAAGCTGATACCTCGCATGGGAAATTTTTAAATCACATGCGTACATTTGAGTAATTTTACCGTTTCTTTATCAACATGTTCTTTTGAAGATGCAGGTGATGGAAACCGAATTTTGTTTAACAATTATCAAAAATATCGAACTAGAGTCGAGACGCGTATCCGTAACAAAAATGCTATCGGTACTGAGCGCGCACGGCCAGCGCGGGACGCGGTGCGGGGATTCGGGAAGGGGGTCGCATTCCAGCGGAGTCTCAAGTTAATTCGTACGTGTTGTAAATAACTTAAAATCCACTTACTGCTCCAAAAATTTCGTTATAAAAGCATATTATATGCTGTAATGAGTTGTCAAATCTGAGAACTAATATGGAATACCTCATTTCTAGTAAAATGTTATCCAGTTCTCTACACTCACCATACGACACAGCTAGTGGCTTACGCTGATATTTTGTGAGAGTGTGATCTTCCAGCGTGACTGTACCACGTATAAAACACGAATGCTGCTGCTTTACGCTGTTATTCTGTAAGAGCGTGGTCCACCCCGGTGGAGCTGACCAACTCGTGCTACCATCATAATATAGCTGCTTCGTGACCCTACCGCGTATAAAAATCTTGATTTTGAACATAACTGCAGACTAAAGACTTCCTTAAGCATCGATTCTTGACGTCGGCTATATAGAGCATATGTTGTCTATGTCTATATCTAAGTCTATAATATGTTGTCAGCTACGGCATTTTTAAGAGATTTTTCTGAGATTCTACTCACAACATTTTAAAAGTTAAAGCAGGTGACCTTTCTATCTGCAAATGACGCCTTCTAAAACATGTCACCGTACCATCAGGCACATCAAAGGTGCAGCGGTGCTCCACGCCGCTTTATACTTAGTGGATAGACATGCTATCTTGTCAGCCCCGAGCACATGCGCAAAGTAGCCAGTCTCTCGGTATTTTATAGGATACATTTCGGAGAGTGTTCGCAGGAATTAAATAGCCTTCTCCCTCCCCTTTCCAAAATCGGACAACCAGACGGTCTTCATACTTTTGTTGATGATATTCCATGCATTTGAACCAAACGCTTTACTTTGTCGTTGAAAATGCTTACAGCACGGGAGTGGAATAATCTGTCGATGTCTGTTTTTCAGTCCGGTTACAATCTGGACGTCTTTAAGACAAGAGTGAACAGGCTTATGTTACGCTAAGGCAGTGCGATTATAGTGTGATATACATCACCATATACCAGCAGGTGGGATTGTAGCCAAGCACTGGTTTGAAATAAGTAAAAGAAACTCCAAAGAAAGGAAGTAAATTACAGTTCAAAATAAGGACTGATGCTTTACAAAGCACTAAAACTAATAATTATACTGTTTGTGACCTACTTAACACACCTGTTTTATGTCATTATGTCGAAAGCCTTTTCACGTCGTCGTTACATGTTGTGTATATATATGACCGAGACCGTCATTTAAGCTGATAAACAAAATCGTACGGTCAGCATACGGGGTTCATTTCCATAAATATTTTTATTTTTAATTATATCGTGGGGTATTTTATTTTATCGCAGGGTGGTAAAGAATTGATACCTGCATATATATTTTGTACGTGATAAACTCATGCTGCTGCTATTTTGTGATTGTAGTACGAATGGGTCAGCTTAATAGGGCGAGGGACATACTCTCCCGGAATTCCAACAAAAATAGCAGCTTAATGCTGATGTACTTCTAATGGTGAGTGGAGAGAACTGAACATCCTTTAACTACAAAAAGGCATATCCATTGCTGAACCTAAGTCACTCCATAGATTGCCTCACTGCAGGTCTCTGACATAGTTGCCAAACTTAAAATCTTTTCTTTGTACAGTAGTACATTGTGCATGGGCACGTAGTTGCTTAAAAGTAGCACGCCTTTTTCTCTTTACAGCGTCTTTTTATTTTCTACTAAGATCAACAAAGTTGGATAGAAAGAGCGATGGCTACGTAGCGCAGTGAGTTTCGGCGCTGTGGGCCGCGGGTTCAAATCTCGCACAATATTTAAACTGCCTACACGTTACACGGCCGGGGAAGGAGAACGCTCTCACAGAATACCAGCGTTAATTAGTAGCTTAATGCTGCTGTGTTTCGTATGCTGAGTGTTGAGAACCGGTGACCCTTTTTACTGGAGAAGAGGCATTCCATTTTAGTCCTCACGGGTGACAACGCATCTGTATTTTGTTTTATAATTGAGGATAAATGTAGATGTCTATGCGCCGTAGCAACTTAACACCAGGTGGACTGTGTGCTCGTTTGTCACCCTATGCTATATAAAAAAGTGAGTAGTAGTAAATATTATCTAGGGCTTCATCACCATATACCAGCAGGTGGGATTGTAGTTAAGCACTGGTTTGAAATAAGTAAAAGAAACTCCAAAGAAAGGAAGTAAATTACTGTTCAAAATAAGGACTGATGCTTTACAAAGCACTAAAACTAATCATAATAATGTTTGTGACGTACATACTTAAGGTGACACACATCTGTCCACCGACCCCTTTTATGTCATTATGTCGAAAGACTTTTCACGTCGTCGTAATATGTTGTGTATATTTATGACTTAGACCGTCATTTAAATTGATAAACAACGTCGTACGGTCCACTGGTCCTGAAAATTGGGCGAGCGGTATAAAGGGCATCATACGGAATACATTTCCTGAAATATTTTAATTATATCTTGGGTCATTTCATGTTATCGCAAGGGGTGTCAAAGAATCAATATCTGCATAAAAGAGGTTTTGTAAGTGATAGACTCATGCTGCTGCTATTTTATGATTGTAGCACAAATAGATCGGCTCAACCAGGTAAGAGGCATACTCTCTCAGAATTCCAGCATAAAACAGCAGCTTAATGCTGCTGTGCTTCGAATGGTGAGTGGAAAGAATTGAACATCTTTCAACTAGAAAAAAGGCATATCCATAACTGATCATTAGCCACTCCCATAGATTGCCTCATTGCAGGTCTTTGTCACAGTTGCTAAATTTAAAGTCTTTTCTTTGTGCAGTAGGCATAGCAACATGCGCAGCAACAGTTGGTTTCGCCCTTTTTTCTTTTACAGCGTCTTTTTATTTTTTACTAAGATCAACAAAGTTGAACAGACAGAGCGACGGCTACATAGCGCAGTGAGTTGCGGCGCTAAGGGCCGCGGGTTCAAATCCCGCACAATATGTAAACTGCCTTCACGTTACTGGAAAAAATCTTAGAGGTTGGAGAGGGGAGTAACGTGTAAAAAAATAAATAGAGAAAATCTAACTGTCTGTAAACTTAAGGACTCTAAGCCGCCTGTGATAATTCGTCATAAGAATATTTGAAGTCATGAAGAATATATCAAACATTCTTTCGCCTTTCATTTGTTTATTGTTTATGCCATTTGACTCAGTAATTTCAGTATAAAATATGTAAAACACTCTTCTTGCCAATGATTTATTATTTTTTAGATCTTTATTTTAGTACTTGACTTACTTCATAAAAGAAAGGTAGACTAGGCGCTGTACATATTATAAGTGATGGAAAAATTACGCTCGTCATCTTTACACACACTCACGCACACATTTTTCTTCTTTCTTTTGTTATCAGTCAGTATTTCACTATTGTGTACAGTATTTCACAAAATGGTTGTAAATCATTTTATGCGCTTAATAATCTGTACGTGAGTGCGTTTTTAACAATAAGTTGAGCATGGTTTTGAATTACTTTAAATTTCGGTTTTCTCTTATTGTTAGCCAGAAACCTGTTAATGGTTCCAGCGTAGTATTTTGTTGTTTAACGGAAATACATTTTTATTTGTAATAAACCATAGTGATTTTTTTCTGAATCCTAAAGAACTGTGTTCATATTAAGTTTTCTGGCCGACTACCGTGTATTAGTGGCGGCGTACGAGAACGCACTACTCGTATCTGCGAGTAACATCATCCCGTTGCTGTTGTAAGAGGCGACAGAGGGAAATTGAATCTGCAGCGAAATGTAATAAAAAATGAGATCGTCTTCAGCCCTCTCTGTCTAGGTTGAGGAGTATTCAACGTTGAGATACGTCATTTCCAATATTTTTTATGGTTATTTATTTATATTGGTCAAATTGGCAGATCCGATGACAGATGGATTTGATTGTTTTTTTTTTCTTAAATAAAACAAAATAACAACATGTTTAGAATATCATTGATATAGTCAGTAGGTCGTCTTTTACGATACAAACTATACAACTTTGGAACACCCTCCCCAACGATATTAAGAATGCCACAAATAAAAAAGTTTTCAAAGTTCCTCTCCGAGAACATTACCTGAAGGCAAGTACTAATTGACACTATTTTTCCGTAATTCGCTTTCTTTTCTTCTTTTTTACTTCAAATATTTATTTCATTATATATCATTTAAACATTATATTATATATATATATATATATATATATATATATATATATATATATATATATATATATATATATATATATATATATCATTCATTTGGATATTTATTTACGAAGTTTATAAGCATACTTACTTACTTACTTACTTATCTTCACGCACAATCCCTAACGGGGTAGCCAGAGAGAACAGATCGCCAAGTGTCACGATCCTTACATACCTCTTTCGCTTCTTTCAGGTTCATTAACTTCTTCATACATGCACGTCTAGGTATCCGAGTACCCTTGACCCTCCCCTCTTCGAGCAATTTGCTCACATGGTCTTCGAAAGTTAGTCTCGGTCTACCTCGACACCTTTTAATATTTTTTACGCTCTATATATTTTCTTCAACATTCGGTCTTCACTCATTCGTTCAACGTGCCCAAACCATTGGAGTACGTTGGAAGTTTATAAGCATGTATATGTATTATATATATGTATGCATGTACGTATACTTATACTATATGTTTGTATATTTAAATGTATTGTGTTATATATTTAAATGTATATCTTAATGTATATGCACTTATTTATGTATAATGTTCGCACTTGCCAACAATTGCCCTTGGCACCCAGGGTTGACTGGCAGAGAATGCCACATGGCATTAAGTTCGCCCTATGTACCCTTTAGCTTAAGGTGTTACGTGTAAGTTTTTAAATAAATAAAATATAACTATAATAAGCATTACAAAAATATCTATTTATGAGAAATTAATGTATTTTTTTTTGCGCCAGAAGCAAATATGGGCAACCCTCCGGAAAGCGGTGGAGGGAGGCGGTGAATGCTCATAGCATACCACGCAGCCGGCTGCGTGTTATGTGGAGACTTTTACCCACTAAACACTGCCTTTTAGAGACTGGCTTAACGGTCTAACTAGAGATCTCTAAGCCGTATACGAACGCGACCTTCCTTGGCAGAAAGGAGGGCGCAAGCGGCGAAAAGCCGCTGAGAAGTGTGCCTAACTAAGGCAGATTAAGGGATGTGTTATGTAGGCTCGGCCTGAGCCGCCAGGAGGCATCAGCCGAAAGCTTGTTGGGGGAGGGGGGGGGGGAGTAATGTACCAGCTAATGTGGTTATATAGTGGCGGTGGTTGTGGAGCTCCAGGACCTCGGGTCAATTTCCACTCGGAACAAGTGTTTGTATGGCCTACTAATAATTATCCTGAGCCTAGATGTTGGCCTACATTTAATGTATGTATGTAAACTGCCTTAACGTACAGAAAAAACAGTGACTTTTCACAGCCTAATGAAGAAGATTGCTTAATCCAAGTTTCCATTTAAATATGGAACGTGCTGTCTGAAATTTGATTGAATATTGAATATTTAGAATATTGGCGGCCGCTGCTATATAATTCCATTAGTGAATTGGATTTACACTGTGAAAGAAAATCTACTCGCTAACTCTATCAATCTTGTTTGTTATTTATTTGAACCAACGTTGAAAAATTAGAACATTATCGTCTTGGTTGTATTTTACACATATATCTATACTGGGTAGAGTAGAGTAGGTAGGGTATCTATACTGGTATGCTGCATATATTATGTTTTTAGCACGAATGAGTCTGCTCGGCCGGGGAAGAAGAACGCTCTCACAGAATACCAGCGTGAAATAGCAGCTTAACGCTGCTGTGTTGTTGTTGTTGTGAAAAAGGCCACCTCTACACTCACCATACGAATGGTGAGTGTAGAGGTGGCCTTTTTTGAAGTCAAAACTTATGTAATATAATGTTATATCATTACAGGGATATCACAGTAAATTTAACTATTTTTCAACTTATTTATATATTAATAGTTATAGTATTCCCTTTTAATAAGGGATAAAAAACTTAACAGCTACAGATATTCTACGACTTACCCATTCATTTGTGATATTTCGATGGAGTTAAGCATTGCAAATTCAAAACTTAATAAAGTTTGGATTCTTAAGTAAAATAAAATAAGCCGTACCCCAGTGGTAAGTTTGGGTACTGTGTTTTAGGCTGCTGGTTCGAATCCTGCGTGGAATAATTATTTGTCAAATAATTGTTACTTTTCTGGATGAGTAGTTCATTTTTAGGGTTCCGTAGTCAACTAGGAACCCTTATAGTTTCGCCATGTCTGTCTGTCCGTCTGTCCGTCCTCGCTTAATATCTGTGATCGTTAGCACTAGAAAGCTGAAATTTGGTACCAATATGTGTATCAATCACGCCGACAAAGTGGTAAAATAAAAATTAGAAAAAAATGTTTTATTAGGGTAGCCCCCCTATATGTAAAGTGGGAAGTGATTTTTTTTTAATTTCAACCCTAACGTGTGATATATTGTTGGAAAGGTATTTTAAAATGAATAGGGGTTTACTTAAATCATATTTTGATAATGTCATGAAAAAAAACTGAAAAGTCGAACTTTATAGGAACATCATTTTGAACTTGGATGGAAACAACAGTACCCACTACCGGGAGCAATTGCAGGAGCGCGGAGCGCTGCTGGAGCGCGAACATAATGTATACCCACCTTTAAACTCATAAGTGGGAACACTTATTGTGACGAACGGGAAACTACGGAACCCTACACTGAGCGTGGCCCGACACGCTTTGGCCGGTTTTTTAGTTATTGTAAAACATCTCACTAATACCAAAGCGTATCCTACAGCGAAGATGAAAAAATAGGATAAATTGAAAATAAACATATACCATTAGTATTCTTTAAGCTATTCAGCAGTAGCAGTGCTACTTCAGTTTATTGATGAGCTGAGTTGGATTTTGTCGGTCAATTTTAGCCCTCTCCATTGCTCAGTGACCGGAAAACAATTAGGAAGAAATATTCTCTTGGCAGCCTCGTACTTGTACGCGCGGTACAGGGCGGCACCCCACTATATGGAGTGACGACCTGTTATGACCTGCAGTATGTTGGTAGATACCTACAGGTTGCTCATGACTGTGTTTTATGTTGTTCTTTCGATGAGGCCTATGTTAAGCAGTGGATATGTTAAGGTATGTATTGATGATGATGATATTCTTATATACACATATAGTAGTAAATTCTTTTACGTCGCCGTTACCGTGCATTTGCACTGACGCGATTTTCATGAACAAAACATGTTTTAAACACTGTTTTCTGTCAATGTACCAAAAAACGTTTGCATAGTCAAGGAACATATTGTAGATAAATATGTTTGACTATTTATTGTACATTACATATTATAACTATATTATATCTATATAACTGCAGAAACAGAATGTTTGAAAACAAATTTGTAGAAATATTTTCATGTTGAAAGATAAGTTTGACGTTAATTTTGTATTTGTAGACACAACCGAAACAGAATTTTCACAACACTAATGGATTCAAGTGATGAAGAGTTTTTATTTTTTAAGTACCTGTGCTGTACATTTACAACAACAAAAAAAAAAGAAATCGAGGTTCTGGATGCGCGTGCAATGTGTTTGACTGCGATTTGCAGTGGAATACGAGATAGAGACTTAAACTGTGCTGCATGACTAATAAAGAAAATTAAGAAATTAAAAGAAAAAGCTACAGGACACATGAAAATTATAGCCTTGTGGCTTTATAAACGTCATCCACCTGTTACAGGCTACTAAGGTTCTATTATAGGCTTAATTGAGTACTCTTTGCTGTAGCAATCAATCATCCAGTTTTTAAGGCCTGGCAGATTTTTTATATGCTATAAAACCATCAGACAATCAATTTATACTAATATTTGATGAAATCTCTTTAAAAAATGTGATGAATAATCCAAAAGAAGATTTGATTGAAGTGTATTAGGATCATAGTACACAAGGAAGATCTCCAGTCATTGCATCATATGCATTAGTATTTATGATTGTTAGTATTAGGAAGACTGAAACAGCCCATTGTCCACTATTTCTCCAATGCATTTTTAACTGCAAAAAACTTACTGTACTAATAAAAGAGGTAATTATTAGTACTTTGTATGATGTTTCATTTTATTTATTTTATTATTTAACTCTTTTATTATTCGATCATGCAAATCTTTTAATGATACAGCACATATTCACAACGTGAATATTGACCTATTTCATTCCAGCGTTCCCCAACTTAGGCGATCACTTTCTAACAATTTCTTTTCTTCTCGATAGTGTACTGTTATTTGCCATATACTTAATACATATCTGTTTTGACACAATCTTGTTTATTATAAAGTATTATATAAGTGAAAACTTGTAAAATGCCTGCATTTTTGTTATAATTATATTATTTTTGTAAATTAGCTGTAAGTTTTCCAAATAAATAATAAATAAATAAATAAATTTCAACAGTTGAAATTAAAGGTGGTTATAAAAGCTCAACGGTTGTAAAAACATATTTAATTTTTGATTTCAGGTTTTGAATCAGTTATAGCTGGCATAACTTCCAGGCTCAGGATGAATATATCTGCAAAAGTTTGACATGGATGGAGTAAATTTACAAGTTCTCTCTATCTTGGGTGCAAATGTGCAGCAACTATATTTTGCATTTCATAACAAAGAGATAGCGACCCTTTTTTATTGATCCACCAACAGTTGTATCATTCCTTACATGCTACTTAAATACAATGAAGCGATAAGAACTAAAATGTACAAATAATTACAGGCGGATACAACATGCAAATAACTTTCTCGGCACTGTGTACCTAGATTACTAGGATAAAGAAAGATTTTAAAACAAATTTTAACTAAATACAAATAAAAATATATAGAAACGAAAAGGAAAGAACATATTTTATGGAATATTACAAAAGATGGTCTCTTAAGGTGCGACCGAGCTTGTTAGGTTGGCATTTCATACACCATATTTATTACATAAGGGATCTTGCAATCTGATTAGTGCATTTCACATTGAAATTATCTTTGTTTTGCAGAAGAAGAGCCGTGAGAGCAATTTACGACCTAAGTCTGAAGGAGTCTTTTCAAGAAAATTGTTAAGAAGTAAATATATTAACTATAGCGTTTTAGTAATTTTACGAAAATTTAACGTATTTACACAAAAATAACAATAGATTTTATTAAAAATAGTGATGTATATATTCTGTTACTAGGAACAATTACAAGCTAATTATATCAGATATTACACTTCAAAGAATAAGTTTTCCTTCATGGGGCAAAGTATATGCTTTTAAACAAGTCATAAAATATGCAGCCTATCAAAAACTGAAAATTTTTAACTAAGCAAAGTTGTTCAAAAAAGATTATTATAATAAAATATATGATTGATAAACCCCTGGGAATGGGGTGATTAATGATGTTTCTAAATGTTTTAGTATTTAATTGTAAAACATTATATTCTAAATAACATTTTTTTTAAATGACCCGCTTGGACTTCTTGCTTGTTTTCTGCACAGGACAGAGGCTTATCCCAAACAAGTAAAAGCATTAATGACTTAATGAATTTTGTAATCAAGTATTCTTTAATAAGTTTTGTAGTTTTGAATAAAACTTATTTTGTTTACGTCGTAACTACAAGCATATAATATAGAGACAAAATTTTAAGTGTTAAATTAGGGAAATAAATAGACAACCAACTATTATCAAAATAAAATTGTTATTTGCGGGTTTTACTCTGCTCTTGTACTGTGTACATGAGCTTATTTATTATTTAATTTGTTTTTAATTAAAATATTACTATTTTGGGTATTGTTGTCATGCAAGGGTTTGTAATTGTGCATTTTATTATCAATATATTCATACTTGTAAATCATCTATATTATTTTATCCTTATTTTACATAGGTAATTGAAATATTGTAATCAGTATTGATTTTTATTTTCTTGTTTTAACTCATCTAATGACTTAATAGACAGAACTAATTTCGCTAGAGAAATTTTGTCTCCCGTCAGTAATGTTCTAGTATTATGCAGGTTTGAGAAATGTATTTCTGTACCTTAGAACAACCTGCTATTAGGCGGCCAGTATACAAATACTAGTCGCCGCGGCTGTCATATTCCGTCTGGACTGTAATACTAAGCCTGCAAGACCCAACATTGTAGGTTTAGTATGACGATCTTTTTAACACCCTTTGGGTCCAGACTAATAAAATGATAAATATTGTTGCCATTATATACATATTATATTATATATTCAGAGTAATCAAATTCGAAACTTAAGCTTAAATACAAAAATAATGATATAATGTTATTGCAGTTATTGAAAATATTAGTAAATAAAGCTTCTCCTTTTATTTGCAACTATCCCAAATTGAATCCGGTTTATGGGCCACAACAGTTTTGCCTACCGATCGACTAACATGTTTCAAATATAAGCAATCTCTAACTAAGTTTTAATGTATTTACCTTACAAGGAAACTGAAATATTATTAAATATAGATAGGTAAAAATGTAAACTGTTAAGCAAAATAACAACACACAATCATTCCTCCTTTCACACACTCACACTCATATACTACACACTGGCATTTACATATTAATTTTACACTTACTTCTAAACTTGTAATATTGGTTTATGATTAACAAATCTCCAATATTAAATGAACATTTTGAATATTATATTTTATTGCTTTTAGAAAATGAAATATTAACTGAGTCACTACTCACTAAGTTTCAACTATATTTATTTGGAATATAGAATAAGTTCTTGTAAACGTTTACTATAACATTAGAATAGTGTGACACATTTATCATAAACATCTCTCCTGCCTTACTCTTGTACCATACAACTAAGCATTTAGCTATATTGATCATTGAGCTATTTGTCGGATTAGAACATAGCACATAGCTAATTATTTTACTTCTTCCCATTTTTATTCATTTATTGATTGCGGTAAAATTGTTTTTATGTTTTTGTTTTTCTATTTGGTATGTATTTAATGGGGAGGGCTTAGCAGCTGTAACACAGGTCTGTGACCTAGCACAGTTGCTAAAGGTACCTTATTAATGAGTTAGATTTACGTCTTGTTAATGTAATTTTATAAGTTTTTGTTTTTATGTAAAGTATGTTTGGATTCAATAAATATTATTATTATTACTCTTACGAATGTTTGCGTGTGCAGTAAATTCACTTAATACAATACATTACTGCGCATTTTGAATTCAATGATAAAAAGGACACAAAATTTAAGATTTTTTAAAATTGATTTTTCTTCAACGTCAGTCTATATTAGTTATCTTGAACCTTCTCTGCAAATTGGACCGGTTAAAATAACCCTGTATATCTCCAAGGAAACTCAGATTATTGGAATAAGCCTAAACTATGGTAAGTTTTGTAAAATTTTGAGAGAAAAATAGTACATGATTTCATATTTCTTGCTCATACATATATATATATATATATATATATATATATATATATATATATATATATATATATATATATATATATATATATATATATATATATATATACATATATATACATATATATATAATTAGTAGAACGTATAAAAGAAAAATTTCTTATCACTTAAAACACATTACGAAGATGGCAGTAAGAAACTAAATTATTTGATAAACAATTCTGTACAGTTTTTTTTTTCAAGTTATGTATTTTAATTGAATAAATAATTAGAAATTTGTTTTGTATTTTATTATGTTCTTTTATATCGAGCTCTGGGACAGGCAACCTAAAAAAATACTCCAAAAGTGACTAAACTTTTCCCCCACACGAGAGAATTGCAGGTACCTAATCTGATTAATGATAAAGACGGAGTTTGTGGAGATATAAACCACATTTATATTCGTACCCGTAGGCGAAGTGTAGGGCGACCCCCCACTAGATGAAGTGACGGCCTGGTAAGCCATGCAGGAAGTCGGTGGATGCAGATGGCTCAGGGTCGTGCTTTGTGGCACACCTTGGGGGAGGCCTATGTTCAGTAGTGGACTTGTGAAGGGCTGTAATGATGATGATGATGATATTTTGTATAAAGTTATCGTTCATCTCCGCTATGGGTGATAATGTTTTGTGATGTTTAGCAACTAAACTGGATAACAAGAAAACACGATTAAAAACAAATCGCGAAATGTAAAAAACAACAGTGCAAAAGCTAACGTTGACAAATCTATAGATAAACAAATAGAATGTCTATGTTGTATTCAATGCGAACACAGCTAAAAACAAATCTTAATATCTGTTGAAAATTTTACACAGTTTTTGTGAGTGCGAACGCCACCATCAACAAAACATGTTGTGTGATTTATTTTATGCGATTTGTTTCAAAATATTACGTGTTGGATGTTTCTCAGTGCAAACGTACTGTTACACGGCATTACAAATAGGTATTCCTTAAATGGTTTTAAATAAGTCACAAAAACACAAAAATAGCTTCTTATATGGAAACGTAACTTTAAAATTACCAGAGTTACTTTATTCTGTAAATATTTAAACTAAAGAGTAAATAGAAGTGACTACACCTAGTATTCAACTAATGTAAATTTTTTCTAAGAGCAAGTTTCGTCTGAGGCGTGAGTCTGTGTAATTCTGCGATCATCAGTTACCTGTCGAACGTGAGGATTAAGGCAAATCCTGCTCACAACGTGAGAGGTCCGTGTCCAGCACTGGACTTTACGGGCTACTGAAGAAGAAGTTTCAAAGATTAAGATGAGGGCTCTATGACGTAGTAGTTTAGCAATGACTTGTTTAATTTTCTTAACAGAAAGGTTGGTGTTTTAAATTCAGAAAAAATAACTTAAAAAAAGTAAAAGTCGACTTCAAATGAACGTAAAAAAATATTTTTTAAACTTATGGACTAAGGATTATCAATAATGCAACAATGCAACAATCAATAAATGGTGGCATTTAACGCTTTATCCCTAATTCGATATTCTTAGTAATAGATGTTTTTCTACAAATTTATAATGAACAGTCAAAACAGACAGGCGTACAATCGTCTTTTAATTGCGTTTTTGTATCGTTGCACCTTTTTTGTGATACAAAAGAAATAGGAAATTTCACCGACAAAATATAGGATGACAGCACAGCTATTTCACGCCAAATATATGAAACTATTGCATTAGCGTAATAACAACCTACGTCTGCAATCTTCCCGAGATAGAGTCTAAGCATGAAACGCGTTTAGAAAAACATTTGTATTGTTAGAAATACGTATACGTGAAAGACACTTTGCTGGGCCACTCTGTGATGTTGTATATGAATATTGTATTCGGGGAGCGTTCCACTTCTATGTTCTCTTTTATGTTACATTCTGATGTTTTCATTTTTATGGTATTTGTTTCCAATTGTTTTCGTATTTGTATGTCTCTAGAACAAAGATAAATAAGATGTTATGAAATTGAAAAGTTCTCAATGATTTAATCCATTCAATTATCTTTCATTACTTTCTATCACAATCCACTGCTGAACCTAAGTACCCCCATCGTGTCTTATGAAGAGAATATTTGCCAATTTTGTCATGCTTAGCAGTCGGGAAAGACGCTAAACTGCCCATTTTCTGATTTGCTTCCCTTTGTCGTCTTTTAATGTCATCCAGTCTGAATTTCAGTCACAACGGCCTGTTTCTACGGAGACTAGCCTTCTAGGACACCCACGGGACAAAATTCGGTATTAGATATTCTTAATTCGTCAGTACACGGTTAACCGCCACTTCACAGGATTTCTCTCTAATTGATAATAATGAATGAATTTCTCTGTAGTTATAAGACTAAGCATAGTAATTTAGAAGTAAGGAAAACTGTCCATCGTTTTGAATCTCCCATCGGAATTATAGACGTTTTAATTGTCAGTATATTTATCATAATAAGATTAAGGTACTGATTTCTTATATTTACGCGAACACTGTACATTGATTAAAACCACTTTTACGGATTTCTTTCGCGTTTTATTTATTTTATTTTTAACTCGACGTTTCGGGTGCTTTCCAGCACCCATGGTCACGGGGGACTGAGGTGACTGACGTCCCGATGTCAAAGTTAACCCGGAGTACCTTCAGCTTTTTTAATTATTGTCTTTGGTCCGATCTACGCAGAATGAACTAACTGTGGTTTGAAGTCTTGCAGTGGTATGCTTGGGTTTAGTTTTAATTTTATTAATTATAGGATCCCAAGCAGGTGGTAATACCAAGCCTCCTTCTCTATTGAAATTAGGATGTTTTTTAATTTCAATAGCCTCACTAGTAATGGCTATCTGCAGTCTGCAGTTTGCGATCATATCCTAGATGGCCCCAACCATTACATCAGATTTGATAGACCACAAATCCTCGCGAAAGAACACCGATTCCTACCAAGGATGATACGTGAAGCTATTGAAATTAAAAAACATCCTAATTTCAATAGAGAAGGAGGCTTGGTATTACCACCTGCTTGGGATCCTATAATTAATAAAATTAAAACTAAACCCAAGCATACCACTGCAAGACTTCAAACCACAGTTAGTTCATTCTGCGTAGATCGGACCAAAGACAATAATTAAAAAAGCTGAAGGTACTCCGGGTTAACTTTGACATCGGGACGTCAGTCACCTCAGTCCCCCGTGACCATGGGTGCTGGAAAGCACCCGAAACGTCGGGTTAAAAATAAAATAAATAAAACGCGAAAGAAATCCGTAAAAGTAGTTTTAATCAATAAGATTAAGGGTTAAGGATGAGCGAAAGCAGCCCTAATGGTGTTGGTTCGGACTGCATACTCTGAAATCTGTGAGTTCGATCCGCCATTGGACTACTGTGGTGAACAACTCTAAACACAAGCATTTTTAAGCTTACTTTAACGTAAGTATTAGTAACGTTACTAGCGTTACATGTTTTTTTTTTTAAATATTAGCCATCTCATCTAGGTTGTACAAGCCATCTATGAAACAGTTTATATTGTTAAGAAACAAGTACAAGAAAGGGGTATGAAAGTAAACGCAAGTAAGACGAAAGTTATGGTTTTTGAAAGAGAAGAAAGTAAAACGATATGTGAAATAAGAATAGAAGGGGAGTTAATCGAGCAAGTAGATGAGTTTGTATATTTGGGTAGCGTATTTAGCAGGGATGGGAGATGTGATAAGGATATAGAACGACGAGTGAATGCAGGCAATAGAGTAAATGGGGCCCTACACTTCATTGTGAAGAGTCAAAATGTGTCAAAAAAGGTACGTATGGCAATTCACAATGATGTGTTGGTCCCTACTTTAACGTATGGTAGTGAAAGTTGGGTGTGGCAGAAGAAGCACGAGAGTAGAATGAACGCAGTAGAAATTAAGGAGTATGTTAGGGCTGAATCTTAATGACAGGGTGAGAAATTGTGTGACAAGAGAAGAGTGTGGTTTGCAAGATGATGTTGTGACCAGGATTAAGAAAGGAATGCTTCGGTGGTTTGGTCATGTGGAAAGAATGACAAAGAAAATTTATGTTGCAGAAGTGAATGGCAGAGTCGGAAAGGGACATCCTAGGCGAAAATTTATCGACCAAATTGGTGATTTATTGAAAACGGGCCAAATTAGGAGCACGCTTAACCGATCCGACCCTTCATATGTATGTGAGGAGGCGAGAGAGGTGTGTCAGGATCGTGCCAAATGGAAGTCTGTAGTCTCTGCCTACCCCTCTCAGTGACAGGAGTGAGTGTTTATGTATGTATGTAAACAAGTCCGTAAAATCTATTCGCTAATTGCCTCATATTTTGTAAGGCACTGTGAACATTTAAAAGGCCACTTTCGCTTGTGAATTTTTCAACGCTTACGTGAAGCACCTGATGTTAACAAAGAGCAAACAATGGCCTGGGGCTTCCAAGGTATGACATAAACGAAATATAAACTATACATAGCGTATATTTAGTATACTGTTCATAATTTGTTTTTTACGGAATAAGGGTGACAAAGGAGCACGCAGTTCACATGGTAAGTGGTTGCTGTGGCCCATAGACATCTACATCTATCCTCGTTTGCGAATCAAAATGCAGATGCGTTGTCAATCTTGAGGACTAAGATGGAATGTCTCTTTTCCAGTAAAAAGGGTCTCTGGTTTTCTACACTCACCATACGAAACACAGCAGCATTAAGCTACTATATAGGCCTAAATTTATAATAACGTTTTACGTAAATCCAAATAATTATAAAGTTATCTAGATTTCATCATAACGTGTTTGATTCTTAGTCACTATTTTAAATTCGAATATTTGAAACAAAGCAAACATTTTTTTTTTAAATCAGAATTAACTTTTATACTCACAATATTGACGTTGTTTCAGTGATCTATGATCTTGCCGTAGTGTTTGGATCATTCAAATTCATGCTGATGCGGTAAAATTATTAAAATAGCTTAAAAAACACAATGTATCTCACAAATAATACATATTATATTAAATTAGATTGCTTAGTGCGATTGCCAAGTCAATCTTTATATTTAAAACATATAAGATTTTTAACATTGATATTATCACTATAAAACGTTGTTAGGTTAGCTAATGACGTAATAACTTAAAACAGAAGGACCCTTAAGTAGGGACCGAATAAATTAACCGACTTGGTATTACATGATCTCACAACTATTTACGGTAGAAGAATTGAGTTGCGAGACCTTGGTTTTTTTACAAGTTGTGTTTTTGATGGCATCTCATTTCATTTTGTAGATAAGATAGTCCTACTTTTTTCCTTTGCGGTATCTTCTACTTCTTGAATATCAACAGCGTACCTATATACACCCATTATACATATACAAGTATACAGATTCATTCACTGCAAATATAACTTTGTAATTCCATATATTTATATGGGACTACAAAGTTATTTATGCATTTATTGTATCTAGAAAACTGGACTGAAATTAAAAAATATTTTAGTTTTTCCTTGACTTATACACTAAACACTAATCTTATATATATATATATATATAATATATATGTGTGTATATATAATTTTAATATATATACACATATATATTAATATGACTGCCTCGTTGGTCTAGTGGTTGTAGTAGTGTGACTGCTGATCATGAGGTCCTGGGTTCGAATCCCGAGTCGAGCCAAAAAACTAATTATTGAGTTTTTCTGTCAAGAATCCTCAGTAGTTGCCCGGAGTCTGGAAGTTGGCGGTGTCTCACTTTCGTGCCTCGGAATGCACGTAAAGCCGTTGGTCTTGCGCCTGATCTCTCTCCGGTCGTGTCGGTTTACCGTCCCATCGGATTATGAGAGTGAGGGAATAGAGAGTGCACCTGTGTTCGCGCATACACTTGGGCATTATAATCCTGTCCTGCGCCGATGGCTAGCCTCCGTTGAGGCAGGCCGCCGTGGCCGAAATTCGGTCTGGAGGACATTATTATTATTATAACTTTAATATCAAAATAAAGTAGAAACAGAAAACTGAAAACACAAAATTTATCAGTTTTTTGACATTTATCACTTACTACTAATTTCTAGAGATGATCTAGATAAAAATGTAAATTACTACCAACTTTAAAGAATAGATATCGATATCTCTTAAGAATAATATTGTAGGTACTGATTTTTCAGTTGGAATGGCTAGTCTAATAAATGTGATGGCTATCAAAAGGTTATTTCTTAGCGCAATAATGAATAATGATTTGTAACTATAATATGTTTACTGAAATTCAGGAAACTCAGTATGGTTAAATGCTTACAAGAATAATTCGGTCAATGGAATGTATTAAATACGGTTTGGGACAGCAGCAAAGTTAGAGCTGGAGATCGGACAGTTTTGTGTAAACGGGTAGTGTTAATTTAGAAATGAGAAAGTTTTAATGTTCACTAACAAGTTGAGAAATTATAAATTGTAGAGAGATGGATATAATACAAAATGTGTTCAGGAATAACAATGCTTCTGTATTTTCATTCTTGATTGAGTATTAAGGTCGTCTCCGCCTCGTTACCAGGCGTCCACTCGTAGTCGACAGGTGGACCACGGGTGGACGCCGCGTTGTCACCAGGGAACCTCGCGAGGTCGTCGAGTGGACCTCGCGTCGTCAACGAGTGGACCTGGCGTGATTAACAAGTGACCCTTAACTCATACAATAAATTATACTTCCGAACCTCTTCTATAAGTTTTTGTTTATTCGTTTTAATAACAAACAACAATGCGTCCGATACATTCGCAAGAAAGGTTCGAAATGAAGGGTAGGTGGAGAGCGCCGCACCGCACTCGCGTGAACCACGCGTTGCAAGCTCGCGCTTCACGCGAGGCAAGCATACCAACAACGAGCTATCATCGCATACACCTGGCGAACGAGGCGATCCGGTGATGGTACGGAGTTGATGTAGTAAGCGCAGGCCCATACAAATCCATACGAATAATACGAACCGCTCGAGGAGAGGCGGTGAGGGTCTGGTGCCGGGTGGCTCTAATGAGCTGTGACCTTAAAAAGTTCGCAATATAGGCTTTAAGAATCACTTACAATTAGGTGGCCTCTACGCTCGTTTACCTTTTACTTGGTTCGTAAGTCAATGTCCTCTTGACCGAATTTCGATCACAGTGGTCGGTCTCAATGAAGACTAGCCGTCTGCGCAGGCCTGGGTGTGTGGAAGTAACACAATATGAACTTAACATCAGGTGGAAAGTGTGCTCGTTTCTATCGCTTGTATAAAAATATTTACGTGCAATCTTGATAAATACGGCTCCATATGATACTTTTAAGTAACTTAAGACAATTCAAGCATACAATCTACTAAAGTGCCTCCATAGAGGATTGCTTCTAATTCGTAGGATGAGCGTGAAAATGTAAGCTTATTTAATGCATACATACATATCATTTTATATATTTAAACAAACGTGGATAACACGGAATATTTCGTGTAAATTAGCCATGTACATTTATCCTAAATTTAAGAATCAAAATGAAGATGTAAACTCCCGAGGACTAGTATGAAATGCCTCGTTTCCAGTAAAACGGGTATCCGGTTCTTTATACTAACCATACGAAACACAGCAGCAATGAGCTACTATTTAACGCTCGTATTTTGTGACAGCAAGGTCCTTCTTCGGTCAAGTCAACCCATTCGTACAACTATAATATAGCTACAGCGTGGCTTTACTGCGTATAAATTATTAGTTAACTAATTGACATAATATTACTACTCTGACAAGTCCGCGACTGAATAGCCCCCTCATGGAATGCTACAAAACATTAACTTCGACCAGTCCATGGACTTTCTGCATTTACTACCAGGTCATCACACCATTTATTCGTAGCTTTTATATTTGGGTTACATTATATGTTTGAGAAACGTCTGTAAACGCGACAAAGTACTTTTATCCGATGATTATGAAACAATGGAAATAAGAACATAATAACAATTTCATTAATATTTCTGTGTAAAATACAAACATCTGTAATCGATAGTCTTACATTACTTATAGGTAGCGTTTGTGAAAACAGTAGAATATCACTTACCTTCCAGTGTATGTAGATCCCCGACGCAGACGTTTAACCCCTTAACGCGTACCAAGCAATATATGAATACAAAAAATTATGATTTCTAGTCTAATAAAAACTTGACCTTTAAAGATATAATAGTTAATAGTTACCTAAAATATAATCTCAGTAAAAAGATAGATATATATCTATTTTTTATACACCTTGATATACTAGGAGATGTTCATGGTTTGATTATACTTATGAGGCAATCGAAAAGGAGGTTGATTGTAATGAATGGAAAAGGATGAAGGTAGCCAACCTACCTAGGGAATTCACAGGATACATCAAAGCTGCTATTTTTTTTAATACGTACTCAGACCTCATTTGAGCTCTTCAAGGACGCAGGCTAAAGTAATGGTTTTGAAGTTATATTCGAAACATCTGTGTGTAGCTTACAAACTGCTTTTTACGTTAAGCTCTTTTGAATAAATTTCATTCCTTTAAAAGCTGAACACACATATTCAATGTACGAGTGAAGCATAGATGTCTGGTATTTAGATTTAGATTTAGATTGTCTTGGTGATATGTTTTCAGCACAAGCTGTTTGATTTTTTTATACGGGTGACAAACCAACACACAATCTACCTGATGGTAAGCGGTTGCTATGGCCCATAGATATCTATAGTCGATAACAAATCAAAATGCAGATGTTTCCAGTAAAATAGGTCTCCGGCACTACCGGCACCCACCGTACGAAACATGCAACGTTGAGTTGCTATTTTACGCTGGTATTCTGTCAGCCTTTCCTTCCATTCCTTCCCCGGTCGAGCCGACCCATTCGTGCTACTACTATACTACTAATATAGATGAAGCATGACTCTACTAAGGGATATTCATCGTTTTCTTTTTTAAATATAAATCTCAAGAAACACTTGACATTCCGCCTGTGGCACCGCTTCCGAGCGGTCGCATCCAGGTAGTCCGCGCTTTCGTTCCTGTACGGTAGTGCTCTCTCGCTCTCGCGCCTCCGCTGGCCCGCTCGCGCTGTACAGCGCCGACGCAGTGCTCAGTCCGCCGGCGGCATCGTTCTCGGACGGTCGACTCCTGGTGGTCCGCGCTCCCGTACAGTACGGTAGTGCTGTCTCGCTCTCACGCGCCTCCGCTGTCCTGCTCACGCGGAACAGCGTCGAGGCTGCCGGTGAGTCACTTTTGCTACAGCTCTTACCCCCCTGTCTTCGGGCAGGGAGGTCTGACTGACCTCCGCTTTCATTTTCATTTTCATTTTTCATTCATTATCATTTTCATTATAATTTTTCATTATATTTTTCATTTAACTTTTTTTTTTTGCTCTTTTATTTTTCTTGTGTTTTCTTGCATCTTTACTTGTACTATTACGTGCATAGTGTGTTGTAGTACGTCTCGCGTTCTAGTCCCTGTTCTACCGAGAGCAGGGAACCGACCTCATCTTTACTAGATTATCTCACTCAACCCAATATGGCCAACCCCAGTCTTACTGAGTCCCTAGCCGCCCTCATTACCCAATACGGGTTAAACGGCAATGACACGGTCCTCGCCGCCATTGCCACCATCGCCGCCCAGGCTCCCCTCCCTGCCCCTCAGGCACACCGTCCGCCGCCAGTACTAGCGGCATACCTCGAAACGAGGAACTCCTTTGTCCCGCTACAGTCAGCACCCTCAGAAATGGAGTACGCATGCTCCGAATCCTCGGCGTCTACCTCCCGGAAGAGGCCCGCCACTACCTCAGGCTCCGGTTCATCGGAGTCCTCTGACTCCGAAGGTACCGATGAATCCAACTTCACCACTGTCACCTCCAAGCGCAACGGAAAGCGCGCTGCGATCAAACGCACCCCCCCCCCTACTTCAGCGGCCCCTGCCGATCCTTCAACCTCCGCAGCCCTTGACGCTGCCCCCGTCCCACTGGTGTCTCTAGACATCCCCACACCATCCAAACCAGCCTCTCGCTGTGCCCCAGTGCTGGCGAAGAAGCAAGTCCCGCCCCCTGTCTTCCTAAGAGACAAGGCTAAATTCACCCATCTGTCCAAGACCTGCTACGACGCAGGCATCAAGTATGACCATGCAGTCAACCTCGGGGAGGCGATTAAAATCATCCCTAGCTCCATCGAGGACTTCCGCTCAATTACCCGGCTATTCACAGCCGAAAGGGTATCTTACCACACGTACGCTCTCCCCGAAGAGCGTAAAGTCAGGGCCGTCATCCGAGGCGTCCCATTTGAGTTCTCCAACGAGGAGATACTTGAGGACCTTAAGTCCCAAGGTTTCCCAGTCGAAGCAGTGCACAAAATGCACAACCGTACGGGCAAAAGGTACAACCTTGCCCTAGTAATCTTGTCCAACGTGCCGGAGGCGAAAGCCATCTTCCGGCAGGTGCGCACAGTGTGCGGCCTGTCAAGGGTGAAGGTAGAGCCCCCACACAGGCCCGGTTTCCCGGCGCAGTGCCACCGCTGCCAACTTTATGGTCACGCGGCGGCCAACTGCTCCGCCCCACCCAGGTGCGTGAAGTGCCTGGAGCCACATAACACCAAAGAGTGTCCCCGGCCCAAAGACGCCGAATCCCCGCCCGCCTGTGTCCTGTGCAACCAGACAGGTCACCCGGCGAACTACAAGGGTTGCCCACGCGCACCTCAACCTCGCCCCAGTAGGAAAGCTCCACCGCCGGTGAATGACCGCTCATTCCCGGCCCTCCAACAACGGCCCCGCCAGGGCCCTCCTCAGCCTATCCAGGGCTTCCCTCGACCCTCTCAGGGTCCTCCCAGGCCCCCTCAGGGTCCCCCTAGGCCCCCTCAGGGTCCCCCTAGGCCCCCTCAGGGCATAATTCGGCCCCCTCCGGGCTTCTCAAAGCCAATGCAGCCTCCAGTCTTTCCCTGGGGGCCCAAAAAGGCAGACCCTCCGCGGACAACCTCGTACGCACACGAGGCAGAGCCCACAATAAATGACTACAACACGCTATATTCCGCGATTAGGAATATAGATGTTAGGGAGATTACAGTAATCTCACGCAAACTGCGCGCGGCGAAGTCCCCTCAAGAGCGTCTCATCGCTCTTGCCGAACATAATGATCTTTTACTAGCTCTGTTATAAGTTAAGTTAACTTAATTAACTTAACTTCAATGTCTGAGAATAATATTAACCTACCAAGATCCCACGGTCGTATCAAACCTAAGGGTTTATCGCTTGTATCATTCAATATTCGCGGCTTGCGAAATAACCTCCCAGAGCTTAAGCTCTTTCTTCGAAATCGTGAAGTCGATTTCCTTCTACTACAGGAAACTAATCATAAAGCTAAGGACACTAGAGGCCTTTCTATTAGAAACTTCTCTCTTCTTCGTAATGACAGACCCGACCGCCGAGGCGGCGGAACGGCCATCTATTACAAGAAGACACTTCATTGCTCGCCCATTTCTACTCCGCAGCTTACCAATATGGAAGCCACGGTATGCAGGCTAGCTATGACTGGACATCAGTCCATCCTCATAGCCTCCTGTTACATCCCTTCAGGAACCTATCCCCTCAAAAAAGATTTTGAAGCCATTTTATCCTTGGGCAATTCAGTCATTATGTTTGGAGATTTTAACTCCAAGCATACTGAATGGACATGCCGCACCACGTCCACTAGTGGCAAGATACTGCTCGATATCACGCATTCTCTTGATATCACTGTCCATAGTCCTCTCGGTGCTACTCACTTTCCCGATAACACCGATCACTCTCCCGATGTGTTAGATTTTGCGTTACTCCAAGGAGTTTCTCTCAACCTCGGAGCAATCGAGACACTAGACGATCTAGGATCAGATCACCGACCGGTCTCCCTCATTCTTGGCCATCAGCCACCTCCCCCAATACACACAAAAACCTTCACTAATTGGAAGGGATTCAAGGAGTCCCTAGCTAAAGCTCTGGACTCACAGGATTCTACCATCTCCATACCGTCGGACTTAGACAGTCCCGAAAAAATCGACACCGCGGTCGACTCACTCTCCACGCTTATTAAATCCTCCCTTAAGGAGAACGAAAGGGTCGTCCCGGTTGCTAACAATAGTGGGCTTCCCCTACATATTAGCAACCTATTAAAAGCCAAAAAAGCTGCTTTCCGGAGAGCAGCAAAATATCCCACCCCCGAATATAGGCGCGCGGCCAATCGTCTTCAACGAAAACTCCGCTTCCGCCTCTCTGAATTTCAAGATCTCGAAAAGAGTAAGCTCATGGAGAATATCTCTCCATCTCACACAGCGTACTATCAGATGGCTAGAGCCCTCCGCGTAGACGCTATCACCCACACTCCCCCTCTCTCCCGTCCCGACGGCACGGTTGCCTTCGAGGACGAGGAGAAGGCTGAGTGCTTTGCGGATAGCATTGCCGATCAATGCTCCCCTAGTTCTCAACCTGTCGACCCCTCACACGTCCAGGCAGTAGAGGATGAGGTCCGCCGCCGGAACTCACCCCCTACCGCCTCCGAACCTATCTCTGTGTCCAATGATGAGATTTCATCTCTCATCAAAGGACTTAAGCCTAAAAAGGCTCCGGGCGCGGATGGCATCTCCAACCAAGCCCTTAAACACTTTCCCGAGCAGGTGTTAACCTTTTTATCTATTATCTTCAACGCCTGCTTCAACCTTAGTTATTTTTCCACTACGTGGAAAGAGGCAACTGTGATTGGAATTCCCAAGCCAGGCAAGCCTCTCAACCTCCCCTCCAGCCATCGCCCCATTAGCCTCCTCAAGGCAATGGGCAAGCTCTTCGAAAGAGTCATCCAAACACGGATGAGGCGCTATCTGTTTCCCACAGACGGTGACCCTCTCATCATTCCCCACCAATTCGGCTTCCGAGCCAAACACTCATGTCCCCAACAAGTTCACCGCATTGTGGAATATATCCTCAGCGGTTTCTATCCTCGACGTCATAAAACCATCGCGGTCTTCTTCGATATAGCCAAAGCTTTTGATAGAGTCTGGCACACAGGCCTCATCTACAAGCTCTACAAAATAGGTCTCCCCGATCGTCTAGTTCGTCTCGTGGCCTCCTATTTGAAGCATCGTACCTTTCGTTTTAGACACGAAGGCACGCTATCTTCACAGCGAACTATCAAGGCTGGTGTCCCTCAGGGCTCAGTACTTGCTCCTTTGCTGTACATCCTGTTCACCAACGACATTCCCATCCCGTCGAAAGGTGTTCAACTCTCCCTCTTCGCAGACGACACTGCCATCTACTGCAAAGGTGTCTCACTACCCTTCATACGGAACAAGATCCAAAAGTCAGTTGATGACCTAGGAGATTGGTTCAAAAAATGGCGCATCGATGTGAACCCGGAGAAGAGCTCCGCCATTCACTTCGATTAAAAACGACGCCGTCTTAAAAACACTCCTCCAATACGTATGCTAGGGACCCCTGTCCCCTGGCATACGACAGCCAAATATTTAGGTGTCACTCTAGACACAGGGCTCACTTTTAGGCCCCACGTCAAACGAGTCACCCGTCACGCACGGTTTTACCTGAGTAGGCTCAACAGTATGTTGGGCAGACACAGTAAAATGTCCCGTCGGAACAAGCGAACCCTTTATAAGGTCTGTATACGACCCGTCATGTCCTACGCGGGCCCCGTCTTTGCCCACGCAAACCCTAACATTTTAAATGAACTCCAAATAGTTCAGAACCTCTTCTGTCGTCGAGCTGCGAACGCACCTTGGTACGTCCGTAATGCCGACCTTCATCGGGACTTAGAGCTCCCAACAATTCAACAGTTCCTTAAAAAACTCTCTGAGAACTTCTTCAAAGCCTCAGAGTCGCACCCAAACAATTTAATTCGTGAGGCGGCTTCTTATGCAGCCCCACCCCCCTCTCGCTATCGTGTCCGCAGGCCGAGAAACTCTCTCTCGGACCCGCCAAATAAACTGTCAAACGACCTGAACTGCCTCCTGGCGGCTCAGGCCAGTTCTAATTAAATTAATTATTATTATATCAACTAATATTATTTTGCCTTCGTAGGCACTCCCTCAGCGGCTCTTAGCCGCCTGCGCCCTCTTTTCCCAAAAGAGGGTCGCTCATGATAAGGCACAATAGAGCTTAATCAGCCAGCTGCCTGTCCCCAAAGGCGGTTTTTAGGGGGTATCACTTAGGGTCCCCGGTAGGACAGTGAGTCCCCCATAACCACGATAGACCGGCTATCGTGGTATGCGTAATGCATTTTCCGCCTCCCTACGTACAGGGTAGCCCTTTAATTGCTTCGGGCGCAAAAAAAAAAAAAAAAGAAACACTTGAGAAAACTTGGCTTTAAGCCTTCTGTGATTATCATAAGAAGATTTCAGTTCGCTCTAGTTTGAAAGCATATATCACAAGCAGGCTTTCGCCTTTCGTTTGTTCATTATGTATTCCGCTTGACACAGTAATTCCCGTATAAAATATGTAGAACACTCTTCTGGAAAATGTTTTATTATTTTTCATGATTAATATATTTATATCAGTATTTATCTCATACGAAAGAAGAGAGACCATGCCCAAATTCTTGACATGCACTCATACACACATCTTTTTTCGTTCTTTCTTTATCAGCTGGTAAAATTTACTGTTGTGTGCACACTCAAGCACCTAAAATCATGTGGTTGGTTACAAATGATTTGAGATAAATATGTGTGCGTAACTTGAAATGTACGCTGCGCTCCGTGTTTGTTTGTTCGTCGGAGGTCATAACAGAAAAAATATTTTCCTACCAAAAGTGCAGATGCGTTGTCACGCCAAAGAATTTTCTCCTATTTTAAGAAACGCATTACCAATAATATGCTGTAAATTACGCTGGTATTTTGTAAGAGTGTGCTGCTTGTGCGTTTATATTTCTGTAATGTTTACAAATATTTTATCGGTTTAAAGATGATTAATATGTTTTTACTCAAAATATTTTTAATTTCAATATTTTTGGCTATATTTTTGCATATATTGAATGTGAAAAAAATTTGATTGAATAAATCTAATTTTACGAATTATATCGCATTTAATTTTGACTTTTAACATCACTCACAAGCGCGAATGATGTGCTGTAAAGTGCCCGACACATAGTGAATTAAAGAAGTGTAACTTAGGCGCCATAATATATAAAACACTTTTTTATCGCTCGTTGTTGCGAAGGCACTATTCAATATATATATATTGAATGAGTGTTGTGCGTGCGTGCGTGTATGCGTGCGTACGTGCGTGTGTGTGTGTGTGTGTGTGTGTGTGTGTGTGTGTGTGTGTGTGTGATGAGTGCGTGTAGTGTGTGTGTGCGTGTGTCGCAGTATTTATGCCATGGTGTAATTTTTCTATTTATTTCAATAAATTTTCAGTTTCATCATACTCTATCGTCTTTAACCACACTCTAACTTGTTTTTTCATATTACGCGTGGTCGATGCATATATGTTTAGTTTTTTATTAGTACAGTTATAGAGATGATTGAATGAACCATCTCGTATATTATTATATGTGTGAAATACCTCATTAGAGACGAAAAGCGTTTCCAAAGGTTCATCTGGTTGTGGGAACATGCCTAACAAGCTAGACTAAATAATAAACCTTTCTTACTTAAAATAGCGATATTTTTAATCTTCTTTTACTCGACGTTCTCAAAATTTCGTTAAGTATGTTTGGGTGTCACTTCTTTGCTTATGAACAAATTTAAATGATTTTTATATCATTAAATGGGTTATTTTTTGGAATGGTCCCATGCAAATTTTAACAATATACAACCATCTCTAGGGTGGAAAAATAGGGGATGAAGCTTTTAATGCAACTATTTAGACAACATTTTAACTCTTACCTTTCTACTTACTTGATACTTCTTTAAGAGCTTTATTTTTTCGATACGCCATGTCTTAACACCGACTTCAGAAGCTATTATGCGGAAATTATTTTGTTATTTTTAGTGTTTGAAGTATTGTTTTAAAAGTTCGCACCACACTAAGATTTTTTCATCGTGGCGTGTATAACCCACACGGGTTACATACTTGAATTGAATAAGAACATTGTTGGGTTGATACTCTGTGGCAACACAAGTGACAAGTTGTAAAATAATAGCTCCCAACAATTTAGCAAAATTAAATATTGTAATTTGATAATATCCACCTCAATTTTTAGTTACAGTTGTTAAATAATACTTAATTGTGTTGGTAAAATAAGTAAAAGTCATAAGCATTTTAATTAAATAGTGTTTTGTGTTTCAACTAAAAGTGACAGCTGTAACGAACATCGTTTGAATTTTCTGTAAGTTATTGTAATTTTCTTGTTATCCCTTTAATATTTTAAGATTTACCTTTTAAATTAGTGCAGTTTCGGATTTCAATTTGAATTATTTACCTGATAATTTAATTTGAGATCTGTAAGTAGACCCACAGATCTAGATATTAGCTTACTCTGTTTCTTCGGTTTTCTTTCTTTGTTTTCTTTTGATATTTACACATAATAGTAAAATGAATACACGCAACGCCAAAACGCGCCAAATGGAAAACTTCAAATGGCGCTTCTAGAACTTAAGGCGTCAAAAGAGCAGTGTGAGCTGTTGCTTAAAGAAAGGGATGACAACGAAAAGGAAATAGTAAATATAATTGCCAAAAATAGTCAACTAAAAAGTGATATGTTAAGTTGCATAAAGACTACACAAATGTTTTAAAAGAAAGGGATCAGCTTCAGGAAACAGTCGATGAGTTCGACCGATGCAGCAAAGAATATGAGCAATCCCTCAGATTAATTACTGCATTGCAGTTGCAGTTAAGTGAGGCTAATGAGCAGATTTTGCAATTAAAACAATACTTAGATGAATTGAAAGTGTCCCAAACTCAAAGTCTGTTCAATGAGCTCATAGAATGTAAATCTTCAAAAACATTGCATCCCTCCACAACAATCGATTTGACTGGTGATGATTTTGTCACATCTAGAACAGCAGAAAGGATTACATGCAGTAGAAGAAAATTAAAGAAATACATAAAAATTAATAAATATGTTAGGAAAGTACAAAAGTTAATTAAAACAAAAATTAATACAAAAAATTATATAAATATATGTAAAGAAAAGCATGTATTAATTAATAAACTTAAATTATATGCAATTGAGGTGGAAAATATGAAAAACTGTTATGAGACTGAAATAGAGTGTCTCAATTCAGAAGTTTTGTCGCTTTGTCGCTCCTTACAAATTATCTCAAATAAATATGCATCGGCTCAGGTTGAGATAAAAGAACATATATTGGCCATAAATGATCTGGTAAAGTCATGTAAATACAATGAGGAGCGCTTTGACTCCTTAATAAAACATCAGAGTGAGAATCAACGCTCCATACCATGTTCATCGGGGACAATACGAGTATGTGTAAATAGCAATGACTCCTTATTTTCACCAACACTCTATGACGGTGCCACAACACAGAATAAAAACTTAAAAAGTAGTTTAAATATTAAAAAACATAAAGTTATTATGTATTGTGATGACATAGGTAAAAATTTGGGCATGATGTTAAATAACCATTTAAAAGGACAATTGATTAGTAATTATTGTATGCCTGGAGCATCCTTTAATCATATAATAAATAAAGTTTGAACCAGTAAGTTTTCTCCTAATAGCACATTAATAATTCTTTTTGGGAGAAGAGGCAATGTAAACAAGAATCAATTATTAAAATATATTGATTACCTCAATATTTTAAATGTACATAAAATTAGCTTGTTTACATTGCCTTACATACAGGGTTGGCCACAGGAGAATAAACTGAGATATGATTTAAATTTATTAATGAATAATTTATCATGTAACAATAATTTAAATTTGACATTTAATTGTAACAATTATACCAATAGAATTAATTTAATAGATATTAATAATTTAATTAAGAAATTTTTGACTACAGATAGGTATTACCTATCCAAATATAATTTAAGACAGATAGCAAATGTGCTATCTTATTACTTATATATTAACTCAGCCAAGGAATTGGCCACTCAGACATCTGCTCCTCTTGAGCAGCATAATGATTTGACATGTAATTTGGAATCCGTTCCAAGTAATTTAAATCAGAAAATGAGACAATCCAGGTAATCTCTAGCAGTTATAATAATTTAAATAATTTAGAATGTAGCTTACAAATCCTTAATAGTTGCAATTGTATAACTCCACAAAATGATAATAAAAATTGTATACACCTGGTGCATCAGAATATACAAGGCATGATAGGCAAAGAGCTAGAAATTGAATTGTTTTTAAATAGCAACAATATTCATATTTTATGTATTACTGAACATTGGTTAAAAGCTCATAATTTAATGTTTAACTTTAGTAATCACCAGGTGCTCAGTTCTTTCAATAGAGAAACGATTTTAAGAGGTGGCTCCTTAATTTTAGCCAGTAAATTATTATCATATAAAGAACGTAAAGATATTGTGAGCCTCTCTGTTGAGCGAACAGTAGAAATGGCATGTGTTGAGTTTGAGCACCTCATTGTTGTGAGCGTTTACAGACCCCCATGATCTTTATATGATACTTTTGAAAAAATTATGGAGGAAGTTTTCGCTAAGCTTATTAAACAGAATAAATCTGTTGTAATATGTGGAGATTTTAATATCAATCTCCTAGAAGCTTCCTCCACTAATATTAAATTTAGATCATTGTTTAAATCTTATAGTCTTTTTAATTTATTTTTGGAGCCAATACGTATTGCTGAATCTAGTGCAACATGTATAGATAACATTTTTACAAATGTTAAGCCATTCAATAAATGTATAATTCAAAAATTGAGCTCTGATCACTGTGGACAATTTGTTTCATTACCTTATGTTCACAAAAAGTAAGTAGATAAAAAAGTAGTGTTTGTTCCAGTAAATGCACATCGCTTGGAGAAGTTTAGAAGTAACATAGTAAAAAAACTTCCATTACTTTCATACCAAAATAATCCAAATTTTTTGTATGCAACATTATTTAAGCTCATTTGCAATGAATTTATATATATATATATATATATATATATATATATATATATATATATATATATATATATATATATATATATATATATATATATATAATACTTTTACTTCTAAAACATTCTCCTTGAATAATCGTAAAGCATTTAATGAATGGGCGACAGTAGGAGTCCATAAGAGTAGACAAAGGTTATATGAACTTTACAATGAAAGGTCATATAATCCTAGCGTCGAATTTAGGGAATATGTAAAAAAATATTCCAAAATATTTAAAAGAGTGTGCTCCTTAGCCAAGTCATTGTATTTAAGCAACAAAATAAAGACTGCTTCTAATAAAATTAAAATGACATGGAGTATAATTAATAGTGAAACTGGTAAGGTCAACTCTCGCAATTCAAACTACCAGTTAAGTTTTAACAATAAATTAACTAAATCAGATCAGGACGTTGCAATGGTTTTTGAGAAATATTTTACTGATATTCCGATCTTAACCACTAAGTCACTGAATTCTTCTCCTACCGTCGCCGAATCATTACTTAAACAAAATGTAAATGTGTGTACAAAGAATTTTACATTTCATAAAGTTTCATCAAAAGATATTGTAAAATATTTTAAGACTATTGATATTAAGAGAACCGCCGATCTGTGGGGGACTTCTGTTAAAGTTATTGCTTCTATAACAGATACAATCGCACCTCAACTATCTATTATTTTTAATAGTAGTATCAAATCTGGTGTGTTTCCTGATTTAATGAAGTATAGAAAACCTTTATTTAAATCTGGTAGTACATTGGATCCCTCTAATTTTAGACCTATTTCTGTACTGCCAACACTTAGTAAAATTTTTGAAAAAATTATTCTTGATCAATTGTTAATTTTTTTAATGTAAATAAATTACTTCATAAAAATCAATTTGGTTTCACAAGGGGTCGCTCGACAACTGATGCTGGTGTGGAGCTGATTAAATATATATTTAATGCATGGAAGAATTCACAGGATGCTTTGGGTGTGTTCTGTGACCTATCCAAAGCCTTCGATTGTGTTCACCATGAAACATTAATCAGGAAACTTCAACACTACGGTGTAAGAAATGATGCTCTTAAATTAATTATTTCTTATCCTTTCTGTTCCTTGTATATATTAATGACTTACCTTACATAGTAGGGGATAACCATGATATAGTATTATTTGCTGATGATATTTCATTAATTTTCAAATTAAAACGAAAGTTATTAAATTACGACGAAGTAAATAATGCTATAGCTAAGTTAGTCAATTGGTTTAATGTTAATAATTTGCATTTAATGGAACTAAAACTAAATGTATGAAATTCGTAACTCCTAATGTTAAACATGTCAATACTAATTTAATTTTAAATGGGGAGGAACTGAGTCTTGTTGATACCACCATTTTTCTTGGAATCACACTGGACGCAAAGCTTCAATGGCTCCCCCATATATCAAAACTAGCTAGCAGACTTAGTTCTGCAGCATATGCTGTAAAAAAGATTAGAACTCTTACCAGTGTTGAAACAGCTAGAATAGTTTACTTTAGTTATTTCCATAGCATTTTGTCGTATGGTATTTTGCTATGGGGACACGCGACTGACACTGAAATTATATTTATTTTACAGAAGAGGGCCATTAGAGCAATATATAATTTAAAACCAAAAGAGTCACTGAGACAAAAATTTAAGGAAATTATTATATTAACTCTGGTCTCTCAATACATTTATGCTGGTGACAAACTGATATAATATACGAGTGTATGGAACATACTCATCTATTCATTTGCTGAAATCTGCGCTTGAATTTGCGGAGATAAACAGTTACACTTATGAGTTTCTTTCCGTTTCTTCTCAAAAGACCCCAGCAGGACAATTTTGAAGAAAAAATTGTCTGAATAACACGTGTTAAATTTTTTAATATCATTCAAACTTTTCTTCTTTAAATATTAACACCAGATGCGTCCGAGTGTATATTAACGCAGAAACTACATAATTCACGGTGTTTTTCTAAGGTTTTTTATAGGATAAGTAGTAGTTAGTATTGTAGACTTATTTATTATGTAATTACCTCAATTTAAAAAGCTATAAAACTTTTTTTTAAATGACTTGTAATTTTTATTTTTGTCTTAATTACTATTTTCTTATAATTTTATAACGTTAATATAAATTGTTTTATTTTTTTTTTCTATGTAATAAATGTGTAATATTCACGATTTTGCTGTTAACGGCTAAGTATGCATTGTTGTCTCTAGTTTTTAGTTTTCATTTTTTTTAGTTATTTTATTTCATATTTGTGTTCTCTGGGCCTTATAACTTTAATTAGTACGGTGATTTTGTGGCTAACGGTGTTGGTTGTATAATTAGTTTATCTATTTACATAAGATTTGAATTGTAATTTTTATTATACAACTGTTTGTTATCCCTGCCCTGCCTTTGCACGGTTGACTTATGAACCTCTACAACAGCGCTACCTGCCGGATCCAATTGTGAATCTAAACTATCACTCAAACATGTTCTAAAATTTTAATCAAAATCGGTTAAGCCACTGTCGAGGTTTTGCGATACTAACGCAAGGCATTTGATCTTTATAAAAATTATTATTATTAAAACAAAAAATCTCAATTTTCTATATACCGTTTTCTTTTTTAATTTTATTACGATTGTCATAACCATGTTACTAAACGCTTTTCTATTTAAGACTTTAGTAGTTAAGAAAGAGCGAGTACTCCTGACACAAGTTTATTATTAATCTTAGTGGGAGTACCCATTTGTTTGATTACATTTGTAACTTAAATAAATAAAGCATTTTATTTCTTTACTACTTATAATTGCGTAACTCTCCTCTCTACAAAGAAGGTTCCCCATATCCAACACTAAACGGGCTGGTGAAGAAAGAATAATGAAGATATTGCTTTATTTTGTCTCGCTTGTCGTCCAAAGATATCGCCAGCCGTTACTAATGAAAGAAAGCCTGCTTCCCTTTATCGCTTCCTTCAATACCGACGCACTTTCATTCTACCGCCTCTTAAGACACCCACGGGATGACATGGTGCAGTGGATTGTCTTACACCGCCACTACATGGCTCTTCAATAATCAGTATCACAATATATTTTTTCATTCGTTGGAAATAATTGCTATAAAAATAATGAAAAAATAAATACAGTATAGTAGTGTAGTATACAACTTATCTTTGCTATATTATTCTATTATTATTAAATGAATAGTAGATATCAAAGCCGTTTCTCAACACAGCTTTTTATCTACATACACTATGTGAAAACGAAGGTGACATAAAACTGATGTTTCCCACTTACCCAACGTTCCTAATTATTATTTTAATTCTCTAAATAGGACTGTCAGTTTCTTTGACATAGTTTTTTAAGCAAACATTTTTTGTAAACTAATGTAAAAGGTACAGGTAAAGGTAAAGGTATAGTATACGGAACATCGGTAAAAATAAAGTAAAATGCGAAAAAAATTAAAATATGCAACGTCATAAGAATGGTTACATGATAACCATGTTACCATTCTTATAAAGTTTCTAAAATGAATCAGTTACAAATCAGTCGTCGAACAATTGATCTCATAATAGACTTTTCATTTATTTTTAAATGGAGAAACCAATTGACCACGTATACAAATAATATAGTTAAATTACTGCTTATTTATTATATAAATATATATATATATATATATATATATATATATATATATATATATATATATATATATATATATATTTATTATATATATATATATATATATATATATATATATATAGAATAAATAAGCAGTAATTTAAGGGCCCCTTTTCCCAAATTTATGTTTCTAAATCGTGTGGTTTTCAAAGAAATCATCATATTTAAAATCCTAAAAAAATATATAGTACAGATAAACGTTTGATCTAGTGACTTTTTTGGATAAAAACACAATATTAAACATTTAACTCGATAAAAAAAAATCACAAGTAACATCGATTTTGAAAGCATTTTCAGTTTTATGAGAATTAGGGGAACGCTATATTTACGAAAATTTTACATTTCATTTACTAATCAGGTTTGACAGGTATATTATTGGATAGATTTATAATTTGGCACTTATTTTTTTCTATATAAAATAAAATACGTAAAAAGCGACTCGCGCGCACCACGCCAGTGCCGCCAGTGTCCAGCCGGACGTCATCGAGGGAGGACTTGTGCTAATTTTGCTCGCGACTACGTTGTCGTCGCCGCTCGCGTAGTAGTACCTACCTACTAGCATAAAAACTTGTATTATATGTAATATAATAGAAATTAGTTTTTTGACATGAGTCACGCACACAAGTGTACGCACGGTTGGCTGCGGGAATCGTAGTCAAATAAAATTATTTTAATAATTTGAAAGATCAAATTTGTTTTTGATGTCTTACACCACAAAAATATACTTAGATACATAGAGTAATAAGACTTAGTTACGAGGTACGAATACCTACTCTAGAGACTGCTTTGCCCTGGGAGCCCTCTGCTGGCACTGAGAAGTTAGCTGTGGACTTTGGGCTGATTTTGTCAGTTATGATAAGACCTTACCTCCGGACTAGATGGAGTGACCTGAAAGTGAACTTCAGTAACTAATACTGGAACACCTGGAGTAGTAGAACTAGGTGTGCCGACTTTGGGCTCGTTTTATTAGGTATGACGAGCCCTTACCTCCGGACTTGACGGAGTGACCTGAAGGTGTACTTTAGTAATCGGTATTGGAGCAGGTCGCCGAGTAGGTATTACTAGGTGTGCCGAGTTTGGGCTCGTTTTGTTAGGTATGACAAGCCCTTACCTCCGGACTTGATGGAGTGACCTGAAGGTGTACTTTGGTAATCGGTATTGGAACAGGTCGCCGAGTACTACTAGGTGGGCCGAGTTTGGGCTCGTTTTGTTAAGTATGACGAGCTCTTACCTCCGGACTTGACGGAGTGATCTGAAGGTGTACTTTGGTAACCGGCATTGGAACAGGTCGCCGAGTACTACTAGGTGTGCCGAGTTTGGGCTCGTTTGATTAGGTACGACGAGCCCTTACCTCCGGACTTGACGGAGTGACCTGAAGGTGTACTTTGGTAATCGGTATTGGAACAGGTCGCCGAGTACTACTAGGTGAGCCGAGTTTGGGCTCGTTTTGTTAGGTATGACGAGCTCTTACCTCCGGACTTGACGGAGTGACCTGAAGGTGTACTTTGGTAATCGGCATTGGAACAGGTCGCCGAGTACTACTAGGTGTGCCGACTTTGGGCTCGTTTTATTAGGTATAACGAGCCCTTACCTCCGGACTTGATGGAGTGACCTGAAGGTGTACTTTGGTAATCAGCATTGGAACGGGTCGCCGAGTACTACTAGGTGTGCCGAGTTTGGGTTCGTTTTGTTAGGTATGACGAGCCCTTACCTCCGGACTTGATGAATTATTTGTATACGTGGTCAATTGGTTTCTCCATTTAAAAATAAATGAAAAGTCTATTATGAGATATATATATATATATATATATATATATATATATATATATATATATATATATATATATATATATATATATATATGTATATAGTTCTTTCCAGAAATTCTTCGAAACTCGTGCCTTGATCGTATTTGCGACAGGTGTTCTTTTTTAAAAGACGATGAAAATTAAAGGTAATAAATATTGGTTATTCAAATCTGGTGGTCGTAAGCGACTATAATACGGTACATAATACTATAATACGATTGCTGTTCATATGGTTTTAGATTCGAATCCCAGGTCTGGCCAAAAATCAGATACTGGGTTTATCTATCATCATATCTCGGTAGCAACCTGGAGTCAGGGAGTTAGGCGGTGTTTCACGCCCGTGTTTGGGAAAGAAGGTAAAGGCCGTTGGTTTTGCACCTGATCTCTCTCTGATCGTATCTAGTCTAGCTATAGAAAGCCAGTATAATAATACTGGTTCTCTATAGCTTTTAGATCAAAATACTCACTGCTTTTGGATCTCAAACGTAACTAAAAGAATGGAACCTCCGTAGAGGTATACCTAGGCAGAGAAGGAGTCCTTTCAGCCTCAAAAGTAGATTTCTCGACATTGACATAACAAGGTTTGGCTTTATTTTGCTATTTCAATACAAAGTTACTACATATTTAGAAACAAAGCATCTGCAAATAACGGTGTAGTGACAATGTAGGAAAATCCACTGCTCCGTATCTAATTATTAATCTCTAAAATCTAATTATTCCATAAATAATTGTATAGTTATAGCACGAATGGGACCGGGGAAGGACCACGCTCTCACAGAATACCAGCCTAAAATAGTAGCCTAATGCTGCTGTGTTTCGTATGGTGAGTGTAGAGAACCGGAGACCCTTTTTACTAGGTAAGAGGCATTCCATCTTAGTCCTCAAGGCTGACAACGCATCTGCATTTTGATTCGCTAACGAGGATAGATGTAGATGTCTATGGGCCACAGTAAACACTTACCATCAGTTAGACTTTGCATTCGCTTGTCACCCTTTTCCTATAAAAATATATCGAGACGAGGGCGTCGTGTGAGGCGACAGAGGGAAACCAACCAGGAGACAGGCAGCAGCGTCTACCTAATGATCACTATGAAAACATTGGCGGTTGTCAAGAGTGGCAACTATTGCAAATACCACTCTAATGAGACATTCTATGGAGCAGCAATGGACTGGGATAGGCTTTAATGAATGAATGAATGAACCTGCAGAAGTTGTCGACATAAGATAGTGAGAAGCTTACTATATGTATATCAACATTTCCCTAATTTTCTTACTTTATGGCACAGATGTTCCATCCAGTCAGGAAACGATACGGTAGGTTAAATAAGCAATCGAGTTAAGTTGTTACGCTTCAAGTAGAGCTTTGTTTACCGCGGCATTTTTAGTATTCAATCTTAAAGTTATTTAAAAGCTTCTACATATAAAGTAGGAAATGTTAAATTGATGAAATAGAGTGTGACATCACCCCTTTATTGTCAAACTACCACGCATTCAAACTAAACGACTAGCTTTTTCTTTTCATGCATACAGCCAAGGAGTCAAATAATTCGTCGATGTCTGACTTTCCATCTGAATACAATCTGTATGTTCTTCAAGACAAGAGTAAATAGACTTTACGTTGAGACAGTGCGATTTACCATCCAGGACTTCATCACCACTCACTACCAGGTGGGAATGTAGTCAAGCACTTTAAGTAAAGAAAAATAACTTCTAAATTTTTTTGTAATTTAACATGATGGTAATGACGAACTCCTGGATTAGGAAAAGATCCGGTTTCCGATAAAGAAAACAGCATCAATGAACTGAGACGTCTGGAACTGCAACTGTCAAACGCAGCTATGGAAGAGGCACATGTGAAATAATAAAGAGCTGGCCTCTGGGAGTCTTACACAAACAGATTATCAGAGCCTCTTCTGTGTAGTCGTTTGCCTTGTGATAAAAATCACGAAAATTCTTTGAATAAAATTGGCATTGTTTTCACAAAACAAAAGTTGGTATAAATATTTTATGGTACGTATTTATGTGCACCGGGAAGATTGCAATTGAACGTTAATGTGAATGCTGTATTTTTAACTTTTGGTTTTCAATATTTCTTCGATATATTTTTACCTTAGATTTTTTAAATTGGTATTTTACATAATTTATTTACAACATAATTTTTTTACTGAGATACAAATATAAGTCTAAAAAATAAACAGATAGAAACGTGATAAGTGATAAAACTTAATTTATTAGTTTTTTTACCGAATGCTGTCGCGTTTCGTTTGGAGAATGTAGAGAACCAGAGACCTTTTTAACTGGAAACAAGGCATTTCATCTCAATCCTGAGGTGGCAACGCATCTGCGATGCATCTTCTTAACCGAGGATACACAGCAACAACTGACCATCGGGTTGTCTCTTTGCTCGCTTGGCACCCTTATTCTATTAAAATATGATTCTTTTTCAGATAGATGCCTTTTAGCAGGACAGGACAGAACAGGACATTTCAAAATTGCCACATTAAGTGGTAGAGCCATGCTGCAGCTTTATGATGTTGTAGCACGATTTGTTCGGCTCGACAGGGAAAAACGACTCGCTCACGGGGAATTCCAACCTAGTTCTCAGGAGTGACAACGGATCTGCATTTTGATTCTCCATCCAGGATGGATTTAGATGTCTATAGGCCACATCAAGCACTCACCATCGCATCGGGTGGAAAATGTGTTCATTTGTTATTTATTCTATAAGAAAAGAAACATGAAATAATAATTAAAATAAAAATATATGAAAGAAACATGTACAAATGTTTAAGCCTTTTAAAGATCACATTTTCCTTACATTCAATATAAATACGACTTCATAAATTTTTGGAAAATGATTCTATAAAATTTATTCATTATCGTCGGAGCTTGTCATCGCAATACAAAAATATTATCACGCAGCTCACTGATCCTGAAAATTGCCACGTACTGATTTCTCTTTCGTTATTGTATTATTTTAAGAAATAATTTTGAGAGTATTTTTATAGACACGTACCTCTTTATTGGCAATTTACTTAACGATAAAATAAAATAAGTTGTAATTGTAAAAGCGTCGTTACTCATGGGGGGATATTTGCCATAGTTGCCACGCTTGGCGAGCGGGTTGGCAACCGCAGTTTTTTATTATGTTATTGTTGTCATTAGGAAGATGCTGCTGCCCATCTCCTTTCTGTGTCCCTCTGTCACCTCTTACGACACCCACGGGAAGATACGGGGTTGTGGATATTCTCAACCGCCACTACACGGCAACACAACCACAGAGTACACAGTGTACAACCAGTGCGTGCTGTCAGTGATGACTTACGGATCAGAGACGTGGTCCTTCACTGCTGACCGCATGAGGACGATCAAGGTCGCTCAGCGAGCTATGGAGAGGGCTATGCTCGGAGTTTCTCTGCGTGATCGACTCAGAAATGAGGATATCCGCAGTAAAACCAGAGTGACCGACATAGCCCAACGGATTAGTAAGCTGAAGTGGCAATGGGCCGGCCATATAGCTCGAAGAACCGATAACCGATGGGGAAGAAAGGTTCTCGAGTGGCAGCCTTGTACCGGTAGGCGTAGTGTAGGGCAACCCTCCACTAGATGGAGTGACGACCTGGTAAGACATGCAGGAAGTCGATGGATGCAGGTGGCTCAGGACCGTGCTTTGTGGCGTTACTTGGGGGAGGCCTATGTTCAGCAGTGGACTTGTGAAGGGCTGTAATGATGATGATGATGATGATGAATTGTAAAAGCCGTGTATTGGTGGTGTAAGAATTTCTACTACTCCATGTAATCTCCTGGGTGTCGTAAGTGGCGACAGAGTGTAGGGTCCAGAAGGTAGGCAGCAGCGTCCTCCTAATAACATCACGAAAATTAAAAAAAACTATGGTATATATCTCCCCTCTATCCCCTTTATCCCGGCCCTCCATTGTTTAGCAATAGACTTTTGATAATGGACAGTACTTAAACCTGAAAATTTTTAATTTAATATTTAATAAATTAAAATGAAATATTTAAGCACCGTCGCAATTGTTAAGGTTTATAATTTATTGCATGTGAAGAAAAACATATGACTGATAGGAATATTAGACAGACATGTGTACTGTTAACGATTTATATAATGTAAGATCTACGCATAAAGATCACTGTTCTCCTTATTTTCTTTACGTATATGTACTTATAAAAATTAATTGCCGCCCGTTAGTCTAACAAAACTCAAAAACGGTTCGACTGATTTGATGAAATTTTTGTGGGGGTTAGTATGAATAGATTAAAGATATTTTAAATTAGGTGGCACTGCTGTCTAGATGCAGAAATCTCCCGTGCGGAGCCGGGGCGGATCGCTAGTCGATAATAAAATTATAACAACAGAGCTATGGATTTATTATATTTTAATTATTTTACTTCATATACACAATGATGTAAGTATATAGGCAGATTTGATGCTGTAAGCATTCTCCACCATTCTATCTGGGAGTAGTAAAGAGATAAAAAGGTAAGATTTATTGTGGTTAATATATACTGAAAATTTAATTGGAAGTTGATAAAAAATCATTAAAACAATATTCTTCATTTAAATATGTAATTAATACTTTGATGAATTTTTAGCATTTAAGCTTTACAATTAATCTATAGTAATCTTATACGTAAAACGGTGCTCCGTGAAACGTCGTGCAATTCAGATCAAGCGTGGAGCAGTTTCCAGTCGCCAGATGACGTTCACCAGAATTGAGTTTGATGACAGCAACTGAAGCCAATAGTTAAGGAAACATATCTTACTCTAAAACGGTTCATAAATATAAGCTGTTGGGCAATTCCTATTTACAAAAAACCGGCCAAGAGCGTGTCGGGCCACGCTCAGTGTAGGGTTCCGTAGTTTCCCGTCCGTCACAATAAGTGTTCCCACTTATGAGTTTAAAGGTGGGTATCCATTATGTTCGCGCTCCAGCAGCGCTCCGCGCTCCTGCAACTGCTCCCGGTAGTGGGTACTGTTGTTTCCATCCAAGTTCAAAATGATTTTCCTAGAAAGTCCTTATAATGTTCTACTTTTCAGATTTTTTTCATATTTTATAAACTTATGGTTCAAAAGTTAGAGGGGGGGGGGGGGACACATTGTTTTTTACTTTTGGAGCGATTATTTCCGAAATTATTGACATTATCAAAATATGATTTTAGTAAACCCCTATTCATTTTTACATACCTTTCCAACAATATATCACACGTTAGGGTTGAAATTAAAAAAAATCACTTCCTACTTTACATATAGGGGGGGGGGGGCTGCCCTAATAAAACATTTTTTTCCAATTTTTATTTTACCACTTTGTCGGCGTGATTGATACACATATTGGTACCAAATTTCAGCTTTCTAGTGCTAACGGTCACACAGATTAAGCGAGGACGGACAGACGGACAGACAGACATGGCGAAATTATAAGGGTTCCTAGTTGACTACGGAATCCTAAAAAGGCTAACATGCTTACTAAAATTATACAGACACATACATCATAACTTTTTATTCGTATTTATTTACATCGACGAGTTGTGGTAGCTCAGCGGCTAAGCGCTTGCTGTAAATTTTACCGTACCTGAGTAACCTGGGTTTGATTCTAGACCCGCACCGGTGAAATATTAATTGAAATTTTGTTGAAACATTTTAGCGTTTATTGTCAATTGCATCGGGATTAGTTAAGTGAGCGATGGACGAAATATATTAAATAGAAGACCATATATCTGTTTATTTGAGATCACTGTATTATATTTTATATGTAAAATCACAGTTAAAAAAAGTGTAATTTGTTTCAACCGACCCCATGCCAGGGTCGGTTGAAACAGTGCCTGGCAACAATTGAAACATGCGAATAATACAAAATATAATAAATGAATACGTTTTATTAATCGTCTAATAACATTTTACGACTCGTAATGGCACAGTTGAACATCACAAATATTTCTTATTAATATTCAAGTCAAGCATTATATATATTTTGGGATTCAAATTTATAACGGTCCATGATAGTAGCCAAGTTGTCATAGAAAGCATCTGCGTTATTTTTAAGCTAGTCGTGCTAGCAAGACATGTAGTCTGTGCTGCACCACTGCCGGCTCCGGATTTGTTCTCATAAGCACGCGACACCAGGTCGTGATAGGGCGGCTTGACGGTTGGTTCGTATGCTTACATCGATCACTAATATTAAACTAATTAAAGGTTTTTATTTGTGATCGATGTATGCTTATTTCATAATATCATTTTTAGTTAGGCCAAAATGTATGTCTGCATATCTAATCGAATATTTAGATAGCTCACGCTCTTGTTCCTGCTTAAAAATTCAATCGTGAGCCTCATAATATATTTCTTGATTTTCATCATCACCAGTCACGTCTCGTTTACGTACATATAAGATACAAAAAAATTAAAAAATATATATAAAAAAATACCTAAACAGGGAACAGTTGTTCAATCCATTCTTTTCTACCGCTTTACCTAATGACGATTTGGCTTTTACATCTTCATAGGCTTTGTTTATACTTCGATAAGTCGGCCTGACTTTTCGTAGCTCCTTTGGCGTACCCTTCGAATCTAAGATACAAGAAAATTAAATAAATAAACTGTTTCAACTGTACCCACAAAAAACGTTTCAACTGTTCCAAACCCCCCCCCCCTCCCCCATCTTGGTAGAAAACGGTTCATAGTAAGAATGACAACAAATTTGAATAAAAATTAATCATGCGGCCATATTCTACAAACTTTAATTTAAACGATACAAAATACTCAATATTCTTACTTTAATAAAACCATTTAATAAAACCATTACATAAATTTACGAACAAAAAATACTTACTTTTACGTCAAAAACACAATGAGGCTTCCTATACATAAACACAGCGCGCGGAGAGCGACGCAACACTTAAATTCGTGTTCCGACTTTCCACCCGCTCCTTTCTTTCCTTATACCTCTGGACCTCATCACGCACGATGTCGAGATATGTCGCTTTGTTTTAATCGTCCCCCGTTTCAACTGTACCCAGTCTACCTTATGTATATATATAGTTAGTAATTTTGATTTTTAAATGTATGTAAATTGAAAAAATAAACATATAATATGTACACAAACAGGGCATTAAGCTGAAGTCACTATAAACAATCATTGAGGAAGTAAGGTTATCAAGTGACAGCCTAGTACCGGTGAGCAGAGTGCGGGGTGGTACTCTATAATCCCACACTCTTATAATCTAATGGGTCGGTAATTTGACACGACCGGAGAGAGATCAGGCGCAGGACCAACGGCTTTACGTGCTTTTGCGAACCACGGGGTTGAAACACCGCCACTTTCTGACTCCAGGCAGCTACAGATAATTTATTGACGGAAAAACTCAATGACAGAATGAGGAAAAACTTTTGGCCCAACCCGGGATTCAAACTCAGGGCTTCATGATCAGCAGTCGCACCATAACAACCACTGACCAGCAAGGCAGTCAATAGCGTAGATTAGTTAACAGCGAACATAAAACATATCATGGCCTCTTCTGACTCAGTAACTGTCCAACCTCTCATCAAATCTTTGATTAATGGGAATGTAAAGGAATTGTATGATGCGAGCTCTGAATTGCGTATGAGATTATTTACGAGCTACAACTTTAAAGAAGCAAAAAATGACTTTGTCTAGTTTGCTGTGTGTGTGTGCGACGAACCATTGTCTCCGTGCTATGGGTTTCAACTTCTTGGGCGTTTTTTCTTACTTTTTCAGAAATAATGTACAAAAAATGGTGGTGTAGCACATAGCATTAACTGTCTTTTGTTCATAAAATGGGATCGTACAGAAGGAACCTGTCTGAGAGAAAAAAAAATACTATAGTTTTTCGCATACACTTCTTACCTGCTTCAATTTAATTGGTTTGCTGTCGTCTTCAAATATTCATACAGAAGACTGTCTCTTTATTTCCGGAATGTAACAACATATTCATGTATCATCTCCTGTAACATTGTCATAAACAGCATTGAACGTCCGTGATTATAAATTAACAACATTTTTACATCTATTTTTTGAGTTCATGAGGAATTTAGCGGCAACAAAGTTTTCTAACATTTTTAACGTTGATATATTTTTTAGGCTCGTATACACAAATGTCGTGTCAAACCGTTGGTGATGTGCCGGTTTCCTTTAATTAGTCGCCTGCGGTTAAGTGTCGAACTTCAACAATTTCTTCATGAAGAGAAATATTGCCACGATAAAATTTTGTATACCAACGCCTTACGGTCTTCAAATGAGATGTTACTTTCCCAGTGTTAGCTAGCTAAGAGAGTGAATTTGAACTTGATCAAAAAAATCGTCGCCTTAAAATATTTTCGCGTCAATTCCATTTTACTACGGATGATGAACTTCATCTTGTGATAAAAAACTATGGATACGCTACTTCTACTCAAAAAATATACCAGTTGCTTATATTAAAAAAAATATATAAAGTTCGAAATTCAAATATTTGTAGTCTAACAGGAGCGCAAAACTTTCAGTGTGCTCTAGACATAATCTTGAAGAAAATAATTAGATAAACTAAAAGGTAAACTTAAAGTTCTTAGACTTAATATGATGGACCTTTATTAATAAAAGGAATAGGTAGCATTCACAGGGTTTACTCAAAATTAAAATAAACTATAAATAGTCGTAGCGATGGTAAAAATATCAAAGTTAAGCGTACAAAAAAGTACGTTAAAGTTATATTTCGCGTCGATTTTCAATTTCTCAACTACTCAGCTAATTGACAGAACTATTAGAGTAAAAATTTCAGGAGCAGCGTGTTTTCATGAACTTTCCATTTCCTGCTCAAGAAATCCTCAGGGAAACACCTGCAGTAAATATTCAAAAGTGGAGTAAACTTTTTCAGCAGAGTTTCTGGAAACGATACTTTATTTAAATTCAATATTTAAGAAAATATTTGAAGACCAGAACTTTGCAGGAGGTAATGACATATCTCCCGTATTACATATCTTACTACATATGTTATTTCTTCTATGTATACTCTATTCTATATCTGCGGAGGTGGCTCAGATCTGTGTTTTGTGGAATAGAATACAACAAATATAATGAGAATATAATGGTTTTATTCAATATAGACGATTACATAATACTTACTGAAAGTCATTTTTTTTATTTACCACTGGTTCGGAAAATACCTCTGTTCTGGACCAGCAAGAAATCCATCGGGGTTATTTGTTCTGAACGTATTTCGATTAACAATAGTTTAGCAGAATTTTTTAAAAGAATTTTAGTAGAACCAGAATGGCGGCGATCACCTTATTCCTAGGGGTTATTTTCGTTCATGTATTCCTTTACATTAATAAAACCCTTTTTGTACAATGTTCCTTTATCAAAACTTTTAAACTTGTTTATGTCAATAAACTGAATATTTTCTGGGATTTTGCTTTAAAAACGTATACATTGCCCCATAAATGAATTACTTATTCTGCGGAGTCTAGTAATTGCCATTACAAGCTTAAGTAGCATTCCATGAAAGAAACCTATGCTCAACAGTGGACACAGAAAACTATTACTCCTAGCGCTCAAGAACGAAGAAGACAATTTAAATTTTATTAATATTTGGGCATGATGTTGAGTATTTAAAAATTATTCTTGTACTCTTGTACATAAATGTCTTGTATGGAAATGTCCACAATATTTTTATAATATTGTTACGAGCTTGAGGTTCGTGACAATAAAAATTGCCGATAAAATTACCTAAATTAACACTTTAATTTACTTTACACAAATTAAAGTTAAAACACTAATAATTAAACACACTAATTCACTTAATTCCGCTCCGAAGCTTCGCTTGTGTCGCTGAGTTCAACTCTGTCTCGATCGCATCTTGCGCCACCTATTTATTTAAATTAGCAAAATATCCGGAATGTTCAAGTAAACACGCGCAAGGTACCGAGAGTTCGAGTATAGATTTTCTAGAATCTTAGTTCTTCGGGTGGCGCTGTCGGTCGAAAGATGTGTGATGTCATTTACTGCACCGCTCCCCTCGCTCTCGTTCCTGACACTAGATGGCGCTAGTTGACTTATTCATGCAACACTGCCCCCTCCTAAGACATGCTCGTCCCGAGCATTATCGGTCCCATAATAACGCGCTAAGCGATCCACATGGACGATCTTAGGAGTCCCTCTTGCGCCTTTCTGTATCCGGTAGGTCACATCGTTGATCCTGGTTACAATCCGGTACGGGCCGTCCCTTTTAGCTTGAAGCTTAGGAGATTTCCCTTTGCTGCGGACTGGATTGTGCAACCACACTAATGAACCTTCGTTGAACCCTTTATTGTTCATTTTGCGGTCGTACCGGGTTTTCATTTTCTCAGACATTTGCTGGCCCGATTGTCTGACGTGCTCATAAATGTCATTCATTTTGTTCCGCAAGTCATTTGCATAATCGGTTATACTGCGTGGGGCATCAGGTGGTATCCCGGTGATCAGGTCCGCAGGCAGCCGTAATTCTCTTCCAAAGTTTGCGAAAGCTGGTGTCACTGCTGTACTTTCGTGAACAGAACTTCGATATGACAACAAAAACGGTTGTATGTGCTTGTCCCAATCTCGTTGCCGATTGTCTACAACTTTTGCTAGGTACCTCTCCAATGTCTGATTAAATCGTTCCACCATTCCATCAGATTGCGGGTGATAAGAAGTCGTTCTTGTTTTATGAGTACCCATAACTCGGCAAGTTTACTGGAATATTTGAGACTCAAAATTCCTTCCTTGATCGCTGTGAATCTCTAAAGGTACTCCAAAACGACAGAAGACTTCATGAACTAGTTTATCTGCAACTGTTGAAGCTTCTTGATTTGGAATGGCGAAGACTTCTGGCCACTTAGTGAAGTAATCCATCACAACCATGAAACACTTGTTACCGCTTTCACTCTCCGGAAACGGCCCCGCCACGTCAATGGCTATTCTCTCCCATGGTGCACCCACATTGTACAACTTCAATGTTCCTCTACTACGAGTCTGAGGTCCCTTTACAGCCGCACAACTTGTACATTTGCGACACCAGTCCTCGACATCGTTTCGACAGTGGACCCAGTAAAACCGTTCTCGGATCTTCAGTAGAGTTCGTTTAACTCCCAGATGGCCTCCTGAATAATCATTATGGTACAGCTGTAGAACATCCGGTACTTTAGCTTTAGGGACAACCATTTGTAAATGACAGCTGTCTCCGAGAACATTTTCCCATTTACGGCACAGAACTCCATCCTGAAGCACCAAGCTGTCCCACTGGGCCCAGTAGCTTTTAGTGGTCGAACTCATCGCTGAGACGTCGCTCCACTTGAGCTTGGGAGCACTGGCCTTCATCCATTCCAGGATCGGCTTGATGTCCGGATCTTCCTGCTGTGCACGTTGTAAGCTGTCCTTCCACTCGTTGCTGAGGTGGTCTGCCCTGAGCATCATCACGGATACCACTTCCTTACTCTCTTGCCTAGTACAATGTTTGCAATCTTCAGGACAAGGTCTTCTTGACAATGCATCGGCGTTGCCATGAGATTTCCCGTTACGATGTTCGATCTCAAAGTCGTATTCCTGCAGTAGTTCAATCCACCTCGCAACTTGTCCTTCTGGATTTTTAAACTGCAATAGCCATTTTAGTGCAGCATGGTCAGTTCGTAAGTGAAATTTTCGCCCCTGAAGATATTTGCTAAAATGCTGCAACGACTTTACCACAGCTAGCAATTCGCGTCTTGTGACACAGTAGTTCCTTTCCGGTTTTGACAACGACTTGCTGAAGTACGCTATCACGACCTCTTGGTCACCATTCCGTTGAGACAACACACCGCCAAGTCCTATATCACTTGCGTCTGTGTCAACTATAAATTCTTTGCTTGCATCAGGGTATCCCAAAATAGGTGTTTTGCACAGACGGTCCTTGAGCTCCTGGAATGCGATATTGCAACTTTCATCCCAGCAGAAATGTCGCTTCTCCTCGGTTAGCTTGTGCAGAGGTTTGGCTATATCTGCAAAGTTCTTCACGAATCGCCGGTAATAGGAGCACAAACCCAAAAATGCTCTAACCTGCGTCTTGTCTTTTGGAACCGGCCAATCCTTGACAGCGGCGATTTTCTCTGGATCTGTGCGAATACCTTCTTTCGATACTACAAACCCCAAAAAGTTAACTTGCCGTTGGAATAGTGAACATTTCTTCGGGCTCAACTTGAGATTGGCACTCTGAATCTTCATGAGCACGCGTTCCAAGTTTTGAAGGTGTTCCTCAAACGTACGGCCCACGATGATGATGTCATCCAAGTAGACCTGACAGGCATCGCCAATTAGCCCGGTAAGTACAAGTTCCATCAGCCTTTCAAACGTTGCTGGAGCATTGCACAACCCAAACGGCATTACTTTGAATTGCCACAGACCCTTTCCCGTCGAGAACGCAGTTTTCTCCTTGTCCTTAGGGTCAATTTCAACTTGCCAGTAGCCACTTTTTAGATCTAGCGTGCTAAACCACTTTACTCTTGTAAGCATGTCCAGCGTGTCATCAATTCTTGGCAAGGGATAGCTGTCCTTCTTCGTAACGTCGTTCAGACGGCGGTAGTCAACACAAAACCGCATGCTGCCATCCTTCTTCTTCACCAGCACCACTGGTGAACACCATGGACTAGAGGAAGGTTCAATAACACCATCCTTCACCATTCCTTCAATCATGGTTTCCACTTCCTTTTCACGTGCTACCGGCAATCTTCTTGGCCGCTGACGGATAGGCAATTCTTCTCCTGTGTTTATTTTGTGTTGAACTAAGCCAGTCTTTCCTATGTCAGCATCGTTTGATGAGAATACATCGGCGTACTTGAGTAACAACTTCTTTGCCTTGACCAATTCGTTCGGGGAGAGAACACTGCGACAGTCTTCCAAAAGTGTGGTCACTCTCGTTTCTGCATCCTTGCTGGGGGTCCCACTCGATATATATTGGCACCGACGTAACCAATCCACTTCCTCACAAGTACCAATTAGTGTGCCTTTTTCTATAATCTGGTCCCGGTCGCAAAGGTTCAGCACACGTATACCTGAGATGTCAGTGGTCCTGACCAAGGTTCGAGCTACTTTCCATGGAAGGTCATTGTTTACCCTTTCCAGAAGTACACAACGGTGGGCTTGCCCAGCGTTTCGAGGAAGACTAACCGGAACAATCGTTTCCGATCTCGGGGGAAGAACAATCTTCTTAATGCTGTACACGTTCCCTGGTAACGCACCTTCCATAAAAAGTTCCTCCTGTCCACATTTCAAAACACCTTGCTTAACGTCGATCTCGCAACAATTATTCCTCATAAAGTCTAAGCCTAGGATGCAGTCATCCATTATATCAGCCACGATGACATTATGCAGGTAGATCACGTTGCCTAGCTTCAACTCCATCTCCTTCTCTCCTTGGACGGGTATACGTTGACCGGTGGCTGTTACCAAATTAATGCGTTCTCGGTTGTATGCGGAGTCCCCAAGGAACTGACTTATAAGTTGGGAACTAACAACCGTACGAGAGGCTCCAGTGTCTATGGTCAGTTTACACGGCATTCCGTTGATCTCGCCCTTTATGATTAGGCTGTTCCCATCATGGGTTTGTGAGATCGAGATCCTTGGGGCTCTTTTAACATCAGCCAGCACCCGCCCCGCAATTCTGGCTTTTACTCGTTTCCCTGCTGCTGCTGGGCGGTGCTGTTGGCGGCACTACCCTCCTGAGATCGTTCAATTTCCCTTTCTAGTGTTCGCTTAGGGCAGCTGGATCGAAGATGGCCCTTTTCCCCACAGCCATAGCACCTTGGGCTGTATCCTTTGTTGCGGTCGCGAACTGTAGCTGCTGCAACCTCCCTGACGCGATGGGAACGATGATCCTGCCGCACGGCTTCCACTTCCAGTGCATGGGCCAAGGCGTCCTTAAGCGTCTCGTGGTGCCCGAGCCTCACAGCAGATCTGACTTCCAGGTCACGGATGCCGTCGATGAATGTCTGCACCAGATTCCCTTCAATGAGCGCAGGTACAGACCGGTATGCTTTTCGCACCAGCTTCTCCACTTCTAGAGCCCACTGCTGCAGGTTTTCGTTGATGCGCTGCACACGATCTTTAAGCTGCGCACGAAAGACGTGTTCCAGGTGAGCGTCGCCATATCTCGCCTCCAATGCCTCAAGGAGTTGCTCATAAGTCACTTAGAGCTTCCAGAACTGTTAAGGCCTGGTCGCGCAGGCCTAGTGTGAGAGCAGTCATGGCCTGACTTTTATTCCAGCCGTTCGCCTTCATAACAGCCTCGAACTGGATTTTGTAGGCTGACCAGGAAGAAGTCCCGTCGAACGGTGGCACTTTGAACCCACGTAGCGAAGGTGTAGTAGCTAATACGGGAGCTGTAATTCCATACCCAAGTTTGAGTTCGTCCAGTGATTTATTCATGTCAGCCATTACGTTGTCAACCCGATTGTTTACTTGGTCGATTCGGGTTTCAGCTTTTTCGATTCGGTTTTCAGCTTTCGCGATTTGGGTTTCAGCTTCCGACAGGCGGTTGTCACGCTGAGCAACCCTTTCCTTCACCTCCTTTATCTCCTTCCCGAAGGTAGCGTGAAGGTCCTTCATGAGGAGCATCTGCTCTTCCAACCGACGGGCCTGCTCCTCCTGTCCGCCCCGCAGCTGCTCTTCCAATCGGCGTGCCTATTTCTCCTGTCGGCGAGCCTGTTCCTCCTGCTGCTCTTTCAACCAACGGGCCTGCTCCTCCTGTCGGCGAGCCTGCTCCTGCAGCATCACCATCAGAGCACCTAAGTCAGGTGCTGCAGATGTAGGAGCTACTGACGGGCCTGCAGCCGGCGGCTGGCCCTCCGACGTCTGCAGCGTTGCACCACCAAATCTTCGTTGGTCCGTCTCCTGCTGGCGTTGACTTCGGGTACGGACACCCTCCGTTTCCTCCTTAGGTAAAATCGGCATTATTTTATCCCACTTCTGACACCAATTGTTACGAGCTTAGGGTTCGTGACAATAAAAATTGCCGATAAAATTACCTAAATTAACACTTTAATTTACTTTACACAAATTAAAGTTAAAACACTAATAATTAAACACACTAATTCACTTAATTCCGCTCCGAAGCTTCGCTCGTGTCGCCGAGTTCAACTCTGTCCCGATCGCATCTTGCGACACCTATTTATTTAAATTAGCAAAATATCCGGAATGTTCAAGTAAACACGCGCAAGGTACCGAGAGCTCGAGTATAGATTTTCTAGAATCTTAGTTCTTCGGGTGGCGCTGTCGGTCGAAAGATGTGTGATGTCATTTACTGCAACGCTCCCCTCGCTCTCGTTGCTGACACTAGATGGCGCTAGTTGACTTATTCATGCAACAATATATTCATAACCTCCAAATTATCAAAGGTACCTCATTAAGTAGCGTTTTCATAAAACGGGGACATAAAATTATAGAAATTTAATCTCTGTGACGCTCTTTTGCTTTTTAGAGCGCTATTTCCCTATTTAAGATTTTGCCTTAGGTAACCTCCCGGTGGCACTCTTGCAATGGACTTGTGAACCTTAAAAGTATATATTTCCAAGTTTTTTATTATTTACTTATTACATATTTACTGCTGTTACATTATATGATTTTTCCTGTCATCTTGCGAAGACTAGAAGATTTGCCAAACCTTTGTCATTTCCAGTGTGTTATATTATCAGGAACTTCAAGTCAGTCTTGCAATTAATGTAAGTGCCTTTACAGTTAGGGAGATAATCTATCTCCTTAAGCAGTGATTTCGACGCATTTTCTTAAAAATGAATATATATCCAATATAATATAATTTTAAGGAAATGCTAAGAATTCTACCTACATGTTATTTGTATAAATAGTACGTGTTTCATCATTAAGTGCATTGTAATAATAGCTCCTTTACACGATGGGCCATCACGATGGCCCACTATGATGGGCCAGCGTGTGGAGGGCGTAGTTGTGTCGGGTGGCTTATGGCACGTGTGATGGTCTTGGGGATGGTGACGGTGTTGGTTTTTCCGCCGCACATCAAAGGTAGTGGGCCAGCGATGGCGGTACGCATCTACAGTTGACCCACAGTTGTAAGCGTTCGACGGTTGAGTGTGGACATTCATGCTTTGTTTATTAATATATAATATATATTGTTTATAATATTATTTAACGAATTAAAAATGACGAATTTGTGGCCTCATAATGAAGTTATAAGATTTTAATCATAGAGCTGCTAAAATCACGACATATACACAATTTAATTTTTCTTTATTTATTTTCATTTAATAAATAATTAATAATTATTTATTAAATTATTAAGTATAATTATTTTTATTTAAAGAAAATTAAATTGACTTAGGACATATTTAGTTTTATTGCCATAGATAGACAACATCCATCGTCTTCTTCAACGTCTTTTCCACATAAAGTATGTTTTGTATAGATATATTGCCGCAGCGGCTAATTCTTGCACGTCCATCTCGAAAAACGTTTCGATCACAACTAAATGTCGCCTTCGTGAAGTTACGTTTCAACCATCGCATGGCCATCTCGCAGGGCCAGCGCTGGCCCATCGTGTAGAGGAGCTACAAGAACACTAAAAATAGTGTTTTATCGCAAAATTTTAATTAAAAGTTTGTCAATTTCATAAAAGTGGTGGTTTACAATAATTCGACTGAATGTTTTCCTTTTGTATGTATGTTATGTCAATTTTGAAACGATTTTGATAATTCTTTTTTCATTAAGCAGGTTATATTTCTATGGTGCCATGTAAATTCAGAGAAAAAATTCTACCCCTAAGGATATTAGAAAAACGATGATTATTTAAGCGTAGGCGACGTTGAGATTGCGATATTTCTTAATTCAATCAAAAGGGTAAAAACTTACTTTTAATATACGGAAAAGCCGACATTAAAGAACACAAAAGAATTAAATAATTTCACAAAGTAGCGGGGGCTTTAATTGCTCTATGCACTGCATTTTTTTTAAAATATACACACGAACACACAGTTCACGTGATGGTAAGTGGATACTGTTGTCCATAGACATCTAATTTTATACTCAATTAAGAATCAAAATGCAGATATGTTGTCACCCTTGAGGACTAAGATGAAATGCTTCTTTTCCAGTAAAAGGGTTTTCCACTTTTCTATACTCAACACACGAAACAAATCTGCAATAAGCTGCTATTTTATGATTGTATTCTGTGTCGATGGAGGGTTAAGATGGGCGAGAGTGATAGACGCATTACATTACTCTCAAAAACTGAAGTGGAAGTGGGCGGGTCATGTAGCACTATCTACAGATACCAAATGGACTAAACGAGCAACCATGTGGACAGGACCAACAGGCAAACGCAAACAATGAAGACTGAAAGAAAGATGGGTCGATGAGATTGAAATATTATCTAAGCGTACGTATAAGTGTTGTTATTGTAATTAGTTTCTATTACGGAATAAAGACACTTTAATATTATTATTCTGTGTTTTCTCTGAATTTAGTTGTTTAAAGACAGGGATTAGTATTTATTAAATAAGCATTTTATGTTTCATTTCTCTTTTGTTAATTACGATTCAGATTCTCTTTTAGTTGTCTTTATAAATTTAAAGTGACAAACGGACGAACAAATAGTGTGGTGTGATGGATCCCTACTGCAGCCCATGCTCCATGAACACTTGCAGCCGGCTTCAAGTTAAGATGGATACAATGCGTTATCACCTCTGAGGACTAAGAATGCCCCACAGCCTATAGTTGTACTGGATCTCTATACCCTTTAGACCGAAACAGCAATGCAAACACTACTTTTTAGGTAACTGATGGCCCTAGATAGACTCTTAAGCCGAAAATAAGTCTTTAAGCCTAGAAACCCTAAGTGACCTGGTACTTGAGTTCCAAAAATTTTTAGCTTCTGTCATTATCGGTACTAGAGTGCCCAGTAGAAGCTACGGCAAAAATATGATTTTATTATGGAAATACGACTGTTTTGTGCGCTATCTGAGGTTTTTATATACCTGACGAAATATAGATGTCTATATAATCAACTGTAATAGCATCTTTTGTAGCCTGTGGTCGAAAGTCTGAGTTTGAGTTTGAGTGCAAGCAAGTGATTTGTGTCGCGGCAATTATAATACTTTTATGAGTATTTCTTAAATCGTGATATATCAGATTTCTCTAGATTAAACATTGAAAATACTGGTTTTTAATAATAAAAATATTTATTTATTCACTTTTTATTTACACGCAGTTTTTTATTTATATTAAAAAATATTAAAAATCTTTGATGTCCAATAACGAATATATTATTATATTGTGTTATACCGTGACATAAATATCAAATATTAATCCCGCCTTTATTATCTCGTACCACGAAAGTAGACTGGCGTTTTAATTAAAATTTTCATGTAACATTATCAAATTAAATCGCTGGAAATGACTTTCACCGTAAGAATACATGGTAAGTGTACAGGGACATTAATTCTCTTTTATGTAATAATATTTAATAAAAATTTTATATTCTCCATTTTTCCTCCTACTCTCTTTTTTGCTATTGTGATACGTCTTTCTTAAGTCCGAAAACACTCCACTTTTGTAAATAATTCTCTTCAATTGTAGGACGTAACTAAGCAAAACTAGGTGTTTAAAGTCAGATTATAAGTAGTTAATTTTGTTAGTTGTAGGACTTCTTTTCTGCCCAGGAATTCGTCTATTCTGCAAATATCTATCACAATTGTTCTTGCACTACTTTGCTCCGCTCTGAAGGGTATACAAAGCCAGCATAATTACAGGCTGTGTGACATTTCGTCTAAGAGGTGACAACACATCTGTTACCTTAATTGTTTGCAGTTGGCTGCAGGTGTCCATGGGCTGCACTAGCCACTTACCATCAGGTGGATTGTAAGTTCGTTTATTACTTTTATAAAAAATATAAAGTCACACAACACTCTTACGTGTGCAAAACGTTATACAATATTTATGCTACTATTTTATAATTGTTTTAGAGAAAGACTAAGCGAAATAGAATAATGTTGTTACGTTGTGATTGTCTTCTCTTATTTTACAGGTTATTATTAAGTAGTTAAGAATCCATTGTTACAGTACAAACTTGGAAAATCTACATGCGAACTACATATGCTTGAAATACATAATAAACATTTTTTATTCATATTACATTTTTCCAATGTTTTCCCTCCACAATCAAAATTGCAATCAATAATTTTTAAAGTACTAGCCAGGGATCTTACTCAGGTTGTTTGCGAAATATAGATACGAGACAAGCAACCATGATGGTACTGAAATTATAAGCTTTAATTAACTTTTTACTGTGGTTACTACAATACTCTTCAATGTACCCGGTAGAGCTACGCTGCAGCTTTATTATGGCAGCAGTGCGACCGGTTCGATTCGACTGGGGTAGGACCACCGGAATAAGGTCTCAGAGAATACCAACCTAAAACAGAAGAATAATGCTGTGTTTTGTATTGTGAGTGTTGAGAGTCGGTAAACCTTTATATTGATAACAAGGCTTTTCATTTCAGTCCACAAGAGTGACAACGCACCTAAATTTTGATTACGTAGATAGACGTAGATGAATGCTTTCGAATTGCCTTCTGGTTCTGCGCTCGCTTGTCACTCTTATTCTATAATGTGTCACGCCTGTAGTTCCCCACGGGGTAGACAGAGTCCAAAGAACAACGAGATACTCGGGGCACGTTTAGCCAAATAAAGGAAATATCTTCGAATGGAAAATTGTGAAAGAAGTGATAGGTGGCTAGCCCATCGTCCGTACAATCACAAGCTGAGTATCTCATTAGACGCTTTCTTGTTCTTCTTTGTTTTTTATTCCAATTCTTACTAATCACATGTACTGCAAAATTGTGCGTGTATTTTCTTACAACATATCATTCTTATTTAATTTTATATTTTACATAAGTAGGTTAAGTAATAGTATACTCATGTTATCCTGGTGGTGAAACATTACAAAAAAACGTGACTTTTAGATTTTTGATACCGTACGAAATTTCTCTATAAAGAAGTTTCACTTCAAAAAGTAATTCCACAAAAATGATTCACAAGAACAAACCATATGCAATTTTAAATGCAAGTCACAAAAGGCAGATTCAGAGCGACACGTACAACACGTGTACGTACTTCCATTGGGAACATATTCCGATTCCAAATGGATAGGACTGGTCATGAATACCCATCAATGTCACACCCGGCGAACTTGACTGAAGTGATCTGTAAATTGCCAATAGAATTTATAATACCCGTGTACTGTGTACGGAATTTATAGTACTGGATATTCAAAATACACTTGGCTAACCAAGAGCTTATTTTGATTGCTATATACGTGGTAGAGCCACGCTGCAGCTATACTGTTATTTCAGCACGGTTGGGTCGGCTTGGCCGGGGAAGGACCACGCTCTCACAGTCCACCACCGTAAAATAGCAGCTTAAAGCTGCTATGTTTGGTATGGTGAATGTAGAAAACTGGAGACCCTTTTGTACTAGAAACGAAACATTCCATTTAAGTCGTTGACAACGCATCTACATTTTGATTCTTAATCGAGAATAAATGTAGCTGTCTATGGATCATAGCATCCACTTACCATCTGATAGACTATATGTTCGTTTGTCACCTAAATTCTGTAGAAAAATCCGGTCAATTGCTCATTTTTAAAAGTTTGTATTCATGACACTAAGTTTTTCATATCTTTTTCATTTAAAGATCGTAGCGAAACATATAATAATGTTTATTTTAAATTGTAGCTTCATATATCTAATTAATGTTATAAGTAGATTTATAAATTAGAGTATAATATTTTCCCAAGACCAATAACGAACAAACATTAATTTCATCATTATCATTATTTCTTCATAGATAACAAACCATCGAGATTCACTATTGAACATTGGCCCCTCGTACATTATCTCATAGAATATTTTATTTGCCATAGTTGTCACGATTAGCAGACGGGTTATCAACTGCAGTTTTTTTATTATTATAATTTGTTATAAAAATGCTACTGTTGATTAAAACTACTTTTATGGATTTTATCGCGTTTAATTTTAATTTTAATTATTTTTATTTTTAATTCCCGACGTTTCAGGTGCTTTCCAGCACCCATGGTCACGGGGGACTGAGGTGACCGACGTCCCGATGTCATTGTTAAACCCGGAGTACCTTCAGCTTTTTTAATTATTAATAATGGTCCAATCTATGTAAAATGAACTAACTATGTCTTGAAGTCTTGCAGTGGTATGCTTGGGTTTAGTTATAATTTTATTGATTATAGGATCCCAAGCAGGTGGTAGTACCCAGCCTCCTTCTATATTAAAATTAGGATGTTTTCTAATTTCAATAGCCTAACGTATCATCCTTGGTAAGAATCGGTGTTCTTTCGCGAGGATTTGTGGTCTAACAAATCTGGTGTAATGGTTGGGGCCGTCTAGGATATGATCACAAACTGCAGACTTCCCGGAATGTTGATGCTTCACTTCGTATGTTCTTTTACGCCGGTTCTAATTGATCTTTTTGTTTGTCCTCTAAAAGAGAGACCACATTCACAATCAAGCTTGTACAGTCCTCCATCTTGTAGAGGAATATGACACTTGACGGATGGTAGGAACTGACTACTTTTCTTCAGCGGCTTGTAGAATGTTCTAATAGAAGCTCGCTTCAAGATGTAGCCAATCCTGTCTGTGAAACCTCTGACATATGGTAGTACAGCAGGCACACGCTCGACTGTGGCCGGCTTCACTCGGTCACTGTGACGTAGGCGCGGGACCCGAAGCTTGTTGTCGTGCAGAACTTGCTTAACGTGCTGAAGCTCGGCGGCCAGGTGTTTGCTGTCACAGATCTCTCTACTCTCTGTAACAAAGTTTTGCCCACGGTAGCTAATTATGAAGGATGATGGTGAGATTCACCGTTTAAATATTGGTTTGTATGGGTCTTTTTTCTATACACAGTATGACCTATGGCGTTGTTAAGATTTCTGATGACTAACACATCTAGGAAAGGTAAGGAATTATTTGCCTCTAACTCCATAGTAAATTGAATTTTAGAGTTTATGGAATTAAGATGTGTTAAAAATGCAGTTACTTTGTCTGATGGTAAAATCGTGAAAGTAACGTCTACGTACCGCTTGTAGAACCTTGGTGTAACAGGTGCAGTAAGGAGGGTTTTCTCCTCAAAGTATTCCATGAATATATCGGCGACAGTGGGAGACACAAGTGAGCCCATCGCAACACCATCTACTTGCTTGTAAAACTCTTCCTTCCGCAATAGATAGCCAGATGTAAGGCAATGTCTGAGTAGTACTGCATATTCTGCCGATATGTTATTTTTGTCTAGTTTCCTAATTATAATTGAAATGCAGTCTTCAACAGGTAAATGGTATGAATCCTTTGTGTGTGCTCAGTTGGCTCAACCAATCTGTAATTGATATTCATAATGTCATTAAAAAGACTTAATCTCAAAAGAGCAAAAGAGGCAGATACGCGAAGATCCTGGTTGCCATTTGCAAAGCAATGAAAGCCGATAGCACAAATGAATAGAATGTCAATTTCGAATTTATTGTGTGAAGTATTTGCTCAATAATGTCTGGAAACGTGATTTTTCTTCCATCCAGCATCAAACGTGCATACTTTCGTGTGCGCGGTGAATACGATTTTCTATTTATAGAAAGTGAAATTGAAGATGTCTGTAAATTTTTGGAATTAAAATTGCAAAAATAAAAGAAACGGATTCGACTATCTTTTTGTATATTTTATTTTTTATGAAACCCTTACTGAGAAATTAAATGAATTTTGCCGATAATTGGCAATTTACTCGTTAATATATTGTTTTAGCAGTCAATGGTATCCTTATCACGAACTACCAACAGGGATTATTACAAAAGCGGTTTTATTTCTGTGCAAATATTTCTTATTTTATAATTTCTTTTTCTTAAACGTTACCTCCACACTAGGATTTTCTCCTGTATCGTGGGGGCAGTTTAAAAACATAAATTTCACAAGGAAAAACATCCAGACCCGGAAAAATTACTTGTAGGCCTTACAAATAGTTGTTCCGTGCGGGATTTAAACCCGCGGCCCTTAGCGCTGTAACTCATTGCTAAGCCACTGCGCCACTGCGCCATCCGTATTAGATAAAATCATCAAAGTAATGTATTTTTTTCTATTTCACAATAACATTTCCAACATTTTCGGATGTAATAGTAGTACCTGGTACACTCCTAGCAATCTCTATCCGTTCGTGAAGTTTCATCACAATAAGTTAAGTTTAGCCCTAGACGGACGGACAGTCAAATATTTAAAAAATGGTTATTCATGTCTAAATAACATGCAAATAATGCATTAATATTATGAGCTCAATACAAGCCTGTAGCCTTCCTGTCATCTTGCGAAGACTAGAAGATTTGCCAAACCTTTGTCATTTCCAGTGTGTTATATTATCAGGAACTTCAAGTCAGTCTTGCAATTAATGTAAGTGCCTTTACAGTTAGGGAGATAACCTATCTCCTTAAGCAGTGATTTCGACGCATTTTCTTAAAAATGAATATATATCCAATATAATATAATTTTAAGGAAATGCTAAGAATTCTACCTACATGTTATTTGTATAAATAGTACGTGTTTCATCATTAAGTGCATTGTAATAATAGCTCCTTTACACGATGGGCCATCACGATGGCCCACTATGATGGGCCAGCGTGTGGAGGGCGTAGTTGTGTCGGGTGGCTTATGGCACGTGTGATGGTCTTGGGGATGGTGACGGTGTTGGTTTTTCCGCCGCACATCAAAGGTAGTGGGCCAGCGATGGCGGTACGCATCTACAGTTGACCCACAGTTGTAAGCGTTCGACGGTTGAGTGTGGACATTCATGCTTTGTTTATTAATATATAATATATATTGTTTATAATATTATTTAACGAATTAAAAATGACGAATTTGTGGCCTCATAATGAAGTTATAAGATTTTAATCATAGAGCTGCTAAAATCACGACATATACACAATTTAATTTTTCTTTATTTATTTTCATTTAATAAATAATTAATAATTATTTATTAAATTATTAAGTATAATTATTTTTATTTAAAGAAAATTAAATTGACTTAGGACATATTTAGTTTTATTGCCATACATAGACAACATCCATCGTCTTCTTCAACGTCTTTTCCACATAAAGTATGTTTTGTATAGATATATTGCCGCAGCGGCTAATTCTTGCACGTCCATCTCGAAAAACGTTTCGATCACAACTAAATGTCGCCTTCGTGAAGTTACGTTTCAACCATCGCATGGCCATCTCGCTGGGCCAGCGCTGGCCCATCGTGTAGAGGAGCTACAAGAACACTAAAAATAGTGTTTTATCGCAAAATTTTAATTAAAAGTTTGTCAATTTCATAAAAGTGGTGGTTTACAATAATTCGACTGAATGTTTTCCTTTTGTATGTATGTTATGTCAATTTTGAAACGATTTTGATAATTCTTTTTTCATTAAGCAGGTTATATTTCTATGGTGCCATGTAAATTCAGAGAAAAAATTCTACCCCTAAGGATATTAGAAAAACGATGATTATTTAAGCGTAGGCGACGTTGAGATTGCGATATTTCTTAATTCAATCAAAAGGGTAAAAACTTACTTTTAATATACGGAAAAGCCGACATTAAAGAACACAAAAGAATTAAATAATTTCACAAAGTAGCGGGGGCTTTAATTGCTCTATGCACTGCATTTTTTTTAAAATATACACACGAACACACAGTTCACGTGATGGTAAGTGGATACTGTTGTCCATAGACATCTAATTTTATACTCAATTAAGAATCAAAATGCAGATATGTTGTCACCCTTGAGGACTAAGATGAAATGCTTCTTTTCCAGTAAAAGGGTTTTCCACTTTTCTATACTCAACACACGAAACAAATCTGCAATAAGCTGCTATTTTATGATTGTATTCTGTGTCGATGGAGGGTTAAGATGGGCGAGAGTGATAGACGCATTACATTACTCTCAAAAACTGAAGTGGAAGTGGGCGGGTCATGTAGCACTATCTACAGATACCAAATGGACTAAACGAGCAACCATGTGGACAGGACCAACAGGCAAACGCAAACAATGAAGACTGAAAGAAAGATGGGTCGATGAGATTGAAATATTATCTAAGCGTACATATAAGTGTTGTTATTGTAATTAGTTTCTATTACGGAATAAAGACACTTTATTATTATTATTCTGTGTTTTCTCTGAATTTAGTTGTTTGAAGACAAGGATTAGTATTTATTAAATATGCATTTTATGTTTCATTTCTCTTTTGTTAATTACGATTCAGATTCTCTTTTAGTTGTCTTTATAAATTTAAAGTGACAAACGGACGAACAAATAGTGTGGTGTGATGGATCCCTACTGCAGCCCATGCTCCATGAACACTTGCAGCCGGCTTCAAGTTAAGATGGATACAATGCGTTATCACCTCTGAGGACTAAGAATGCCCCACAGCCTATAGTTGTACTGGATCTCTATACCCTTTAGACCGAAACAGCAATGCAAACACTACTTTTTAGGTAACTGATGGCCCTAGATAGACTCTTAAGCCGAAAATAAGTCTTTAAGCCTAGAAACCCTAAGTGACCTGGTACTTGAGTTCCAAAAATTTTTAGCTTCTGTCATTATCGGTACTAGAGTGCCCAGTAGAAGCTACGGCAAAAATATGATTTTATTATGGAAATACGACTGTTTTGTGCGCTATCTGAGGTTTTTATATACCTGACGAAATATAGATGTCTATATAATCAACTGTAATAGCATCTTTTGTAGCCTGTGGTCGAAAGTCTGAGTTTGAGTTTGAGTGCAAGCAAGTGATTTGTGTCGCGGCAATTATAATACTTTTATGAGTATTTCTTAAATCGTGATATATCAGATTTCTCTAGATTAAACATTGAAAATACTGGTTTTTAATAATAAAAATATTTATTTATTCACTTTTTATTTACACGCAGTTTTTTATTTATATTAAAAAATATTAAAAATCTTTGATGTCCAATAACGAATATATTATTATATTGTGTTATACCGTGACATAAATATCAAATATTAATCCCGCCTTTATTATCTCGTACCACGAAAGTAGACTGGCGTTTTAATTAAAATTTTCATGTAACATTATCAAATTAAATCGCTGGAAATGACTTTCACCGTAAGAATACATGGTAAGTGTACAGGGACATTAATTCTCTTTTATGTAATAATATTTAATAAAAATTTTATATTCTCCTTTTTTCCTCCTACTCTCTTTTTTGCTATTGTGATACGACTTTCTTAAGTCCGAAAACACTCCACTTTTGTAAATAATTCTCTTCAATTGTAGGACGTAACTAAGCAAAACTAGGTGTTTAAAGTCAGATTATAAGTAGTTAATTTTGTTAGTTGTAGGACTTCTTTTCTGCCCAGGAATTCGTCTATTCTGCAGATATCTATCACAATTGTTCTTGCACTACTTTGCTCCGCTCTGAAGGGTATACAAAGCCAGCATAATTACAGGCTGTGTGACATTTCGTCTAAGAGGTGACAACACATCTGTTACCTTAATTGTTTGCAGTTGGCTGCAGGTGTCCATGGGCTGCACTAGCCACTTACCATCAGGTGGATTGTAAGTTCGTTTATTACTTTTATAAAAAATATAAAGTCACACAACACTCTTACGTGTGCAAAACGTTATACAATATTTATGCTACTATTTTATAATTGTTTTAGAGAAAGACTAAGCGAAATAGAATAATGTTGTTACGTTGTGATTGTCTTCTCTTATTTTACAGGTTATTATTAAGTAGTTAAGAATCCATTGTTACAGTACAAACTTGGAAAATCTACATGCGAACTACATATGCTTGAAATACATAATAAACATTTTTTATTCATATTACATTTTTCCAATGTTTTCCCTCCACAATCAAAATTGCAATCAATAATTTTTAAAGTACTAGCCAGGGATCTTACTCAGGTTGTTTGCGAAATATAGATACGAGACAAGCAACCATGATGGTACTGAAATTATAAGCTTTAATTAACTTTTTACTGTGGTTACTACAATACTCTTCAATGTACCCGGTAGAGCTACGCTGCAGCTTTATTATGGCAGCAGTGCGACCGGTTCGATTCGACTGGGGTAGGACCACCGGAATAAGGTCTCAGAGAATACCAACCTAAAACAGAAGAATAATGCTGTGTTTTGTATTGTGAGTGTTGAGAGTCGGTAAACCTTTATATTGATAACAAGGCTTTTCATTTCAGTCCACAAGAGTGACAACGCACCTAAATTTTGATTACGTAGATAGACGTAGATGAATGCTTTCGAATTGCCTTCTGGTTCTGCGCTCGCTTGTCACTCTTATTCTATAATGTGTCACGCCTGTAGTTCCCCACGGGGTAGACAGAGTCCAAAGAACAACGAGATACTCGGGGCACGTTTAGCCAAATAAAGGAAATATCTTCGAATGGAAAATTGTGAAAGAAGTGATAGGTGGCTAGCCCATCGTCCGTACAATCACAAGCTGAGTATCTCATTAGACGCTTTCTTGTTCTTCTTTGTTTTTTATTCCAATTCTTACTAATCACATGTACTGCAAAATTGTGCGTGTATTTTCTTACGACATATCATTCTTATTTAATTTTATATTTTACATAAGTAGGTTAAGTAATAGTATACTCATGTTATCCTGGTGGTGAAACATTACAAAAAAACGTGACTTTTAGATTTTTGATACCGTACGAAATTTCTCTATAAAGAAGTTTCACTTCAAAAAGTAATTCCACAAAAATGATTCACAAGAACAAACCATATGCAATTTTAAATGCAAGTCACAAAAGGCAGATTCAGAGCGACACGTACAACACGTGTACGTACTTCCATTGGGAACATATTCCGATTCCAAATGGATAGGACTGGTCATGAATACCCATCAATGTCACACCCGGCGAACTTGACTGAAGTGATCTGTAAATTGCCAATAGAATTTATAATACCCGTGTACTGTGTACGGAATTTATAGTACTGGATATTCAAAATACACTTGGCTAACCAAGAGCTTATTTTGATTGCTATATACGTGGTAGAGCCACGCTGCAGCTATACTGTTATTTCAGCACGGTTGGGTCGGCTTGGCCGGGGAAGGACCACGCTCTCACAGTCCACCACCGTAAAATAGCAGCTTAAAGCTGCTATGTTTGGTATGGTGAATGTAGAAAACTGGAGACCCTTTTGTACTAGAAACGAAACATTCCATTTAAGTCGTTGACAACGCATCTACATTTTGATTCTTAATCGAGAATAAATGTAGCTGTCTATGGATCATAGCATCCACTTACCATCTGATAGACTATATGTTCGTTTGTCACCTAAATTCTGTAGAAAAATCCGGTCAATTGCTCATTTTTAAAAGTTTGTATTCATGACACTAAGTTTTTCATATCTTTTTCATTTAAAGATCGTAGCGAAACATATAATAATGTTTATTTTAAATTGTAGCTTCATATATCTAATTAATGTTATAAGTAGATTTATAAATTAGAGTATAATATTTTCCCAAGACCAATAACGAACAAACATTAATTTCATCATTATCATTATTTCTTCATAGATAACAAACCATCGAGATTCACTATTGAACATTGGCCCCTCGTACATTATCTCATAGAATATTTTATTTGCCATAGTTGTCACGATTAGCAGACGGGTTATCAACTGCAGTTTTTTTATTATTATAATTTGTTATAAAAATGCTACTGTTGATTAAAACTACTTTTATGGATTTTATCGCGTTTAATTTTAATTTTAATTATTTTTAATTCCCGACGTTTCAGGTGCTTTCCAGCACCCATGGTCACGGGGGACTGAGGTGACCGACGTCCCGATGTCATTGTTAAACCCGGAGTACCTTCAGCTTTTTTAATTATTAATAATGGTCCGATCTATGTAAAATGAACTAACTATGTCTTGAAGTCTTGCAGTGGTATGCTTGGGTTTAGTTATAATTTTATTGATTATAGGATCCCAAGCAGGTGGTAGTACCCAGCCTCCTTCTATATTAAAATTAGGATGTTTTCTAATTTCAATAGCCTAACGTATCATCCTTGGTAAGAATCGGTGTTCTTTCGCGAGGATTTGTGGTCTAACAAATCTGGTGTAATGGTTGGGGCCGTCTAGGATATGATCACAAACTGCAGACTTCCCGGAATGTTGATGCTTCACATCGTATGTTCTTTTACGCCGGTTCTAATTGATCTTTTTGTTTGTCCTCTAAAAGAGAGACCACATTCACAATCAAGCTTGTACAGTCCTGCATCTTGTAGAGGAATATGACACTTGACGGATGGTAGGAACTGACTACTTTTCTTCAGCGGCTTGTAGAATGTTCTAATAGAAGCTCGCTTCAAGATGTAGCCAATCCTGTCTGTGAAACCTCTGACATATGGTAGTACAGCAGGCACACGCTCGACTGTGGCCGGCTTCACTCGGTCACTGTGACGTAGGCGCGGGACCCGAAGCTTGTTGTCGTGCAGAACTTGCTTAACGTGCTGAAGCTCGGCGGCCAGGTGTTTGCTGTCACAGATCTCTCTACTCTCTGTAACAAAGTTTTGCCCACGGTAGCTAATTATGAAGGATGATGGTGAGATTCACCGTTTAAATATTGGTTTGTATGGGTCTTTTTTCTATACACAGTATGACCTATGGCGTTGTTAAGATTTCTGATGACTAACACATCTAGGAAAGGTAAGGAATTATTTGCCTCTAACTCCATAGTAAATTGAATTTTAGAGTTTATGGAATTAAGATGTGTTAAAAATGCAGTTACTTTGTCTGATGGTAAAATCGTGAAAGTAACGTCTACGTACCGCTTGTAGAACCTTGGTGTAACAGGTGAAGTAAGGAGGGTTTTCTCCTCAAAGTATTCCATGAATATATCGGCGACAGTGGGAGACACAAGTGAGCCCATCGCAACACCATCTACTTGCTTGTAAAACTCTTCCTTCCGCAATAGATAGCCAGATGTAAGGCAATGTCTGAATAGTACTGCATATTCTGCCGATATGTTATTTTTGTCTAGTTTCCTAATTATAATTGAAATGCAGTCTTCAACAGGTAAATGGTATGAATCCTTTGTGTGTGCTCAGTTGGCTCAACCAATCTGTAATTGATATTCATAATGTCATTAAAAAGACTTAATCTCAAAAGAGCAAAAGAGGCAGATACGCGAAGATCCTGGTTGCCATTTGCAAAGCAATGAAAGCCGATAGCACAAATGAATAGAATGTCAATTTCGAATTTATTGTGTGAAGTATTTGCTCAATAATGTCTGGAAACGTGATTTTTCTTCCATCCAGCATCAAACGTGCATACTTTCCTGTGCGCGGTGAATACGATTTTCTATTTATAGAAAGTGAAATTGAAGATGTCTGTAAATTTTTGGAATTAAAATTGCAAAAATAAAAGAAACGGATTCGACTATCTTTTTGTATATTTTATTTTTTATGAAACCCTTACTGAGAAATTAAATGAATTTTGCCGATAATTGGCAATTTACTCGTTAATATATTGTTTTAGCAGTCAATGGTATCCTTATCACGAACTACCAACAGGGATTATTACAAAAGCGGTTTTATTTCTGTGCAAATATTTCTTATTTTATAATTTCTTTTTCTTAAACGTTACCTCCACACTAGGATTTTCTCCTGTATCGTGGGGGCAGTTTAAAAACATAAATTTGACAAGGAAAAATATCCAGACCCGGAAAAATTACTTGTAGGCCTTACAAATAGTTGTTCCGTGCGGGATTCAAACCCGCGGCCCTTAGCGCTGTAACTCATTGCTAAGCCACTGCGCCACTGCGCCATCCGTATTAGATAAAATCATCAAAGTAATGTATTTTTTTCTATTTCACAATAACACTTCCAACATTTTCGGATGTAATAGTAGTACCTGGTACACTCCTAGCAATCTCTATCCGTTCGTGAAGTTTCATCACAATAAGTTAAGTTTAGCCCTAGACGGACGGACAGTCAAATATTTAAAAAATGGTTATTCATGTCTAAATAACATGCAAATAATGCATTAATATTATGAGCTCAATACAAGCCAGTTATTTCGATATTATAATCAAACAGTTCAATTATTTTATGTGCAGAAATGTATAGATTTATCAATGCCGCTGTAGCAAAAATGCTGTAATGGAATCAAATGGCTGAAGCGGTAGAAACAACAGGTATTATGAAATAAATTTTATCTTATAACTCCGTCAAATATAATATGACTCTGTTTTTAGTGTGTCATACTCGTATCAAGTACACACCATATAATCTAAAAGAATACATTTTACAAAAACTATTAAAAAAACAACTGGTATAAACGTGCAATGTAATACCGCTAGTGTGACATTTAGGGGCCAGCCAATAAACGTTGCAATCCGTTTACCCGACACGTAGCGAATGAGATGTCCGAGCATAAATACGTAACATGTTCACGTGACCCCGGAGTTGACAAGAGTCTTCCTTTTTGCAGAAGGTTGAAATTTTGCTATAAATTCATTAATTTATATTTTTGGCTTTCCGTTTTCATAGTCAGATTTTAAATGTCTACTGTTGGGTATGGGTTTCGTACTTTGTAGGGAAGGTTAGCCTTAATCGCCACGCTTGGTTAGCGAATTGACTATCGCAGTACCAGACGTCTCGCACCCTTGACGCTGCTGCCTCAATATTTCTGGCTCACATTTCTCAAAGTCGTCTCTACGATATCCACATGAATTAACTATGATCTCTGCCAAAGCTACTAAATTGTTAAGCCCGATTTAAATTGTTTATTTATCACACAAATATTTAGCTGGACTCTAATCCGAGCTATGTAATAGTAGAATTTTTATTTTATTATTGTACCGGTTAAACGGATTACGGGTAAAGTAACATAATTTTATGTCGTCATAATCCTAACATACTTTAATACATAAAAATATATAATTTTTTTTATATAACATGCTAAGCAATAATCGAATTAAAGATAATCTCCAAATGTCGCTTGGTATGCCAAAAGTAATATTGTCTCGAAGTCAGAAAACTATTTCCCGATTTGTGCCAAGTGATTGGCTTTGTGATTCGATCAAATATAGTTTTGCTGTAATCTAGTTTTGATATAGGTTCTTGTCATTATTTTTATTTTGACATGGACATGTGAAATGGGCTGTTGTGGGCTCTTACTATCAGAGTGAGCTTTTAGGTCGTTTTGTCACTGAAAGCCCAAGGCAGAGACCGCAGTAAAGAGCGCGCGCGGGGCGCGTGGTTAGTGGTGCGTTCGGCATACAATTTTAACTGTCACCACTCAGAACACTAATTAAGGGCGTAAATTTATCATGCAACCAGAATACTCTCCGTAAGAATGCACAGAGCGTTCAGCGGAGCGTCTAACGTAGTGTAATAAAACAGATTGTAGATAATATAAGACTGTCTTGAGTAGCACCCGCTTGAGTTGTACGCCGCCTCGCCACACTCTGCACGTAATCTCTAAGCTATCAGTTACCATTACAGCATATTAAAAGTTCACTGCTGAACATATATGCTAATATTTGCCGCGCTTGCCACACTTGACAACATCAATGTTTTTTATGTTGGTAATGGAAAGACGAATTACCATCTCTTGCTTTGTTTCCCTTTGTCGCTCATTAGAACACGATAATGAACTGCTTTTTCTTCTCCTCTCTCATAGTGATCAGCCCCTTTAAGTCCACCACTCGACATGGGACTCTCCCGATGACCCAGACGTCTTGCACTGTTAACACTGCTTCCCTGGGTATTTGTTTCTGGTAACGAGACGGATATAACGCCATATAACGGAAAATATAAGGTATGGGATGATGTGTTTTTTTTCGCCACCAACATACAGAAAAGAGGAGAGGAGAATTTACCGCCTGTTTTCTTAATTGACAAACCTCATTCGTACATAGTGTGTAATTGGCGAACAATGCGGAAAATCTAGCAAAAAACGGCCTTTCTTTTCATTTTTTTTATTAGAAACGTTATCCCCTCAGTAGAACGTTCTGCGATATTGTGGAGGAGTTCACATACATAAATTTTACAAGGACGAATTCCAGACCTGGAACAATTATTTGTAGACCGTACAAATACTTGCTGCGTACGGATTTTAAAAAAGTTCAACTAAAGTTTTACAATTCAGTGATGAGTAATAGTAACAATATATTCAAGTAATGCTTAATCAAAACTAATATCACGAAATAAAAATTATAATCAAAATAAAAAATAATAAAATTTTATTCTTGGCCGATCTTACCGATACCAAATACGAGGAATTATATAAAAAGCAATAAAATCTAGATGCTTCAATTTCCTCGCTCGTTATTCAGCTGAAATTTAAATTTTCTTTAGTAATGAAAATTGAAATCGATTTTTCTAGCATTTTTACGACTAACGATACTATAAAGTTTAAAACATTTTCTATTTGCCAAATACAGCTTTTATAATAAATTTATATATTTTATAAGCTCTGGAAGTTTGATGAGAGTCTTTAATTAAAATAAAAAAAAATCAATTATAATTATTGATGATTTATCTGATGATTCTCATATTAATTTATGAGTGGCTGCCATGTAATTTAACATGAATAGGATTTAAAAAAATGTGCCATTTTATAAGTGAGTTTTGCGAGTACTTATCAAAATAGAAACTTAAATTTCTAACAACTATAAGGCAACGAAGATGCAAGTATTTCGTTTCAAATTGATACCTCTACACTTTCCTGTCAAAAAGGTCAAATGGATGGAAGTTGTAATTTTTTTTATAAAACAAAGGCGACAAAAGAACACACAGAGCACGTGACGAAAAGTGTCTGCTTTGTCCCAAAAGCATTGTCTACCTTGAGGACTAAAATAAAAACGAGCCGTACGAGACGCAAAATTCTAAAAGATTTCCACATTTTCTTTTCTTTTTGAGGTACGGAACACTAAAACCAAGTATTGGGTTTAAATGCGGGAAATCATGAATCAGCAAAATCGTGCAATATTTTAAAAATTTCTAGACAATATTATTTTACTCGTACGCTTGGAACATAGAGCGTATTAAATTTATTGCGGTGTTTTCTTTTGATGCGATAGAATACGAAATAAATATGGGATCAAGAATTATTATTCAAGCTACTTTATGTCCGTTATGGGCCGTAAAATAAATATAAATAATAGTAAATAACTATGGCTTATTAAAAGTGGATTATGGATAGATTATGGATAGTGGATTCTCTTATGCCGCCATTACATAGTGACATGTTGATCTATTTTAAGCTAGTGCTAAACCTCTGCTGCCGAAGGTGAAGAAGCGCACAGAATTTGCTTAACAGAAGTCTATTTATATATACTTTTATGTCTTGAAGACACTCACATTGTTATCCGATGGAAAGACAGATACAAATTATTTCATATTATAAATTATTTAAATTCAAATACTAAAATACTTTATTGTGCCGTAAGAGGCGACAGAGAGAAACTGAACCAGGAGATGGGCTGTAGCATCTTTCTGACAGCAGCTGTATAAGAAATAAAACTGGCAAACTTGTCTAACGTAGCAAATATCATCCCTATGAAGCAATCTATATAGGCCTATGTTATGGAATTTAAATATCTGTAATGCTAATGATATGCATGCAAGGCCTGATGGGTATGTGTTCATAATGGGCAAAGAAACTTTAGAGATAGGGATTTTAATCTTACAAATCACTACTAATGTTAATTTATTTATTTACCAGCGACCAGCCACAGCTTCCCTGGATAGAATCTATTAATGTGGCATAATTATATTTTGAAATGATCAAAGACCATTTATTATATGAATTTTTCATTTTTCAAAAATATCTTCAAGTTTTTCGGATAAAATATAGCGTAGATCCCTCCTGACATTACTGTGTATCTGTCCGTAAATGTTTGTCACACATGTACAGGCAGACGGACTTAATGCCATGAATTATTCTCTATTAGCACAGAATAAGTAATAATAGTACAAGCGAGGTACCAGTCTACCTTACCTGTACATAAAACATATATCTGTGTTCAAACTTGGTCTATTCAGAGCTCCAATAGATAGGAATTTATGGATATAACAGAAATGTCATTTTTTACGCTTTCAGTCTGGGGTCGATGGCCATAATACAGAAATTTATTTATTTATTTTATTTATTTATTCCTAATTGTTACAGCTTATAACTAAGGTAACAAAGGGCGGACTTAACGCCTGTCGGAATTCTCTGCCAGTCAACCCGTAGTGTGGTGAGCAATTATGGCAGGTGTAAACTTGCTTAATGATCTTTGAAAAAAAGAATTATATAGCTACCAAATTATGTCGATTCAATATATGTAAATATAAATACAAATACATATAACAGAAGTTGTCCTTACACATACATACATATAATATATATAAAAATATACATATAGAGAAATATCATATTTTATATTTATATGCTTCATTTTTTATAGGATCATGGTGACAAACAATCACACAGTTCACCTGATGATAAGTGGTTTCTGTGTGTGTGTTGATTACGAATTAACATGCAGATACGTTGTCACCCGTGAGGACTAAGAGGATTTGCTTTGTTTCCAGTAGAAAGGGTCTCCGGTTCTCCACATTACGCTATTTTACGCCGGTATTCTGTTAGAGCGTGGTCCTTTCCCGTTTCGCTAGATCCGTTTGTGCTACAATTATTCTAATATATATACATCATGGCTCTACCACGTAAATGTACAGTTCGTCCCTATTTGCATTAAGTCGTGAAAAATTTAGAAGAAATGTGTTAGTTTACTGAAATCATTTTACTAAGTTGGTAGATTAGATTATACAACAATTTTGTACTAATTTTTACACGCGTATCTTAACCTTAATAGTTTTGTATACGACGCGACGTCACTTTTATATAGTTATATTACGTACGTAAACGCGTGTATTTTATGTGCAATATATTGTACCTCTATATCAACCCAAGCACAACATCTCGATAATACATTTACGAAAAGAAAATTAGATATTCAACTACAAATATTTAAGTAACCCTGAAAACTAGTAACCTAATAAAATTGATAAATAAATGAAAATAAATTAAAATATCTTTAACTCTTTGTTAATTCAATTACGACTACAAAAAGAAGTTTCATATATATGTCGCAGCCAACTACCACAATTAGCCACATGGCATGGTCCCCATATTGATTTCATTCAACGAGACGCTCGCTGTAGGGCCAGCTGCACCTTAACCTACTGTCACTGATATTACAAGATATGTGCAATTTTGTATTAGATGCATAGGCTGAATATCATTCAGGCTACAAGTAGAACGATACTGCGCTAGGCTGGTAGCTGAAAGGTTGGTTAAGCTAGTTGGTTGCGACATATACATCAAATACATAAAATCAAATGAATGACACGAAAATAGCACTTATGCCACCAAACACACAGTAGAAACTTTAGTTGGTGATAAATTGGCACACATAAGAGACGGCATGGCATATATAAGAGAATCCACTACTCCTACGTCCTGTGGGAGTCGTAAGAGGTGACAAAGGGTAATAAAACAGGAGACTCTGCAAACGTAAATCGTTAAATATTGTTATTAAACACGTTACTTAAAATATTAAGAAATCGCGGTTGTCAACCGCCGCTAATATTTCGCAGCAGCTATTGATTATATTGCTCCTATGAGATAATCTACGTGGGAGACCTGTGTTCAACTGTGGACCTTGGGATATACTGTAATAAATGATTGAATATGAGATGGTTATACCGCTATCTATTAAAGACCATGAATTTTTTCGATTCTCTCATAATCGTCTCTTACGATACCCAAACCACACTGTGAAATTATTGCTAACTTCTCTAGACTAGCGTGTTTAAATAGTATGAATGCTATGTTTTACATGTAAAATATGGGTAAATTATTTTAAAATAGGCTATTTGAGAGGGTAGAGGGTAGGCGGATCTAATTATTTTAAAAACAATAACATAATGTTTAATATAAAAAAATGTAATTATAAGATCAATGAGAAAAAACGTTATCTAACAACATCCTCCTCTAGCAAGCGTAGTATCAGTCAATCCCCGACTAGATGAACTGACGACGTGATGATAAATAAGTACACCACCTTTAGGAGAGAGGATGTTGTAACCCATAAATAACACCTTCTTTAAGCTCCTCATCTGCAACACCAGGGAAATTGTAAAATGCGTTGCCGGCCTTTTAGAATTGACTAGAATTTTTATTTTATTATATTCTAAATGTCGTCTAGAAGAATTAAGCTATCTCTGGCTTTAAAAAATGGTGGCATTCAGAGATTTTTTGCGTTTGCGTCTCTGTAATAATTATAATACGAGCAGGAGCGTGCTGGCCAGTAACAACACCCGTAATGAAAATAGGATACAAAATGATTTAATACTGGCGATGCGCCCCGGCTTCGCACAGGTTATTTCTGGATCTTGACAACAGCGCCATCTACCAGGTGAAAGTGAAATGGTTAATTTAAACCATTCATAGACCCACTCGAACGCACAAAAAATTCATCAAAATCGCTCTGGTCCTTTTCGAGTTTTAGCGAGACTACCGGACAGCAATTGATTTTTATATACAGATATTATTGGGTGCGTTTGGCAGAAAAAAGCGCTAGCAAGCGCTTACAAGCAAAATGGCGATCGTAAGCAGTAAGCGCTGTCAAATCGTAATTAGCTATTTTCCTCTAGGACACGAAGTTAGTTTTAACCGGGGAACCTAACCTAATTTAAATATATGTTTGTAAAGTACTCATATTAAAAACTTACCAATTATGAATTTTGAATAATATGTATAATATGTTTATTCATGTCATTGTATTACTTAAGAGGATAGAGTAAGTCAGCTAAAATTCTAATTTAGTCCCCACTTGCCCGCGCGTAGTATGCTATGTACCGACATATTTGTAATCACTAATACTGTAAGTAGAAAGGTCGTTAGACACTTATTTCATTAGGTTTATCATATTTATGCCTGTTTCTTAACGCCAAGCCAGCCGCTTCTTATTTTATCACGGTTATTTCCCATTTTAATTTTACGTCGTACTGTTGCGTAATGTATATTCTGATCGTAAGCGACACAACCTCCCCGTTCAAAGGCCCAGGCGAAGTGACCGTGCTGCAGGAATCACGTTTCAAAAGGCCAATAGTTTAGGTAATTTCTTTTTACAGTAAAAATAATGGTATTTTAAAAAAAGTAAATAACATAAGCACTGCTTTATAGTTAGTTCAGTTAGTATGCAAAGTTTCATGATCTTATTTAAAGTATTTTATGAATAACAGCGATTTATGTTGGAGGTAACTTTGGTTTTTTTTTTCTATCGAGAAAATTTTACGAAACCGTGTTTTCGTCTAACATAATCCTTAACATTAATCCTGAACTTTACCATATATTTATTTCAAAATTAATGCTGCAATATTTCGGCATAACGAAGGATCTTGCTAATCCATTTGACATTATATTTCCCCTTAAAACTAATATTGCTTAAAACAACTTATAAACTCTACTTCAAAACAAACAAATTAAATAAGCAAAATGACGGATTGTTTCAGCGCTACTGAAGTTAGCGAACGTGTCCTGGCCGAAAACTGTTTAGTTTCGCCATTTTGCTTACAAGCGCTTGCTAGCGCTTTTTTCTGCCAAACGCACCCATTAAATATAAGAAACTTCCGATACGCTTGAATGTTGTCGGAATTTATTTGCTCTTCCCAAGAATATTATTAGATACTCCAGATAAGCCGCCCTAGAAGATTGTCTTTATTAAATTGATAATGACTATGAACTTACATCGCCCTATTAGCGTTTCTTCTATGGGTCATACCTGAAACAGAAATAAAAAATTAATATTTTTGTGGTGATTAAGGTTTGGGCTAAATGTTGATTTTATGGTCTGATTGTGCCGTGTTTCCATTACTTTGGAATTTAAAATTAGCATTTTTTATAGAATTAGGATGAATAATGAAGTGAAGCGACAGTAGCCTAATAGAAGAGCGCGGACCGCGAACTCAAAAAGGTCGTGGGTTCGAATCCGCTATTCGACTACCGTAGTGAACCAATCGTAACACAAGCAGTTTAAGCTTACCACGAGTTGTTAAGGGGAATGTTGGTAATGTTTATAGCATTTTTGATATCCTTTAAAATAATGAGCACAGAGTATATAACTGAGGCCCATAGAAATGTAGATCATTTATCCTCCATTAAAAATCAAAATGCAGATGCGTTGTCACCCTTGAGGACTTACATGTAATGCCGCGTATCCAGTAAAAAGGATCTCTGGTTTTCTACACTTACCAACTATTTCCACTACAGCCATATTATATTTTGCAGCATGGCTCCACCACATTGAAAAACCTTCCTCCTAACTTTGTTAGCGGCAGGTTAACGGTGCAACTTAAGTTAGCGGGAGGTGCTCTTAAAACTAGGTAAAACATATCATTTTATTTCATTACGCGGAAATAAACAAAGTAATTTTACCAACTTTAATTTCTGTTTACTTATAAGTTAGTAATTGACTGCAACCCTACCTAGTCATCATCATCAGCGCATCGTCAGACGTCGTTTCCGAAGTTCATGCATTGTTTGTTATTAGAAACACAAGCAATAGACTAAAAATGAATGAATAATTTAATTAAACACTCAAGAAAGACACTACCTAGTAGTACCAGTTACTCGACTCCACCGAGTCAGTAATTCATTCTTGGGGCGATGTATACGCTTTTACAACAAAATCCCAGAAAATATACAAAATTTGTCATACACAAAGTTCAAAAATTTTATTAAATTTAGTTTGTATAAAAAGGGTTACAATAATATTAAGGAATTTATGGATGATAATAACCCCTGGGAAGGGTGATCGCTACCAATTACCAATACGCTATTTCTAATTTGTCTATTATAAACTTTTTTTTTTTTTGTTTTTTGCTTATTTTTCCCAGGACAGAGATTTTTTTTACGAACCAAGGGTAAATGAAAAAAGTGACTATATAAGTATTTTTTATAATCTATATTGATTAAAAAAGTTTCTGTTTCTGTTTCTGTTTCAATGCGGACCTTCATAAAATACTCTTAAACAATTATTACTGTACAAAGCTCTTACTGAAATTTGCTCAACATCTCTTTAAATAACTTTTGAAATGTCTGAGTAAGGCTATTTAACATCTCTTGAACTGATAGCATACAACTTCACCAAGTTTCACGTCGGACAAATAAGAAATAACCATAGTAAAAAACCATAGTTATGAGATAAACGAAGTATAAAGTATCTACATATAAGAGCTAATTATAACTTTGAATTTCTTTCATTACGACGTTAATTAGAGTATTATAAATAGCAATTATGTAAATTAGTTTAGCTGAGCATAGTGGGTAATCTTTTTTTGAGAAGTTTCTAAAGTAGTACCAATCCGCTGCCCCAATGCGTATTGAAATCCGATGAATGAAGGCGGAATAAAATGAAATATAATAAAATGAGAAACTCTTTATTTTTCAAGATAAGAAATTAAAATTTCACTTGTCAAACGTCAACATGTTTTATAATCTAATCTGTTTTAAAACGAGATTCCTCTGCCCGAGAATAAACAGCGAAAGAAACTCAGCAGGTGTCCTCTTTTTTAATTTTGGCGATATACATTTAGAATAAAAATATTATTTTTATTTTAAATGTATATCGCCAAAATATGTATATATATATATATATATATATATATATATATATATATATATATATATATATATATATATATATATATACGAATGAGTCCCACATATATGCAATAAATGAAACCATATACTTGTTATCGCCTTTGCTGATCATTTATCCTCCATTAAATATAATCCGATATACAAAAAATGAACGTAATCGGTCCAGTAATTAGGTCAAAAAGTAGAGTTTTAATTTTAAGCAAATTTGAACACTCTATAGAATTGGGTCACTAAGTCAATGATTCAATGAACTTGAATTATTTAACATTAAAAAGCGACGTTGCCACGCAGTGCAAACTATTGGTATTGCGACATATCGACAGCGGTGTCTTTTGTCGGCGTGCCACCCGCGTGCAACGTTGTCACTCTTCCAAGGGGTCAAGGTACGTTGTCTAAATAGAGTGTTCACTTTTACTGAATTTATTTTAATATTTATTTTGTTTGAAAATTTCACTTTTTTATTTTACGGGTTTTAATTTAATATTTAATTATTCTACACTTCTACGGACTAGTATTACTTGTGGTTTCATTTATTGCATATATGTGGGACCCTATATATATATATATATATATATATATATATATATATATATATATATATATATATATCCTTTTTATATATCCTTTTTTAGAATACACATTCCAAAATCTTTCGTGTTCATAAGGTGTTTGGTAGGAGAGACAAATTAAATTAAACTTTTAAATTAAATTTGTTTAATTCAGATTTTTGCATACATGGAATTGCTACTTAAATAATTATAATCTATGTTAGTATTTTATTAAATTCTACAAAATAACTTGCTAAACATTAATACACAGACTTACAGTGACAATCTAATTAGCGGGTCACTTTACGCAAAACACACTTCCAGGTAGGAGAGTCGTAGCCCTCCGCGTTAATTATTAGGATGTTGTTGGGAACAAAAGACCTGTAAAAAAATTTACTAAATTTAATTTATTTTGATAAAATATTTAATTATGTTTATAAATTAAAAAGCAATCACGTGGGGAACTATTTTCAACCAACCATAATACAGTAACAACTTACTTACCCTGGCTCGGATTTCGTAGATGGGAATAACAGTCAGCATTAAACTTTAGCAATTAATAAGTCGCCAAACGCCGGCAAACTTTGATAAGCCCGCTCTGCTTGGAATGTAGGTATTTCTTGATTTAAAACGAACTATACTAGTGTCTGCAATGTCCATATTTTACGAAGTGTATAATATAAAATTTGCATTTATATAGTTATCCATCTACCGTTTACGCCAGACGTAAAATACAATCAGCGACCTGATGCAGCGTCAAAGGTGCAAGACGTCTGGTTGATACTACCAATCCATTTCCCAAGAAGACGAAGAAGGATTTCAAAAAATAGTTCCTATAACACTGGAGGCTGATGTGCAGCAGAAGACATTTAGGAGAAAAGATTTTTTTTTATTGGTGAGTTCGGAGCCAATACGAAAATATTGCTGTGTTTCATATAGTCAGCTTGAGTACTGGAGGTGGTCATTATATCCATCTGATTTTGATTCTCAAACAAGGTTTGATTTAGGTATCCATGGCCTACAGCACATTTTAAACTTTTTCAATCAAGTGCTTTACAAAAGCCTATTCACTCTTGCCTTGAAGACACCCACCAACTGCCACCAGTTCCAATTGCTTGAAAACACCCACCAACTGCCACCAGTTCCAATTGCTTGAAGACACCCACCAACTGCCACCAGTTCCAATTGCTTGAAGACACCCACCAACTGCCACCAGTTCCAGTTGCTTGAAGACACCCACCAACTGCCACCAGTTCCAGTTGCTTGAAGACACCCACCAACTGTCACCAGTTCCAGTTGCCATTATGTGCACTTATTATATAAACCATAAATGATTATTATTGTCTTTCAATATTCTGTCGATTGATAGACCAGGAGATTACGACACGGACACCTCTTCTCGTCAAATATATCTCAAAACTTAAAAACGAGATCGTCCGTGTGTCGGTTAAGACTTATGGGTCTGAGGCGTGGTCATCACAGCTGGCCATATCAGGGGGCTCGAGGTGGCTAAGCAAGCTATGAAGAGGGATATGCTCGGGGTCTTCATGCGTCATAAACTTAGAAATGAAGATATCAGCAGTAGAACTGACATAGCTCAACGGCTTAGTAAGCTGAAGTGGCAATGGGCTCGCCATATAGCTCGAACAACCGACAACCAATGGGGAATAAAGTTTCTCAAGTGGCAGCTTCGTACCGATAGGTGAAGTGTACCCTCCCCCTTCCCCATAAGATGGAGTGAAGACCTTGTTAATCATGCGGGAAGTCGATGGATGCAGGTGGCTCAGGACTGTGCTTTGTGGCATTCCTTATTGGAGACTGATTTTCAGCAATGGACTGATATTGATGTCATATTTTAACAACTATGTAATATGCTATACATAAATTATACAAATGTTGTAAGCAAGAAAGTTACCAAGTAACGATTATTTCGTAGGTCAAGAGCAAAATTGCTAATACATAAAATTTGATTCGATTTGTAAGCAATATTATTAATCAAAATAAATAAATACGAGGTATACGTGAAATATATTTTTAATTTATAATTAATATTGGTATTTCTTTTAACTAAATACAGTCCATTTGATGGTAAGTGGCTACTGCAGTTCGTTGACACTTACAGTCAACTACAAAAGATGAAGGCTACATATGCGTGGTGTAGCCACGTACAACCATTAATATTTATGTTGCGTTATGTTTATTTACGAAGTATTTATTTCAGAAGAGTTGTCACCTCTGAGAACTGATGGAATGTCCCTCAGCTAATAAGTGTTTTGACTGTCTATATCCTTGTGATCGGAACGCAGCAGTGTAAGCACTGCTATTCGACGGCAGAAAACGGTAAGAGGGTGGAACATGCCCAAATCCAGGCAGAAAAGGTTGTTATTAATTATGTGGTGGTTTCATCACCTAATGTAAACCATGCAAACATTTAAAAACTGAAGGGAATATAATATATCATGAATAAGATATCAAACTGAAACCAAAGTTTTAATAGAAACGTTGATTGTCGTGACAATTTCTTTGAATTTAAATTATTTAAAAAATGTTTTAAGAGTAAAACGATATTAATACATATAATTAAGAATGAAGAGAATTTTCCGTGAACGTTTGTCACTCTGGCTATTTTATCATAGACCCAGAAAAATATAAAATAAATTAGTTTATTACATTTGAACGTGTTGTGGTGGTGTAAAATATCAACCACCCCATTTTATCCCACGGGCGTCGTAAGAAGCGACAGAAGGAAGCCAACCAGGAGATGGGGTAGCAGCGTCATTCTTATAACAACTAGAAATTAAAAAACTGCAGTCACCAACCTGTCAGCGTGACATATTATATGTCACGTATTTTTCTTAAGGACGAAGTATTATATGGGGTAGAATATGTTACACAGCGGAATTTGATAGGCTGTAATGAATGAATGAATAAATGAAATGACACATTTTTTATGCATTCAAGGGAAGGAGGTGATAGCTTCTAAATTGTTTTAAAGTATTTTAAAACAATACATAGGTATTTTTAAAGGCCAGTGGTAAATAAAAATGGAATTTAGCTAAAAAATATGTAATAATCTATAAAACGATATACACATATTATGTAAATAAAATTGAAATGTTTCTTATTGAAATAACCAGTTTCTTTTAAGCTCACGTGATTATTTGCACGATATTAAGACATGAACTTTTAAGCATTTTATCTGTCTATCTGGGTTAATCTTCAAATTGGATGAAACGGTTGTGATAAAACATTTAATAACAAGATTTCAAGTGTTAAATGTTAAGGTGCCTTCAATTTTTATTTGATACATTTTCCTATACCGCATATTATTGTTAATGATATATTAGCAAAAATCCGACCTGTCGTCATGTATGGAAGTGAATGCTGGGCCGTCAAGAAGAAGGATGAAAATAGACTGCATGCGAATGAAATGAGAATGTTACGATGGATGTGTGGTGTGACAAGGATGGATAAGATAAGGAATGAGTATATAAGAGGAAGCCTGAAAGTAGCGCCAGTGGTAGAAAAGGTGAGAGGAAGCAGATTGGCATGGTTTGGGCATGTGATGCGGAGGAATGAAAGTCATGTCACAATACGAGTGTTGAATATGAATGTGGAGGGACACACGGGCAGAGGAAGGCCGAATAAAAGATGGATCGATTGTGTGAAGAGTGATATGAGAATGAAAGGAGTAAGTATGGAAATGACGGCTGATAGAGAGGAATGGAACAAGAAGGTTTACTGCGCCGACCCCAGATAATGGGAAATGGTTTAGAGAATGATGAATGATGATGATATATTAGCAAAAACAAATAAATAAACTGCCTAATAGTTCTGCACGTTAGATCAACTTCGCACGCGAATAGTGTCGAGTAAAAACTAATATAAAAATAAAATAATATATCTAACAACTACGAGTACACAAATAAAAAAAATATGATTAACTGAGTGCAAAGGTAGAATACTGTCTGGAAGTTAATATAAAACTTCCTAGCTTTAAAAATACAGGATATAGTCGTAATACAGACTTCTCGAGACACGTAATGTGGTTGGATGTCAACGAAGCTAAGAAAGAATCACGAACAGAAAATTCTATATTTTAGAAACACATTCATTAAAATTTTGTATTCGTCTTTAAAAATATACTTTAGATTATCGTTATATATAATAGTTATTATTAATTTCTAGTTTTAAACAGTTTTAATAAAATAAGAAAAGTTTAAACTAGAATCTGTTTCAAGAAAGAAGTCCCTCTGAAAACATGCAAACTAATATGGTATGGAATTTGTCAGTATATATTAAATTTCGCGAAGACTGGCGCTACGGCAATAGGTTAAACACTGTTAAAGCGTAACACTATCAATAAATCACCTTATGTAATAGGAGGTTAAGGTGCCGCCACTACACCGTATTATCCTGTGGGTGTCGTAAGAGGCGACAGAGGTAAACAAATCAGGCGGGGGGCAGCAGCGGCTTTCTAATAATGTCTAAAAATAAACAACTGCGGTTGCCAACCCACTTGCCAAACGTGGCAAGTAAGTCAAATATCCCCCAAAAGGCAATCTATGGGGGAGGCCTATGTTCAACAGTGGACTTTAATAAGACGTAACGGTAACAGTGTGCAATTAAGGTTCTTAGTCACGAAAATGTTAGCTAAAACGAATGTTAGCTAAATGTGTCCAATTAAAAACAAATAAAACCGGCCAAGAGCGTTTCGGGTCACGCTCAGTGTAGGGTTCCGTAGTTTCCCGTCCATCACAATAAGTGTTTCCACCTATGAGTTTAAAGGTGGGTATCCATTATGTTCGCACTCCAGCAGCGCTCCGCGCTCGGGCAACTGCTCCCGGTAGTGGGTACTGTTGTTTCCATCCAAGTTCAAAATGATTTTCCTAGAAAGTCCTTATAAAGTTCTACTTTTCAGATTTTTTTCATATTTTCTAAACTTATGGTTCAAAAGTTAGAGGGAGGGGGACACATTGTTTTTTTACTTTTGGAGCGATTATTTCCGAAATTATTGACATTATCAAAAAATGGTTTTAGTAAACCCCTATTCGTTTTTAAATACCTTTCCAACAATGTATCACACGTTAGAGTTGAAGTTAAAAAAAACAGCTCCCCACTTTACATATACAGGGGCTACCCTAATAAAACATTTTTTTCCAATTTTTATTTTACCACTTTTTCGGCGTGATTGATACACATATTAGTACCAAATTTCAGCTTTCTAGTGCTAACGGTCACAGAGATTAAGCGAGGACGGACAGACGGACAGACATGGCGAACTATAAGGGTTCCTAGTTGACTACGGAACCCTAAAAATAGTCGACTATTTTAGTCAAAACTTTTAAATATGGAGCAATCTATGTGGGGAGGCACAATAGATAGCTTCATATGCTTGGCAGGCAGGTTGGCAACCGTAGTCGTTTTTTTGCGTTCGCATCGGTCGGCTGCTCTGCCTGTCTCCTGTTTCTGTTATTCTTTTTTTTATAGAAGAAGGCGCAAACGAGCATGCGGCTCACCTGATGTTAAGTGACTACCGCCGCCCATGATCAACCGCAACACCAGGAGAATTGCGGGTGCGTTGCCGGCCCTTTAGAAAGAAGCTCTTTTCTTGAAGGTTCCCAGGTCGTATCGGTCCGGAAAAATCGCTGGTGGTAAACTATTCCACAGAGAGGTTGTACGCGGAAGAAAACTCCTCTTGAAAACGTAGAGTGGTGGACCGCCAAGCATCCAGATGGTGTGGATGGTATCGGGACGTTTGCCGCGTAGTGCGTTCACGAAATTTGGCGGCTGGGATTAATCCGAACAATTCCTCAGAGCACTCTCCATGGTATATGCGAAAGAAAATGCAATGAGATGCAACATCTCTTCGCAGTGCCAGTGAATCGAGCCGATCAGAAAGCACTCGGTCGTCGACGATTCGAGCCGCTCTGCGCTGGATGCGGACAAGTGGAAGGAGCTGGTACTGGGGAGACCCAGCCCAGAGATGGGAACAGTATTCCATGTGCGGCCGAACCTGCGCCTTGTAAAGTTGCAGGCGGTGTGCCGGCATGAAATACTGTCCCCCGCTCTGCTGAGCACGCCAAGCTTTTTAGAGGCCAATTTGGCCTTCTCTTCCAAGTGACCACGAAACTGCACGTCACTCGATATGTCGACGCCGAGGATTCCGATACTGGCTGAGGCAACAAGGGGAGTGCCTTGAAACTGAAGAGATACGACAAAGGGGTTCTTTTTAGCGGTTAACTCGCAAACATTTGTCTTCTGGGGGTTAAACTGGACTAGATTTAGTCGCCCCCAATCCGAGACTCTGTTCAGCAAAGTCTCGACTTACTTCTCAAGTTTGTCCCGGCACTCGGAAACGTTTACCCGAGAAATATTGGCTCGGCCGGTGTAAAGAGCATCACCAGTGCTGTCATCTGCATAGCAATGAATGTTACGGGTATATACGTTGGCGATAGCACGCAGCCCTGTGGAACACCAGCATTAATAGGCTTACAATCGGAGCTCGCACCGTCTACAACGACTTTGATGCTCCGATCTGCAAGAAAGCTGGTGATCCAATCGCACAGTTTCTCGGGAAGCCCATAGGAAGGGAGCTTCGATAGAAGCGCTTTGTGCCAAACCCGATCGAAGGCCTTCGCAATGTCCAAACTAACGGCCAATGCCTCCCCCTTGAAGTCTACTGCCTACGCCTATCTGTGAGTTAGGTAGACCAGAAGATCACCAGCTGACCGACCACGGCGAAAACCGTATTGGCGGTCACTAATCAGCTGGTGATCCTCAAGGTACCTCATGAGCTGGCAGTTTACAATGGACTCCATTGTTTTGGAGAACAAGGAGGTGATGGCGATTGGCCGGTAGTTGGACGGGTCTGAGCGGTCGCCTTTTTTAGGGATCGGGTGGACGAAAGCCGTCTTCCATGATTTTGGGACTACGCCTAGGGAGTAGGAGTACCGGAAAAGACGCGTTAAAACCGGTGCCAACTCTGGAGCACACTTCCTCAGCAAAATTGGGGGGATTCCGTCAGGCCCACTCGACTTGTGGATGTCCAGGGAGAGGAGTGATTTGTGAACCGAACGCTGTGTGAAGTGCACTTCCAGCATGGAGCACTCACACCGCGAGATGGTCTGCGGTGTACTGCCCCCGTCATCGAGAGTTGAGTTAGACGCAAAGAAAGAGCCTAGAAGATCGGCTTTCTCCTTTGCGGTATGGGCCAGTGAGTCGTCCTTCCTGTGCAGAGATGGAAGAGATGGCTGACAGAAATTCCCCTGGACAGCCTTGGCGAGAGACCAGAATGCACGGGTTCCAAAAGGAAGGCGAACTAGTTTCTCGCCAATTCTGCCTATGTGCTCTGACTTTGCCTTGGCAATGACTCTTTTGAAGGACCTAGAGGCGGAATTATACTTCTTTTTTAGAGCGCTGGTGTTTACATCCCGGGACGCTGATGCATCAGCCCAGGCTCGCTAGCACTCCTGCTTATAGCATGATGCTATTTTACAGGAGCGACCAAACCATGGCTGAAATTTGCCTCCAATGGGCACCACAGAGGAAGGAATAAAAAGTTCCATATCCTGAAGTACCACATCAGCAACAGAATCCACAACAACGTTGGGATCATCCGGCGTGAAGCAAACCCGCCCCCAAGGGTAGGATGCAAAGAAATACCGCATCCCATCCCAATCGGCTGACCTATAGTGCCAAACACGGCGGCAGCCTGCAGAATGCAACCGCGATTTCAGCGTGAGTGGCACAACACTCCGGACCAGACAATGGTCCGAGGAGCCTAAAGGGGCGTCGACGGAAATCTGATATCCGTCCGGTTGAGAGGTCAGCAGAAGATCCAACAGGGAAGGTGCATGATCCTCCACATCTGGAATCCGCGTAGGCGAAGTAACCAGTTGTGTCAGACCATATGTCAAGGCAAAATCGTGAACAGATCTCCCCGCATGATCAGTTAAACGTGAACAAAGCCATTCGGCGTTATGAGCGTTAAAGTCGCCGAGGATCACGATCTCTGCGGAGGGGGTCTGCTGTAACAACGAATCTGCAGCCATTTTGACGTGGTCGAAGAATCGGTCTGTTTCATCATTACCTACACCTATAAAGGCACCTGTAGACGCGCAGATGGTCGTCGCTGTCTACGCGTAGCCAAATGATGGACAGGTCCGAACCTTCAAGTCTGCCGAGGCGTCGAGAGCAGATGTCCTCTCTGACGTAAACGCAAACTCCAGCCCGAGGCACAAAGGAGTGTTCCAGTTTGTACCCCGGGTAGGAGAGATACGAGACATCAGCCGGAGAGAACACTTGCGTCTCGGTCAGAAAGAGCAGAGCCGGCCTCGCCGTCTCGAGATGGTAGTGGACGGCGTTTAGTTTAGAGTGAAGTCCCCTGATATTGCAGAAATTCACGGACAGCGTAGCAGGGTCGCCTCGGTCTTGTTACTCCGTTTGCCCCGAGCAGTTGTAGTCTTGAGCTGAATTTTGCCCCCCCCCCCCCCCCAGAATACGCAGGGCAGCCTGTGCACCCACGCTCAGAAGTGGAGAAACATGGTCGTGGATGCTCAGCGAGGGATTCTCCAGGGGTGCTGGTACCCTCCTGGGGTAGTCTATCATTATTTAATTCCGCTACCATGTTGATGGGGGGGGGGGGGGGTATTTGGGCCTATTATTTTTATTATTTGGTCTATTGCGCCTCTTATGATAGCTACGGTATGATATTATGGGATATTCCTAAAACACAAATATTTTTTGTAGGAGATTTATAATTTTAATATATTAAGTATTTCAATTTTTTTTAATTGCCTCTTCGAGATTTCAACTCTCTAATATACTACTAGGTAGTGGTAGGACTACTATTCTAGCACTGCACGCACTGCTGTGTTTCAGCTTGAAGGTATGAGAGAGTCAGTGCAATTACATTCCATCTTACTCCGTAAAGGTGACAAAGCATCTGGAGCTCCATTTGTTTGAAGTAGGTTACACGTGATCATTGGCTGCAGAAGCCACTGATCATCAGGTGGACTGTAAGTTCATTTGTCAATTACATTTTATTAAAAAAAAACTAATGTTCTCATTATGCTATTGCATTACATCTGATTGATGATTTTTTATAGGATAGGGTGACAAACGAGCACACAGTCCACCTGATGGTAAGTGGTTGCTGTGGCCCATAGACATCTACATCTATCCTCGATTGCAAATCAAAATGCAGATGCGTTGTCACCCGTAAGGACTAAGATGGAGTGCCTCGTTTGCAGTAAAAAGGGTATCCGGTTCTCTACACTCACCATACGAAACACAGCAGCATTAAGCTACTATTTTACGCTGGTATTTTGTGAGACCGTGGTCCTACCCCGGTCGAGCCGACCCATTCGTGCTACAACTATACTACTAATATAACTGCAGCATGGCTCTACCACGTATATGCTCATTACTGTTAGAAATATTGTTTTAAATCCTTTTTAAGCGTATAATCTAGATAGGTAGCGATGTATGTTTGGAGGGAGATTACATAGTCTCATGCGGCATTCGCTGGAGAACTTAAGCACTATGCTCAATGACCTCAATAGTGCCTCCCAACGGATAGGTCTTAAGATGAACATGGACAAAACAAAGATCATGTTTAATGTCCGTGTCACACCTATGCTGGTAGTTGTTGGGAACACTAAACTCGAAGTTGTTGACGAGTACGTTTAGCTGGGACAACTTCTACCGAGAGGTCAATCGACGGATTCAACTCGGCTGGGCAGCGTTCGGGAAATTATGACACATCTTCTCGTCAGGTATACCTCAAAACCTGAAAACGAAGTTGTACATCCAGTGCGTGTTGCCAGTGATGACCTACGGAACCGAGACGTGGTCCTTCACTGCTGGCCGTATGAGGACGCTCAAAGTCGCTCAGCGAGCTATGGAGAGCAAGCTATGCTTGGAGTTTCTCTGTGTGATAAACTTAGAAATGAGGATATCCGCAGTAGAACCAGAGTGACCGACATAGCCCAACGGATTAGTAAGCTGAAGTGGCAATGGGCCGGCCATATGGCTCGAAGAACCGACAACCGTTAGGCAAAAAAGGTTCTCGAGTGGCAGCCTCATACTGCTAGGTGAAGTGTGTGGCGACCCCTCAATAGATGGAGTGACGACCTGGTAAGACATGCAGGAAGTCGATGGATGCAGGTGGCTCAGGACCGTGCTTTGTGGCATACCTTTGGGGAGGCCTATGTTCAGCAGTGGATTTGTTAAGGGCTGTAATGATGATGATGATGATGATGATGCGGCATTCGAGATCGTGACAGTCGTCGGATTGACGTCTGGGTTACAGATTGTGATTGTCTCGTTACTCTAGTGGTCGTAAACACGTCAGCTAACCATGAGGTCGGGGGTTCGAAACCCAGGTCTAGCCAAAAAAAAAACAGTTATTGAGTTTTTCTGTCAAGAAATTCTCAGTTAGCCAGAGTCAGCTACCCAGAGTCAGGAAGTTGGCGGTGTTTCAACTCTGTGCCTCGGAAAGCACTAAGGCCATTGTTCCTGCGCTTGATCTACTTCCGCGGTATTGTCGGTTACTATCCCACTAGACTATGAGTGAAGGAATAAAGAGTGCACCTGTGCACGTGGATATACTCGGGCACTGTAATCCTGCGTTGTGTAGATGGCTAGTCTCCGTCGAGGCTTGTCGCCGTAACCGAAATTCGGTCAGGAGGACATTATGCATTGCCTTTTTAAAGGAATCACAAACTGACCATAAATAGATCAGTGTTAAAGTGGAATCGATTAGCATAATCAGTCCTTAAAACCGACAATTTGCTAAAATGTTGGTTGCTCATAGAAAATGTAAGGTCCATAATTCTTCAGTCAATTAACTCCATTGATTAGGTCACATGTATTTCATTCGAGCGTCACAAGCAGAAGCGATTACGGCAAATAATTTTATTTTGCTAGAGTCCTATTTTCAACAGATTAAGTAACAGGCGGTGTAATAAAAAGGTGGTCATTAAATTTTTTTTATAAAAAACAAACGAGTACGCACACCTGGTGGTAAGTGGATGCTGAAGCCCATAGTCTCAAATAAGAAATCAAATCTCGATTAAGAATGAAAATACAGATGCATTATCATCCTCGAGAACTAAAATGAAATGTCTCGTCTCCAGTAAATCATAGGGTCTCCGGTTCTCTACACTAATCGTTTGAAATGCTACAGTAATAATTTGCTATTTTACACTAGTAAGCTATGAGAGCGTGGAGCTATGCCGGTTGTGCCGGTCCATTCGTTCTAAAACCATAATAAGCTATATTATATAATATGAAGCTATATCGGTACGAGTCTGAAAATAGAGACGTTTACCCTTCAGTTGTCGGTTCATCGTGCTATATGATCGGCGAGCCTATTGCTACTTCGGTTTATCCTCAGTTGCTACGTCTTTTACGCTGATTCTATAGCGAATATCATTGTTTTGAGTTACTTAAAACAGAATAAGTTACTGCAACAATAACAAGAACATAAAATAATATGCAGGAAGTTCGATGTATGCAGCTTGTTTAGGATCGTGTTTGGTGGCGTTCCTTGGAGAAGAAGAGAAGCTGTGGTGGTAGATGATGAAGAAGTAAAGTATGTCTTCTAGGATACTAACTAGGAGTGCTTTCCTCGCAAAGGCATTTATTCGACGATTGTTATCCTGTTTTTTTTATATAGGATAGGGTGACAAACGAGCACACAGTCCACCTGATGGTAAGTGGTTGCCGCGGCCCATAGACATCTACATCTATCCTCGATCACCCGTGAGGACTAAGATGGAATGCCTCGTTTCCAGTAAAAAGGGTCTCCGGTTCTCTACACTCAATATACGAAACACAGCAGCATTAAGCTACTATTTTAAGCTTGTATTCTGTGAGAGCGTGGTCTTTCCCCGTTTGAACCGACCCATTTGTGCTACAACTATACTACTAATATAATTGCAGCATGACTCTACCACGTATACAAACAAATGGCTACATAGATTAATAGTTTATAAAACAATCGTAATTATTCTGTAACGAAATCCAGATAATACGAAAGGCATATAACATAAACACTCACGCCTGTCACCCAGAGGGGTAGGCAGAGACTACGGACTTCCATTTGGCACGATCCTGACATACCTCTTTCGCCTCCTTCACATCCATATATCTACGCATACATGCTCGTCGGTTAAGGGTACTTCTAACGTGGTCCATTTTCAAAATATCGCCAATTTGGTCGATAAACTTTTTCCTAGGGCGTCCCTTCCCGACTCGGCCGTTCACATCTGCCATATAAAATTGCTTTGTCACTCTTTCCTCATTAATTTTTTCCACATGACCAAACCACCGAAGCATTCCTTTCTTAATCCTGGTCACAACATCATCTTGCATACCACATTTATCTCTTATCACGCAATTTCTCACCCTGTCATTCAGATTCAACCCTAGCATATTCCTTAAAGACCGCATTTCTACAGCATTTATTCTACTTTCGTGCTTCTCCTGCCACACCCAGCTTTCACTACCATACATTAAAGTAGGGACTAACACAGCATTATGAATTACCATACGTGCCTGTTTTGACACATTCTGGTTCTTCATAATAGAGTGTAGTGCCCCATTCCCTGCATTAACTCGTCGTTCTATATCCCTATCATATCTACCATCCCTGCTAAATATACATCCCAAGTACACAAACTCATCCACTTGCTCAATTAACTCTCCTTCTATTCTTATTTCACATACCGTTTTGCTTTCTTCTCTTCGTCTTACATGCGTTCACTTTCATTCCCCTTTCTTTTAATTCCCAGTTCATTAATGTAACCATCATTTGCAACTCAGCCGCCGATGACGCAAATATGACTTGATCATCGGCATACAAAAGGCATTTGACGGTTAACTCGCCCATTCTTAACCCACATTCTTCATCTTTCAAAGTTTGCAAACACCGGTCCATAGGTCCATAGGTTGAATAGGAAGCTACACAGCCCTGTATGACACCTTTTTGGATGCCAAACCAGTCCGAGTAGACCCCATTGATCCTGACACAAGAAGACAATCCTGTAAAGAGACCTCAATGCCTGTATCAAACCATCGCTCAACCCATATGAGTTCAGTGTTTGCCATAACACATTCCTGTCCACTCTGTCATCATTACGTGGTAGAGCCATGCTGCAGCTATATTAATTGTATAGTTGTAGCACGAATGGGTCGGCTCAACCGGGGAAGGACCACGCTCTCACAGAATACCAGCGTCAAATAGTAGCTTAATGCTGCTGTGTTTCGTATGGTGAGTGTAGAGAACCGGAGACCCATTTTACTGGAAAAGAGGCATTCCATCTTAGTCCTCAAGGCTGACAACGCATATGCATTTTGATTCGCAAACGAGGATAGATGTAGATGTCTATGGGCCACATCAACCACTTACCATCAGGTGGACTGTGTGCTCGCTTGTCACCCTTTTCCTATAAATAAAAAAAAGCCTTTTCCAAGTCCATGAATGCACAAAAAACTTTCTGGTTTTGGCCAAAAACTTCTCCACAATCATGCGCATGGAAAAGACTTGATCTGTACACCCCATTCCCTTTCTAAAACCCGCTTGCACACCCCAAATTTTTCCATCAGTTTCTTTCATAACTCTTTCAATTAACACCTTAGCATACAGTTTACCCACAATACTAAGCAAGCTGATACCGCGGTAGTTTTTGCAGTCCTGCTGTGACCCTTTTCCTTTATATATTGGTACTATAACTGCTTTACACCAGTCATCCGGTGCCCGTTTTAATTCCCAACATAAATTAAACAAGGTGTACAGCAGGCCTGCCACCACTCCCTCTCCAGCCCTTAGCATCTCGAGTGATAAATCCAGCTGCCTATCATATCCAGCTGCCTTACCTGCTTTCATGCTTTTCATTGCTTTCATTATTTCATCTACACTTATCTCCATACCCCTTTGCACTTCTTTCGGAATTTCTATTTCATTTAATTCAGACGACTCTTCACTCATAAATACGCTTTCAAAGTATTCCTTCCATCTGTTTAAATTCGAAACTTCATCATTCAGAATACATCCATTCTCGTCTCTTATAGCATTTATTATAGGCTGTTTTGTATTTCCCCTGGCAGTTCTTACGAGTTTCCAGAACAGTTTTTATGTTAGCCTGGAAATTATCAGATATCCTTCTATCATTCTTATCCGTTCTTTCTTTCTTTTTCCTTTCAACAACTTCTTTTACTCTCTTATTTAGACGTCTAAATTCTGCCTTTTTTCTTTTAATCTCATCATTCATACCAGAAGAATTACCAGCTTTGGTTGCTAGTAAATCTAACCATGCTTTCTTCTTTGATTCAACTTCCATCTTTGATTCAACTTCCATCTTTGATTCAACTTCCATTTGATTCAACTTCCAACTTCCACGAAAGGCAATCCGAATTAAATCGTTTATCAAACGATCTAACTTCTTTAAAAGAAAATGAATTACTAGCGATTATTTTTGTATTGTTTTCCAAGTAAACTAACCTCAGTAGTTTGGTATTTGTGGATGTTGTCTTAAAGGATTCCACTCTTCTATTTTTAACCAAAGCCAACTTGGATTCGTTTAAGTCAAGAGCTATTAGACTAGAGAGCTAAAGTCTATTTTTGATTAGAATTGCTTTTGGAAATATTTTATAAGGTTTTGTACATTTATGTTGCGTAGAGTCGTGATAGTTTAGATGATAAACACTCAATAAAAGTCACAGTACGCGACCAAAAAGATTTCGCTCTCCGCCGCCATTATTGGAGTTGACGATTATAATTTCAAGTACTGATCTAGCACGTATTCGGCTGAGGAAAAAACATCATAAGAAAATCTGCGTGACTTAGAAAAAAAAAGCATTTCAAGGATATGTGAAGTCTCTGCCAACAAGCATTGGAGCATCACGCTTTACTTCTCCGAAAATCCTTTTAAAAATACGAGGTCTGTGCCCGACAGTTGTATATATGTAATAGACTGTTACTTTCCTATTTTAAGAAATATGAAACAATTTGAATACAGACATACATAGCGTCACGATAGAGTCCAAATAAAATGGGCTTCTTGGACCAAGTTTAGCTAAAAAATAAGATCTTAGATGGAAAATTGTGAAAGAAGTGACAGGTGGCCAGCCGTCGCCTACACAATCACAACCCCAATATTCCATTAGTTGCTTTTTACGACGTGCCAGGAAAGTTATGCAATTGGCTCATTTTTATGTTACAAGACCCATATAATTAAAGTATCTATATGTCCCGGACTAAAATAGATATCTTTTGTAATTATCTCTTATAATTTTGTTAGTCATACCAAAGTAAGTCGACAGGAATACACATAAAACTATGGCATCTCTATTATTATCGCATTTTCGACCGGACTTTCAAAGGAGTATAAATTTTCATTTGATAGTTTAAGTATGTCGTAGACCAATAAAGGCAGTCAATGAGTTATTAGGCTTTACTTGAAACTTATCAAGTATCAAATAATTTATATACGTACTTATGAAAAATTTAGTTGTAAAAATTAAGTATTTAATTTCTTTTGCATAACACTGATCACTGTTATTTCTGTTATCTCCTTCAACATCTTATCACTGCCCTAAAGTTCAGTTTGAGCATTAAATCCGATTTTTGTTAATATATGCGTTGTATAAGATTCAATAAAGCATAAATTAAATTAATCACTTTGAAAAAAAAAGAAACTCCGTCTCGTTTTCATTCGTTTCATCATACTAATATAATCATTCATCATATCATACTAAATTTATTTCGAAATCATAGAGAAAAACGCTTTTCTAAATTAATATGAACTACTCTAAATAGCCACCAGTTCAAATAGCAGAACCGTGGTAGTTCAACGGCTAAGAGTTCACCGTAAACACAGTACCTGCATATCTGGGGACTGAAATTTCTGGGAGGACTCAGTTCTCTATAGCCTTTTCAGAAATAACAGGCAGCCATTGCCGAGCAGTGAGACGTATAAAGGCTATAAATTTATTTTAGTCCAAATAGTTCAAGTTTAATACAGATTTTTTTACTATTTTTTAATTTTTAAGTTGTGTGCAATGGAAAAACTATCTTTAAAAAATAGGATATTTATTGAAGTTTCAAGTCAGAATAACCAAAGGTACTCTTGTTAAGTGCACTTTCAAACTAGCTAACAACTTGCGGAAAATAGAGACTGCAACGTTTTATCTAGTTTTACTGATAGAAAACAATCAGGTAAGAGAAAGTTCTTTTAGCTCAAATAGAAAGTTTTTTTTGTAGGTTAAATGTTGCAAACGAGTACACAGTCAACCTCACGATAAGTGTTTGTTGTTGCCCATAGACATCTACATCCATTAGGAATCAAAATGCAAATGCATTCTCACCCGTGACAACAAAGATGGAATGACTCGTTTCCGGTATAAAGGGTCTTCGGTTCTTTACACTCATCATACGAAATACAGCAACATTAATCTGCTGTTTTACTCTGGTATTATGTGAGCGTGGTTCTTGCCCGGTTGAACCAACCCATTTGTACTACAACCGTACTAGTAATATAGCTTCAGCATGGCTCTGCAACGTAAAAATAAGTATTCCATAAAAAAAGTAAAAAAGTTTTTGAAAGAAGTAGGAATAAACTACAAATGTATAAAATAATTTATTATAATATATAAAATAAATCATTTATTAATAAATTTGATCAAACTTCGATAATTTACATAAAAGATGTGATAAGTATAGCAAGAAAAAAGTGCATCTAAATTGGTTGATAATTTAATAGTTTCAAGTAACAAGTTAATGAGGAATAATGTTGTATAATATGAATTGTTTTACAGACTTATTAAGAAACAAACTCTTTTGGCAAGCAGTCTACCAGCAGGCGCCGCAATAGACACTTGAAACCCTCCACGGTTGCAAGGCCTGCCAATTTCAATGAGCTACGTGCATTTAAATTCCACATCAAGAAATTATATTATAGATAAGGTAATGATAAGAGTTTATAAAAACAAAAGCCGTTTACGTTACCGTTATATAATAAAAACGATAAAATAATTTCCACATAATTTATTAGCTCCTGAATTAGGAGCTTTAATTCTTCGATTTAGTATGTCATGTACAAGTTTTATAAAATGATTTTGTTTGTGCACCATCCTTATACTTAAGTAAATTTAAAAAGTCTCAAAAAATTCAAAAAGTACATATTTAACCTCAGTTTTTTGATGCCGTTCCAATTCATGTCTTGAACTAATTAAAATATCAATTTCTCCGTGCATACTAACAGAATATCATGCAGTAATAACACCTTTGAGCATGGTTTGGAAGCGGATATAAAATAAAATCTTGAAACTGAAGCACGTCATAAAAATAATAAATGCACCCTTAACACCTCTAGCAGAAGCATTCAAGACTCTCATAGCGTGGTTAGTGATCTGCGGGCATAAAACTAACACCAACGTAGTCTGTTTTGTGGAATAAATATAATTTTATTTTTACTTTTTATTCTTGTAAGTTGGATGTGATAATGTCAAATAAGGCATTAGTTAAATTTATGGATGTTTCTTCTTAATATTTTCTTAATGAATTAGTTAAATTTAGAAAAAATATATCGAATTTAATGCAATCAGGTACAGTGACCTTGTCAAGTCGACCGCAATAGAACGTTTAGCTACTTGCCGAGCACAGAAGAATAGGCTCAAGTACTAACATCTACACGCCTTGTTCGGGATGTGCTCGCTATTGTCCCGAGTACTCGCTTGTTCTCAACTCGATGTCAATTTTAAGCGCGACTTATAGGATTGTTTGTGTGTATTCGTATCAGTGTTTACATACTCTTCATTATTCAATTGACCCATGAACTATCATTATAATTTACTCGTCCAATCTACTATAATATACTTGGTTCAGCGAAATTAAGAAATTCACAAGTGAGAAACTACTTTTATATATTTCTACTTAACACTAACTGTTTCTGCTACTGGCGTCTTTTTTTTAAATATTAGTGAGTCCATAAATGTTAAGTAGACACAATGTAGTTGAAACGAAACGTACGTCATTCATGTTTAAAAGATTAACGTTGAATAAATACAGACGAATATGTATGCGTCGCACTCGTACAAGAATAACTCGGCAAGCTATTCGAAAAAATGTTCGTCAGATAATTTAAAGTTGCCATAAACGTTTTCTAATATAGAGTTTTTTAATATAATTTTTTAATATATTTTTAATATAAATTTTTTATAACCGCATGTTAAGGCTATGTTGCATCAGTGCTGAGATATGTTCTCATATAACTGGGAAATTCTCCAGATATAGTTAAAGCATTTATTATACAAAAAAAATGTGTAAGAGCTATTTCAGGAGCTTATTTAAAGAATTTAAATTATTGACGTTTACAGGCCTCTACACCTTAGAAGTAGGACTTTTTGTTAGAAATCATCTACAATTGTTTCAGAAATTCGAAATGGTCAATCCACGGCTACACCCTAGAGACACGAACCGCCTTTTGCCTCAATCATGTAAATGATCAATTTTTGAAAAAAAAATTGCTACGTGACTATTAAAATTTATAACAAAATTCCCTCTGATATCAGGGAGTTATCTTCCCCTCTCTTTATAAAGGCGCTAAAATCACGGCTGATTAATAAATGTTTACATAGTGTAACAGAATATTTTGAGATAACATAATACCTATGTACATAATTAATTATAAATTCGTCAAATTTATTATATTAACATAAAATTTAGTTTAAGGAATTAATGAATATTGACATTTTATTCCTAAAACAATTAGCAACTCATATTGATTATTTATTTATTAAAATGTAAAATCATTTATTAAGTTAAATGGTAATATTTGCACAATTACCTGAGATTTGTAAATTATAATTTTATTGTAATTAAAATTATGTATTATTTTTATACTGTAGTGTTATTATTAAAATAATAATAACTTAACTAATCTCATATAATATTTAATATTAATTATGTAACAATAATGTAACAATTCAATAAAAAATTTATAAATAAGAATTCAAATACAGTGAATATGTATAAGTATTTAATTGTACATAATATTTGAATTCAAAAAGAATGTTAGTACATAATATACACAAGTACATAATTTTAAGCAATTAAATAATTTTAAATTGTAAGCTGGGCTTAGTGTAATTCGCTGTATTTCTTATAATCTTTGCATGCTAATTATGGCAAAACACGTCAGTTCCACATCATTGACCATCTTATGTACCATGTTTTTAAGCAAATAAATTTTCTATTCTAAGAATATGTGTTTTTATAGAATAAGGGTGACCAACGAGCACACATTCCAATAGCAAAGTGCAGTCGGCAAGTACATGCTGAAGCTCATAGACACCTAAATTAATAATATAATATATAAAGAATCAAAATGCAGACACCGCTTATCACCCCTACCCCATGAAATTCCTTGTCTCCAGTAAAAAGGGTCTGATTCTCTACGCTCACTGTAAGAAACAGAGCATCATTAAGCTGGTATTTTGCGCTGTTAGTCTGTGAGAGCGGAATCGAGAGCGTTCGAGCTGACTCGTTCGTGCTACAACCATAACATAGTTGAAGCTTGGCTCGTAATAAGGTATAATAGAATATAAGATATAATGAGTTCATATCGATACCTTTTCCGAAAAATTGGGTTAGTTTTACAGGAACATTACAGTGATGTATTTGATATTTAAGTCTAATTAAATAGTTTAATTAACTTAGACAGTTTCATGTATTTTTGTACTTAAGCTGTGCATAACTGCTTAAGTGCAACTGAATGTCTGTGGAAATTGTTTTCGCTAATGTAAAACTCACATTTAATTGTACACACATCATGTATTTTACTAAAAAGCTGTATGTTTTCCTTATTTAAATAACTGAGTAATAATGTCCTCCAGACCGAATTTCGGCCACGGCGGCCTGCCTCAACGGAGGCTAGCCATCGGCGCAGGACAGGATTATAGTGCCCAAGTGTATGCGCAAGCACAGGTCCGATGTTACTATCCGATGGGATAGTACACTGACACGACCGGAGAGAGATCAGGCGCAGGACAAAAGGCTTTACGTGCTTTTCGAGGGACGGGGGTGAGGCACCGCCAACTTCCTGGCTCCGGGCAATTACCGAGAATTTCTCGACGGAAAACTCAATAATTAATTTTTTGGTCTGACCCGGGATTCGAACCCAGGATCTCATGATCAGCAGTCGCACTACTATAACCACTGGACCAACGAGGCAGTCTGAACTGAGTAATTAATTAATTAGTAAAATAATTAATCGACCATAATTTTAATATCAAAAATTTAAAATTAACAAGTAATCATCAGATTATGTTATTTATAGGATTATTGAAAATACCAGGATTCAATTAATTTGAGAAAAATCAACTTTAATTTAATTTAACATTCAACATGTTGAGCAGGAGTGCCGGTGTCACACAAACACCTGTGACTTAGAATATTTTTCGAACCGAGGACGTTGTCATGAGGTGAAATTGCCACTTAAGGACGTGATTATGTAAATATTATTATCCTTCATGATAATGTATCCATATATGGGTAAATAACAATATATAACAATATAAATCGTCATCATTTTTTTAAAACCACTGCTAAATACTGCCGTTTTCAGAATGTGTAAATTGGCAGTATTATTTAAAAGATTTTATTATACTCACGTCTTTGGGCGGGAGATTTGTTCAGTGCAGGTGCAGGTGCAAGGCCATGGTATATTTTAGAACTAATGGTTTAATATAAAAAATTAGATTAGAAAAACATTTTTATTTTTTTTCGTCTGAAGAATTTGAGTTGTACATAATTGGTGTGATTAACCCATATTGTTCCGTACGTATCGTAAGAGGCTACTATGGGAAATGCCAGAAAAGTCTTTTGGCTCCCGATAGATAGCAGCCTGAACATCTCATTTACGAGAGATGTAAAATACCCAGACCGGTGACGGTTAGCAGTGTCAAGGGTGCTCACTTTTGATACTGCGATTGTAAACCTGACTGCAAGACGTGGTTAAAGTAAATTGAATCAAGGCAAACCCTCTCTATGACGGGAGAGGCTCTCATGTCCGGCGGTGGACTTTTAGCAGCTGTGGGCTGATGAAGAAGAAGATACTGGGTTTAATTGATTTGTTTCAAACTTTATATCGAGTGTACATAAAGTTTAAAATATGATATGTATAGCATGTTGTTGAAAGATATAGGCGTAGACTGTATTACTTATAGATTTATTCGATTCCTACTTCCTTACTTACTTACTTATCGTCACGCACAATCCCTAACGGGGTAGCCAGAGAGAACAGATCGCCAAGTGTCACGATCCTTACATACCTCTTTCGCTTCTTTCAGGTTCATTAACTTCTTCATACATGCACGTCTAGGTATCCGAGTACTCTTGACCCTCCCCTCTTCGAGCAATTTGCTCACATGGTCTTCGAAAGTTAGTGTCGGTCTACCTCGACACCTTTTAATATTTACTTTCGCTCTATATATTTTCTTCACCATTCGGTCTTCACTCATTCGTTCAACGTGCCCAAACCATTGGAGTACGCCCCTATCAATTTTTGTGATAAGGTCATCTTTCAATCCTGCCATATTGCGAATCTCTTCGTATTCGATTCCAATTAATATAATCATATGTAGAAATTAAGATGACGATACAAAGGATAATTAGTAGAAGGTACGGGAAGCGTTCGTTTTACGTCGGTGTTCTATGCTGAGTGTCGCCCCCGGAGCACACGCGGATCTCGCCAGCGATCAAAAGGACGTTCAACGCATAAGACGTCTCAAATGCGCAGGCGCAGGCACGGTGCGAGGTCTTTCTACGTTTGTAACAAGACGTCGCGAACATACTCCCCGGCGTTGAAGCGTAGTCTTCAAGACTGATTAAGTGGAAGGGGACAAAGGTTGTCAAAGCTTCGAACTATAAGTCCCTTCTTTGTTCGTATTTCAGCAACTCTGGATACTCCGTCACTACCCTTTGCTAGTTTAGTGATTCGTCCCAAGAGCCATAATAGAGGCGGTGCATTTTGGTCCCTGACCAAAACCAGGTCACCTATATTCAAATGGCCAGATGAAGCGTGCCATTTAGTCTTCTGCTGTAGTTGGAATATATATTCATGTGAATATCGCCTCCAAAAACACTGTCTAAGCTTTTCAATTCTCTGAAAGCGTTGAATGCGATTAATATTAGCATCTTCAAGTGAAGGATATGGTACAGACATAAGTGGCCGTCCAATGAGGAAATGAGCTGGTGACAAAAAAGTAAGGTCGGAAGGATCTGTGGATAGAGGTGTGAGAGGTCTAGAATTCAGAATTGCCTCTATCTGAAACAAACATGTGGAAAGTTCTTCATATACTAGATGTGTTAAGTTTAAAACGCGACGTAAAAGAGTTTTTACCGATTTAATGGCCGCCTCCCAAATGCCGCCAAAATGGGGAGTATATGCCGGTATGAAGTTAAAGTTAATATTAAGTTCTGCTAAATTGGCCTGTATGTAAATATTATTCGAGTTTAGGAATCGAGTAAGTTCGTTGCTGGCTCCTACGAAGGTTGTGCCATTGTCAGAATATATGTTTTGAGGTTTACCCCTCCGTGATATAAAACGTTTGAGTGCTGCTAAAAACGCCTCCTTGGTAAGGTCCGTAACAAGCTCCAGGTGCACGGCTTTGACTGCGAAACAGATAAAAACGCAAATATAAGCCTTTTGCAATCGACGACCACGTCACTTGCGGTCAGCTATCAGGATAGGTCCCACAAAAGTCGTCACCTGTGTTGAGGAAAGGAAATTCGAGACACGTTCTTTCAACAGGTAAGTTACCCATTATGGGTTGTATTGATTTAGCATTAAATTTTTTACAACGAATACAAGCACGAACTATTGATTTTGATAAATTCCTTCCCCCTAGAGGCCAAAAATTTTGTCTAATGTTAGATAAGATTAATTGAGGGCCAGCATGAAATAATTCTTTATGTTTAGCTTCAAAAATAAGTTTAGTTAAATGATGCTTTGAACACAACACCACCGGGTGCTTAATATCATACGTATAACATGAATTACTGAGTCTACCACCTACTCTTATAAGGTTATCTAAATCGCGGAAGGGAGTAAGTGATTTTAGTCTGCTACTCTTTGATACTGGTTTGGATGCTTTAAGTAAGGCGTATTCCTCAGGAAACATTTCCTGTTGAGAATAACACAGAAGATGTTGTTGTGATGATCGTAGCTCTGATAAAGTTAGGAAGTTATTATGTTTAGATGCCTTATTTCTGCAATTATAAATGAAACGTTGAACGTATGCAAATACTCTTACTAGTTTTTTATAATTTGATGAACAATAAATTAATTGATGCAGTGAATTGGTATTATTTTGTAGTTTTAAATCAATATGAAGTGTAAGCTCTGGAAGTGTTACTGTATGTATGTTTGGAGATGAAGGAATTTTTAAAATTAAGTTATTTAAAAAGTCTGGGCCCTTCCACCAAAGTGCGGAAGCGCTGAGGAAATCAGCATTCACCCCACGAGAAGCCAGATCAGCAGGGTTTAGCTTAGACGGCACATAACCTCAGGTATGTCCCTTTGTAATTTCTAGTATCTCATTAACTCTATTTCGTGCAAATTGCTTAAGAGAACTTGACTCTGTGGAAAGCCAACCCAAAACAATTGTAGAATCACACCAAAAAAAGCAACTGTTGAACACTATTGTTAAAGACTCTATAACTTTTTTATAGAGGCTTGTGCCTAGTAAAGCGCCGCATAACTCCAAGCGAGGTATTGTTGTAGGCTTTAGAGGCGACACCTTATTTTTTGATGTTAAAAGACAAACTTGCACTAATCCGTTAGTTGAGACTGTTCTTACATAAACACATGCACCATATGCACGTTCTGAAGCATCGGTAAATACGTGTAACTGTATTTCCCGAAGATCATCTTGCGATATCCAACGTGGTATATGTATGAGGTTTATGTGAGAAAGAGAGTTAACTAAATTATTGAATTCCGATACAATTTGCGGTGGAACCTCATCATCCCAGCCACATTTATGCACCCACAGCTGTCGTAATATATTTTTTGCTTGTAAAATACACGGTCCAACCAGACCCAAAGGATCGAAAACTTGACTTATGAAAGATAAAATATTACGTTTTGTGTATTTATGTGTAAAGGTGTGGTTAATTGAAAAATAAAAAGTGTCATGAGAGGTATTCCAGAATAAACCTAATGTTTTTGAAGGAGAAGAATCAAGATTGAGAGTTTTATGTTGATCATTTCTATCATCATTCGTTATATTGTTTATAATTGTTTGGCTATATGATTGCCATTTACGCAAGTAAAATTTCGCGGACTCTAGTATATTCTTTATTTCTTTGACCAAAGCGATAACGGACTCAATAGAGTCCCCGCCACCCAAATAGTCATCCATATAAAAATCATGTTTAATGGCATATTGTACTAACAAGTTAGGAGTATCTTTGGCGAGGGACACTAAACATTTAGTGGCTAAATAAGGGGCCGATGAGGTTCCGTAGGTAAGTGTATTAAGAGTATATGTTTTGAAGGACTCGTTTGTGTTAAATCTAAATATGATTTGTTGTAAGGTGCGTTGTGATTCGTGCAACAAAATAGATCTATACATTTTTTCTACATCTCCAGTTATAGCATATTTATGTTGACGAAATCGTAATAATATAGACATAAGGTCATCTTGTGTTTTTGGACCCACCATTTGTATATCGTTGAAGCTCTTACCTGATGCCGTGGAAGCGGATGCATCAAATACAAGGCGTAATTTTGTTGTTGTACTCGACTCTCGTATAATACCATGGTGTGGCAAGTAATAATTATATTTATTTTTGGAATGTGAATTAGGTAAGTTGTGGGTCATGTGACCTAGATTAATATATTCTCTAATAAATTCGTGATAATTTTGCTTGTATTGAGAGTCTCGTTCAAACTTACGCTCAAGTGCAAGAAACCTTCGCTTAGCCAAGGTATATGAATCACCCAGACAATCTGGTGTGTTCTTCAACGGTATCGTCACTACAAATTGACCAGATGAAGTGCGATACGTAGTATTATTAAACATTTCTTCGCAAGCTTTTTCTTCCTGAGAATATAAATACTGAGATGAAATTGAGTCTAACTCCCAAAATTTTGCAAGAGTAAATTCTTCATTATAGTTCAATGTATGATGACATACATTACGAGTTTGAACGTCGTTACTATATATGCATCCAGATAAAAGCCATCCAAGTTTTGAGGAATGTAATTTTGGATATGTCGGACCAATGTTGTAACTTTCAGCATTTAAGACTGACCAAAATATTTCTGCACCCACTAAAATGTCAATAGAAGATGGCAGGTTGAATTTAGGGTCGGCTAATTTTATTTCTGAAGGAATTGGTATATTCTCAATGTTTACGTACGAATTGGGTTGGGTGTGTGAAATATTTGGAAGGATGTAACAAGTAATATTTGCTTTGTAATCGCTAAAGTATGACTCAAAAGTTAGTTCGCATATTTGAGTGGCCCGTGTGACTTGGTTATTAATTGTAGATATAGTGGAATCAGTGTTATATCTTACCAAACTAAGCTTATTACACATATCTTCCGTAATAAAATTACAAGTGCTTCCATTATCAAGCAGAAGTCTGGGCGTGTGATGCTTTCCGTCTTTGTCCTTTACACGTACCAACGCTGTAGATAATATGACGTAAGCATTGTTAGAAGATGAATTAATATTTGTCGAAAGTGCTACATTTGAAGAAGATGGCTCTTTATTGAAATTATCTTTATGCAAAAGAGTATTATGCCTAGAATTACAATACTTGCAATTTGATAATCTACAGTGGTTACGGATATGACCTGGACGTAAGCAATTCGTACATACTCTACTTTCGGTGGTTTTCTTTATACGAGAATCTACATCAAGTTTAATGAATGAAGGGCATGCAAATAAGAAATGATTTTGTGAACACATAGGACATGTAATATTTTTATTATAATCTTTTTTGTCACTTTTTACTAACTCTTTTTTGCTAAATGAACTGTTATAATTATTATTGTTATATGTTAAAGGGTGTGATTGAAGTTTTGAGTATTTGATGTTATGTATAATGGGTCTAGTTACTCCAGCATTCAATGTATCCAATACATCACACCTATTGTTTAAAAATTTAATGAAATGCTGTAAACTTGGTGAGTTACAATTTAAGCTGCACCTGTATTCTTCCCATAGCCGATTCGTAACCGAATCTAATTTTTTTGACATTATGTAAACAATAATCGTGTCCCAGTGATCGACAGGTTCACCTAATGTTGCAAGTGCTCTTAAATTTTTGTTCATCACATCAATAAGATTTCTTATTTCTAAACTACTTTCATAGGATATATTTTTTGTACTTAATAAGACTTGTATATGATTGTTGATTAAAAGACGCATGTTATCATAACGCTCTGTTAATAATTGCCATGCAATTGGATAATTATTTGCCGTTACGTCTAAACTTTGAATAATTAACGACGCAGTACCTTTCAAAGATGCTCGTAAGTAGTGAAATTTATGTACGTCTGTGATGTTATTATTATTATGGATAATTGAAAGATACGTATCTCGAAATTCCAACCATTCCTGAAAGTCACCGCTGAACTGCGGCACGTTGATGACAGGCAGATGGAATTTTAGTGCACAGCTGCCTTCCTGGTCGCCTGTCTCGGAACCTGCCCTAGAAGACGTTGATGTAGCAGCATCCATCATATTACGAGCCAAAGCAAGGAGTGAAGAATATTGTTCTTCGTATTGGAGGCGTTCGTTGTATTCGTCATCAACCTGCTCCGACAATGTCTCAATCTCCATCTGTAACGCGTCAAATTGGTCGTATACCGCATCAATTTTTCTAAGCCGGCATTCCAGTTCCGATTTTTGTAGTTCAGATAAGACAACAGTACCTTTTATAAGATTCAAAAAATTACTAAACGATGTGAGTTTTGCTTTAAGGCCTCCACGTTTTTTAATTAGGTCTTTAAGGGAAGGGCTAGCCATTTTAATTCTTTACACTCTTAATTAAAACAAATAATAAATAATAATTATACGCTTTACTCACATAAATTGACGTGAACTAAATAAGCTAATAAATGTTATAAGTAAGGCTGTAATTTTTATTTTATTTTATAAGTGGGTACCCGTAGGTAATAAGAACGAACACCTAATGAATATGCAATATGTATAAATGTAATGAAATATTAAGCTTATTACGCGCTTATCTACAGAAAAATGTTGTAAGAATAATCTAACGATTATTGTTGAAACGTAGATGAAAGTAGATGAAAAGTTTTTATGCTCAATAATTATATATTATGTCTAAAAATAATTTTACGAAAAATGCAGTAGAAATATGACACAATTCTGAATTCTTTGAAAATTGGATGATATATAAGTATGAGAAAGGAATTGGAACGAACTCACTCAGTGCTGTTTTCCCTTTCCGCATATCCGCATTCTTTTAATTCGGAAGTATTTTCAAGTGTACATAATGGCTGCCACAATGACGCTTAGATTTAATTGCTGATATGCTTCTGGTTCGTTTTCCATCGAAGGACCACTTTTGTTGTTGAAAGATATAGGCGTAGACTGTATTACTTATAGATTTATTCGATTCCAATTAATATAATCATATGTAGAAATTAAGATGACGATACAAAGGATAATTAGTAGAAGGTACGGGAAGCGTTCGTTTTACGTCAGTGTTCAATGCTGAGTGTCGCCCCCGGAGCTCACGCGGATCTCGCCAGCGGTCAAAAGGACGTTCAACGCATAAGACGTCTCAAATGCGCAGGCGCAGGCACGTTGCGAGGTCTTCCTACGTTTGTAACAAGACGTCGCGAACAAGCACGTGTGTGTTATTTAAAATAAATAAATCCATTGCCGCCGTCGCTCCACAGAGTTTTGTTTGTCAATCTGTGCAAGGTGAGTTAGCAAGTATTTCTCAGTAGATGATGAATAATTTTGCCAAAATAAACTTTTAAATATTTATTTGGTGGTATAATGTTTGATTTGCAAAATAATACCCACTAAATTTATTTTAAACTCTACATAGAATTGTAATATGTAATCAATTTTTTTTTAAATATTAATAATCAATATTGCAATGTTGCAGTACTCCGAAAGGATTTCAATCGTCATCATCATCATCATCATTACAGCCCTTCACAAGTCCACTGCTGAACATAGGCCTCCCCCAAGTAACGCCACAAAGCACGGTCCTGAGCCACCTGCATCCATCGACTTCCTGCATGTCTTACCAGGTCGTCACTCCATCTAGTGGGGGGTCGCCCTACTCTACGCCTACCGGTACGAGGCTGCCACTCTAGAACCTTTCTTCCCCGTCGGTTATCGGTTCTTCGAGCTATATGGCCGGCCCATTGCCACTTCAGCTTATTAATCCGTTGGGCTATGGCGGTCACTCTGGTTTTACTGCGGATATCCTCATTTCTGAGTCTATCACGCAGAGAAACTCCGAGCATAGCCCTCTCCATAGCTCGCTGAGCGATCTTGAGCGTCCTCATACGGCCAGCAGTGAAGGACCACGTCTCTGATCCGTAAGTCATCACTGGAAACACGTACTTGTTGTACACTTTAGTTTTCAGAGATTGAGGTGTACCTAACGAGAAGATGTGTCGTAATTTCTCGAACGCTGCCCAGCCGAGTTGAATCCGTCGATTGACCTCTCGGTCGAAGTTGGACTTACCTAGTCGGACCATTTGTCCCAGGTAAACTTACTCGTCAACAACTTCGAGCATAGTGCTCCCAACAACTACCGGCATAGGTGTGATATGGACATTGAACATGATCTTTGTTTTGTCCATGTTCATCTTAAGACCTATCCGTTGGGAGACACCATTGAGGTCATTGAGCATAAATACATACGCCACTATTGAAATTGAGCTATGCTCTTATGTAATATATCTCTCTTATGTAATAATTAAGAATAGCACAAAAAATCAGCGATTTTCATTTATCGCCTTACCATATCCCAAAAATTACTTTCTGGCTGATGTGACCTTATCAATGAACATGACGGGTTGTCACCTGGTTTTTTGTTTAGAGTGTTTAGTCATTTATTTGCAGAATAGTTACATATTTACCGGATGGAATGGATAGTACCAATCACATCCATGATCATTTTTGAAAGGAAAACATAGTGAAATAAAACTAAGTGAAACCAAAAAGCGACACTAAAACAGACAAGTATATAAATAAATCGGATTTAGCCTACGAGAGAACGAGATAGATTGTTGATTTTACGCTATTACAAAGCCATTTTGCTCGCAGTTTTCTGAAGGTATCACTTCTACCGCGTGTGTACCGTTACACATGTTTCTTGCTTTATTTATGTTGTCCTAATTCCATATTAGAATAATTCAATATTAATTAAAAAATAACCTTGCGTGCCTTATTATTTAGATTTCTGTGGTGACAAGGTGTTTGATCTATTCTGTCTCATTCACAAATAAAATAAATTTGAGTTTGACAACTATGGCAAATACCTACCCGAAATGTAGCAACCAATGAGGGATAGCTATGTTGAGCAGTAGACTTTAGGTAGGTAATGAATGAAAAGAGATAAAAAATAAAATAAAAATACGCCAATAACATAGAACTTCAAGCTTATTACAATAGATTAAAGATGTCGTCCAATTTATAAAGACGAAAGAAACATTTAAGTAATTTTCTAACCAAATAGCTATTTTCCTAAGTAAATAGAGAGGAGCTTTAGTTGAAAAGCACTTTGCCTTTTGCTACTATAACGGCCGCAGTAAGTTATCCTTAAAGACTTTTTTATTTTTTCTTCAAGTAAATATTTAATAGAGCACTTATCACACATTTATCTTTTTGTATGCTATTTTACTATTTTATATTAATACAAAAACTGTTTATTGATCATCCTGAAAAAAACATTAAATTCTAGTATATATTTTTAATTAATACGTCTTATAAATGAACGTGTTTCATGCCTTTTTATTTTAGTTTATGCCTTGATTCACAGATGTCAGAAGTGTGTTAGTATTGATGGTGATTATATTGAAAAATAAAATTGGTTTTGTTTCATTTCCTTCATTGGTTCATAGTTAGGCCAATTCATTATGGGACCGCCTACGTACGTTTAAAAAGCTATACGCCGGAAAATTGTAATTGGAAATATTTATGGATCATGAACTGTCGTAAAGTTATTGCAATAATTTTTTTATTCTAAAATATTTAATATGGATGAAAACATTATGTGCTTGATCTTTTCATGGTCATATCTTGGATAGTACATAAAACTTAGAAGACTTCACTGATGCAGATCACACAGGGGGATATGCAAAGACTACGGACACTGACGTAATTGAAACAGACAGAGTTTTATTAAGGGAAGCCGTAAAGTAAAGAAGAAGATAAAACTGTGGACTTCAATTTTTCACGACTTTGAAAAACCTCTCTCGTTTCCTTAACGGTCATGTACATACGCGTACATGCTCTTCGGTTAAGAATACTTTTAATGTAATCTTCAATACATCGCCAATTTAGTCTGTAAGCAACAACCAGCAGAATAAAAATTACGATGCGTTATCATCCCTGATTATTAATATAGAATGCTTCGTTCGATATTAAAAAAGTAACTGGTCTGCAAAGCTATGATTTCAACATGAATGGGTCGGCACTACCAGAGGAGGACCTCGCACGAAAAACGCACGAAGACCACCAGATGATAAACCTTATAGTCACCCTAATGATAAGTGGTCACTGTAGTCCACGAACACCTGCAGTCAATATCCGATACAGAAGACTGCATTAACGTTGTCACCTCTGATGACTCAGATGGAATTTCTCACAGCCTGTAATTGCACTGGCTCACAAATACTTTTCAGACCGGTATACAGCAGTGCAAGCAATGATATTTGGCAGCAGAAATTGGTAAGACAATCACCTATCCAGACAAACTACTACGCAGAAAAAATCCTACCATGTATGTTTTTATGGGAAGAGGTTTATTAACGAGCACACAGTCCACTTGATGGTAAGTCGTTGCTGTGGCTCATAGACATGTCTACGTCTAGCCTCGATTACGAATAAAAAAATACAGATGCGTTGTCACCCGTGAGGACTAAAATGGAAAAACCTCGTTTCCAGTAAATGGTGTCACCAGTTCTCTACACCCACATTACGAAACATAGCAGTGTGAAGCTATTATTTTACGCTGATAATCTGGGAGAGCGTAGTCTTTCCCCAGTCGAGCCGACCCAATCGTAATACAACTATACTACAATAATAGGTGCAGCATGGCTCTACCACGTAGAATGTAGAAAAATTGAATTGTAAAATTTTTTTTTATTTATATTTTTTATTGACTGGCATATAAATGTAGTTTTTAAATAATATTAGTTTATTTTCAACACGCTTACACACATATTAAGTTCTGGGCATTTTCTCAATTGCTTCAACTCTATAAAATAGTTGAAACGATTTTCTTCCACCAAATTCACGATACACGAATGTATTTTCCAACAGCTTCTAAGCAATTGGTACACATAAACAGACGATCGAATAAATAAAACGGCCGTAAATAATTTAAGATAAAACTTAACAATAATATAACGCCGAAAATAAAAATAAGTTTGTGTATTTATCGTTTTTTTCCCACAATCGCCTTTAATTTCCCACAGTTGGTAGAAAACTTATTACAACTTAATTGATGTGGTTTTAGCTGTAAATTTTCCAGTATAATAAAATAAAAGTAATCGATTTTTTTCTCTCCATTTAACTTAGCCTTCCTTAAAATAAATTAAGATTTTTGCATCATATCTGTTTCAATTTTCCACGTTTTCCATTTGAGGTAGAATAGTCGACTGTTTTAAAAAAATTTGGTGTAATCTTAATATCAAATTATGTATAATTTGAAAAAAAAAACAATATTTTGACAGATTGATATATATAGGTTCGTTTTCCCGTGAGCCACGAGTCAGATTTTTTTAATAGTATAAGAGTGACGAACGAGCTCACAGTCCACCTGATGGTAAGTGGTTGCTGTGGCCCATGGACATCTACATCTATCCTCGAATACGAATCAAAATGCAGATGCTTTGTCGCCCGTGCCGACAAAGATGAAGTGCCTCGTTTCCAGTAAAAAGGGTCTTCGGTTCTTTACACTCACCATACGAAATACACACGCTGGTATTCTGTGATAGCGAGGTCCTTCCCCGGTCGAGCCGACCCATTCTTACCGAACTATACTACTAATAATTCTTGCAAGGACCTAATATTTTTGTGGCCTATAAATAAATGATCTCCGGGTTTTTTGGGTTACTTGAAACGCTTACTTTTACGTAAATGACTAGTTTTAAACTACTTTACCGTGCAGAAGCGTCGTAAAGAATTTGACATCGCGTTTCGACCCATAAGTGTCGTAATAGACGACTATGAGTAAAATACTTTTAAACCAGCAGTTAAATAACAATTTAAGGAACACTATTTGTCTTTCCCCTCTCTCTTACTCCTTCTAGTTATGGTAATTGATCTTCCTAAAGTAAGCTGTCCTTTTACTTTGCATAAGTTGGTATCCTTTCATATTTAGTGTATTCTATGCGTTAATCTTTTTTTTCTATTTAAATGTTTTTCTTTTGTTTTCCCTACATATTTTTTGTAATACTTATTTTTCCTTGGTGTACAATAAACAGTATTGTTGTGAATTGTAAGTTCTCAGTACGGACTTCATAAAGTTACAGTCTATATACGTCCCGCTGCTTGATAAAGACCTCATCGCTGTTTTGAGAGTGTTATGGAGTAATTAGTCCGCCACACTGTTCGTGTTTCCCAAATATTGTTATTCCTCAGTCACGCAGCTTTGTTCACGGTATTTTTGTTCATCGTCGAGTATGTGGTAAATCAGCACTTAAAATTGCAATTAATATTGTCAATGCAGGCGGGGATCGAAATTCTGCTGCTCACTGTGCTTAGCCCCAGTACGGGGTTATTTTACAATAACCGGCCAAGTATGCAGAGAAGGTTCAGAATAAGTAATATAGTAGACAAATGGTGAAGAAAAATGTATTAAAAACAAACCATAACATTCTCTCCTTTATATCTTTTAAATTCAAAATGCATTATTTTAATTGATTTTAAAAGTAGAAGCTTATTTTACTCGTATTTTCAAAAGCCGCAATTACGGTATATCATATATAAAATTTGGCTACGCTTTGAAAAATAACTGAATGAACCGACTGGAAAAAATAGGCTGTAACATGTGAATGGAAAAGGAGCCTTTAGCACTTATATTTTACAATTATTTTTCTTTTACATTAACGTAATATTAAGATAAAATATCTACCAGCGATCCATCCCGGCTTCGAACGATTGATTTTGTATCTCGACAATTTTTTAATCAAATTCAGTTCAGCCGTCTTGGGAGGATTTGTGTGATAAACATACGTACAGAAGAAGAACTATTTGTATGGTGTGTACCTGTGTAAGGCTAAGTTTATACTTGTCAACAGCTAAGAAATAAACCAGTGTATTACTTGCAAGCAGTCGTATCACTCGTGCCCCTATTCGCATACTTACCATTATATTACATTTTATAACTTAGTATGTTGCACGATTGCCAGCATCAGGATACAATCGATATTTCTATTTAACAAAACAGAGAATCGATTCCGTATACAATAACTCACCATAGTCTCGCGTAGTGTATATATTCTTTGCCATAGTCTCTTTATTATTGGAGGCGATTCTAATTTCCTTGTTATTTCCGGTCTCTTGTTGTCGATGTAGTTAAGAATTTTATCAATACCGTTACATCTTTTTAATAGTCCACAGCTTAATGTACGCCTGAATATGAGCCTCCCCCATAGATTGCCTCATAGGGGGTATATTTTTGCTATAGTTGCCACGTTTGTCAGACGATTTAGAAACAATACCAACAACAACAAAAAATCTGTTGTTAGCAATATTCTGCTGTCGATCTCCCATTTTGTTCCCCTCCAATTGATTCTTGCACACAGTACGATATGTTTTAGTGAATATTCTTACACCGCACCGCCACTACACTATATATGTATTAATCATTATTACTGATTGTTATTATATATGATTGATTGATGACTCCATATGGACATAGGCCTTTCCAATAATGATAATATTGGTTTAAGGTGTCCATGGGCTGTAGTAACCATTTATTATCACATGGACTGCAAGATCGTTTGTCACTCATCTTTCGATCGTTATAGAGTTTTATAAATAAAAATATAACATATCTGCCCGATTCCTAACAGTTATGTAAATGCCATTGCATCCACTTATCACTACAAGCTATGTAAGGGTGCTAAACGAGCACATAGATCTTACTAATACCATAAAAAAAACAACAGTCGGTCACCAGTCAGCAAAGTGTGCTACATGAAGTTGGGGTCACACGAGTGTTAGAAATTAAGACTTTTAATAGATGCATAGTAAAATTTGACTTCAAAGTACTAAATATAATTAAATTAATTCCGCGTAATAGTTTCAGGAGTCGGTGCTAAGACGTAGTATATACATTCTTTTCAGTTCTTTAAAGTCGGGTTTTATTTTGTATTATAAGTTTTGTTTTAGATGCTTTAGTATCCCATACTTTATATATACCTTAAGAACAATGAAGGACGTACAAGCTTTAACTATTAATAATTACAAGCCATCTATTAAGCCCTAATAATATATAGTTATTACTCATTTATTTAAACAAAAATTATAGTTATTACAATGGAAATCGTACAAGACGATATTAATGAACTGTCAGATTGTTTAAACATAAATAATTTCCTGTGTAATATTCCTAATATGCATATAAACTTACTATGTATCCATATTAACATAAGGTCAATCTTAAAAAACTTCTCCACGCTCGAACAATGTATACTTACTGCTAATAAAAACATAGACGTCATTATTCTAACGGAGGCTAACATAACGGATAGTATTAGTTGCTTGTATCATATAAATGGTTACCAAATGTTCACAGCCCTAAGAAAGACAAGAAAGGGTGGTGGTAGAGCTTGTCTAAACTGAAATGACGCGCCCCACTACTTAATTAGTTGATTTCGATGTGTGAGTGTAAATATTAATAACGACGCTTCATCTGTGTTTGAGCGTCGACTGCTCCGCGAACTATGATCTGTATGCCTACGTGACGGTCGACTAGTCGCGTGATAAATCCGACAACGCTCTCCTTAGGGAGCAGCGTTGGGGCATTGTATGAAACAAAACGTCCGCTCTCTGCCACCTTCAGGCAATTATGACAAGTTGGACAAAAAATCCGAAACCGACGCGTGCTCCTACGCTTGAGTCTCACCGACAACCGAATGACCAATTACAATGGCATTTGTATATGTATTGCGTCCATATTTTAAATTTGCTTGTGTGCGTTAATGCGATAGTGGGGCGCGTCATTTCAGCTTAGACGATCTATATCATCATATACGTAAGTAACAAACATAAATGTAACATAATAACAACAAAAACTACACATTTTGAAAACATTTTACTAAATATCACCACTCATTTTAATTATACTGCGAACATTTGTGCAATTTACCTTCCCCCGAGTTGTAGCAAAATTCACTTTATCGACGAACTCCAAAATACTATCAAAAAATGCTCAAAATCTATTGACTTATACTTACTAGGAGACATTAACATAAACCTGAAATCGGAAAACCCTATAACTCATAAATACAATAATATGCTGCACAGTTTGGGCCTTCTATGTGGGATTACAGCACATACTAGGATCGAATTATGTAATAAAAAACTAAGTAAATCATGTATAGATCATATTTACGCTCGATCCCGCACACAAGACCTATACACTGCAGCAGTTGGAACAACACTAGCCGATCATCGGACTATAATACTGGCTTGTCTTGGAGCACGTACACAGCCTGTCTCAAAATATAAAACTTGCATTAATAACCAAGAGCATATTTACATTATTAGAAAAAATTGATTGGGAGTCTACGTGCAATATGACATGCCCAATTAATATGTACAATTCTTTATACACAAACTTCATGGATTGTTATAGAAATTCGGCTTACACTGTAAAAATTAAAACAAATAATACAAGAAATAATAACTGGATAAATAAGAAAATTATTAGAGCATGTGAGTATAGGGACGAGTTATTTTTAAAATGGATAAAAAATACTAGTAATTCAGTAAATAAACTACTATATAATAAGGCTAGAAACTACGCAAATAAGCTAATTAACAAATCTAAAAATAAAAATACAAAATCTGATATTATTTCAAATAAACAAAGCTCTAAAAATCTTTGGGAGATTTTAAATAGGCTGACGGGCAAGATTAAGTCTTCAATTGATGATGCACTTCATAATTATTTTGGTAATAATGGCTGCACTAGTAAAGACATTGCGAACAAATTTGCTAGTACATTCAACAATAGTGTGAAACAAATAATTCCGCAATGTTCGGAATTATTGCTTGACAAAGCAATCTATGAATCTACTGCAAATGTAACCATGCGATTTATCCCTGCCGATTCTAAAGCTGTGGAAAATATAATTAAATCAATAAGCAGTAACAAAGCCCCTGGGGCAGACAGCATAAGAGCCATTGATATAAAGCTGCTGTGCGGAAAAATCAAAACAGTTATTGCTAAATTAATAAATGCAAGCGTTATTACGGGCAAATATCCTCCCCTATTAAAAATGGAATCGTTCGACCAATATACAAAAAAGGTAGTAGGACTGAGTATGAGAATTATAGACCAATAACGATATTACCTACCATAGACAAAATAGTCGAAAAATATATAAGCGCACAAATCCATAGGTATTATGAAAGTAATAATATATTAACTAGCAAACAATATGGTTTCCAACCTCAAAAGAATACCTCACAACTACTTTCTGCATTCACAGACAGTTTGTACACGCATATTGACTCTAAAGAGCACATTTTAGTCGTTTTCATTGATTATAGCAAAGCTTTTGACACAACAAATTAATTGAAAGCTTAAATGATAGCGGAATTAGAGGAAAATTACTAGCGTGGTGTGAAAATTATCTTCATGAAAGATCTTATCGAGTAAAAGTTTGTGATGCTCTTAGTTTCCCTGTCCAGGTAACTGAAGGCACAGCACAGGGCTCAGTTCTTGGACCTTTACACTTTCTCACCTACGTAAACAATCTTTCTAATTTAATTAAACAGTGTGAGATCTATCAGTTTGCAGATGATACCTGTTTAGTAGCTGCTGGGCGTAGTATACAGGAGGTACTAATGAAACTTCAAAAAGAATTTGACACACTGACGAAGTGGTCACATGACGTCGGTTTAGTACTCAATGCTGCCAAAACTAAACTTATGTATATAAGTACAAGCCACAACAGAAGTTCTTTTATACCTAAACTAATAGCGCACACACATCACTGCCTTCATATACAAAATACTAACAATTCGACACCCTGTAATTGCGATGCCATAGAAATTGTAAATAAGCACACCTATCTTGGTCTAATAATTGACGATCGGCTAAACTGGAAAGAACATGTAAATCGTGTTTGTGATATATTAAGAGGAATATTAGCGAAATTTACATTAATCAAACAAAAAATACCTTACAAAGCCTCTTTAATGCTCTATAAATCCTTAGCTGAATCTGTTATACAATATGGCTTGTCAAGCTATGGTAGAACCTACAAAACATATCTAGATCGAATTTACTCACTTCAGCTGCGCATTTTAAAACAAATAGTCCCTAATAATCTCAAAATTAATTTTAAAGATGATTATCGAAAACTATTTGCATTTTGTAAAATTATACCTATTCACGACAAAGTTGAACTAACATTACTAACCGAAAATTACTTTACTGAAAATTTTAAAAAGGTAGATAAGTTATTATACTCCACACGCAGAACTGATCATCTAAAACTGCAATTACCTAGATATAATAACTTATTCGGAAAAAGAACATTAAACTATGTTATACCTAATCTAATCAATCAGTTACCTAAATCTTTGAAAGACGTCATTACACGTAAAAACATAAAATATAAACTAAAAATTTTTTATATACAATTAACTCTTACTAAATACTCGTAACACTTTAAACAACTTCTCGTTCTATATTATTGGTTTACTTTACCAACATATTATCTTATTATAAATTTGTGCCGGACGGGCGAAACTCTCCGGAGTAAATGTTGTCGAAGATACTTCGCGAGTCGCTCACGTCCTACACCTATAGGTTCCGGTGGGTACTTTCACCGCCGTCTTTGTGGGTGCCGCTGAAATATTGTGGACTGTGGTTCAAATCAAAATGCACGATTAACAAATACAAATAGCAAGGTAGTGGCCAGCGGTTCGACTGAATGATTAGTCGCGAAATTTTATAACTATTGATCACGGTTGTTAAACTACGGTTGTTCACTATTGGTTGGTCACTGTATATTTCGAAAGATTTCTTTAAATTGTACGGTGGTATCAAAGATCTATTGGTAGTAGCTGGTTTTCTAACACTACTGACTAGCAGCTATTATCAACTAAACTAGTTGATTTTATCACTTGTGTAACTGCGGATATCAGTTACCACTTTCACTATAATATGTAACTGCGACTATCAGTTACAACCTTTTTCGGCTAGCTAACACTTTCACGATATGTAACTGCGAATGTCAGTTACGACCTTTTTCGGCTAGCTAACACTTTCACTATTCACTATATACTGCTACTAGTCACTTCAGCTACCACCGGATACCACTCACTTCACTTCACTGTCACTGGTAGTTCTTCACACTACTACTGGTACTGGGTCCCGAGCCCCTAAGGTAGACTTTGGCAATACTTTGCAGTGAGCCGCTTGCCATTTTCCGTTTGCCTCTTTATTGCATAAACTTTTCACTATACAAATGGCATAAATTCAATATTTTCTATACAAAACTAATTGGTACACTAACATGCTATACATCATTAAATCGGTAGTCTGGTACTTTATTAGTATATCATAAATGTTACTCAAAATATTAACATTGTAAAAAGTTATTAAACGAAATATCCAAAATTTTCATAATATTTGGGTACATTAATTCTTTGTTTTTTCTATAACTACGAAATGCGTTTAATTATACAAAAATATCCCTATACTTCTTTAATCTATAAGCCATATGCTAATTGAATGTCATATTTATAACTCTTTTAGAACATAAAATTATTTTCCTTATTTTAGTATGAACTATTACGCGGTTAATTAAAAACTTTTCCACGATAAGACGCGCTGTGATTGGTCGATTTTTGGTATATAATAAAAGTAGTTTATATTACTTGTTATCAAAACGACACTCTATACAAATATACTAAGAGTTATAAACATGCTAAATAACTATATTAATACACGTTTTCACTCAGTTTTGTCGGTAATTTCATTATTAATACAAAAAACAATATTCTTTATTACTTCGTTTCTTAATGTTGTTAGGCCGTCGCGAACATCTCTCCCGCCGTGCAGCGTCGCGACGATTTTCTCACAGCGGCGCTGCATCCATTTCGGTGAGCGACGTTGCTTCTACTTCGGCAGCGGCACGAGTTTCCTGGTTGGCCTCTTGATTAGGCCGTTTGCTGTGCGTACCTCCACAGTGCGGATCTGTCCGTCCGCACCGGGGTAAACAGCTTCCACCCTCCCTCGTGGCCAGGTGTTACGAGGTAACTGGCCGTCAGCTATGAGGACTGGATCGCCCACCTGGAGATTGGGACCTCGCCCATGGACCTCCCGCCGGTTTTGAAGTTCCGGTAAATACTCTCGGACCCAACGCTGCCAGAACATGTCAGCGAGTATCTGGGAGCGTCGCCAGTGTCTTTTGCTATTCATATCCTTTTCATTAAATACTCCAGGTGTCGGCAGTCTCGCAGATCCTCCTAAAAGGAAGTGATTTGGAGTGATGAATTCGTCATCGTCGCTGTCTACAGAGATGTGAGTCAATGGTCTGCTATTTACTGTGTACTCCACCTCGCAGAGCAGCGTGGCTAATACTTCCTCATGCGGATCTCTCATGAAGGACGGTGTATAGTGCCGTCTTCACGCACCGTATGAGACGTTCTCTCTTGGTTGGTGTTTCATGCAGCAAATTGATAGGAAGTCGGGCGAGCTTTAGGTTGAAGCTCAGCTGATCGGTACCCGGTTTCCAGATTAATCCGAGTATCTTTTCCTCGGTTCCTTTGTTTCCCAGATCGACTGACTCAGATGCTTCATGGTCAGGTTCTAATTCTTTTACAATTTCTGGAGCGTTGGAAACCCATTTTCTTAAGGTGAAGTGCGTGTTTTTGTGTATGTCGCGTACTTCCTTCGATATTCGCATTGCCTCTTCCAGAGACTGGAAACTATCGAGATAGTCATCCATATAGTGGTTTTGAATGATAGCTTCTACGGCTTCTGGATACTTGTCTATGTGTTTTTTAGCGTTCCAGTTCTTCGCGGATATGGCTGTGCAGGGTGAACTGGCTGCACCGAAAATTATCGACGTCATTCTATATTCTTGTGGAGCTTCATTACGTCGATCCCCTCTCCAGAGATATCTTAAGGCATCTCTGTCTTCGGGTCTAACTTTGACCTGCATGAACATTTCGGCTATGTCCGCGGAGACAGCGATTTTATGGCGGCGAAAACGCATCATGACCCCTGGTAGTGATTGCAGTAGGTCTGGACCCGTGAGCAGGAAGTCGTTCAACGACACCCTCTTTGTTTTGGCTGCGGCATCGTGTACTATTCGAAACTTCTCTGGTTTCATTGGGTTATGGACGTCGAAATGGGATAGGTACCATGTTCTTCCCGGTGTGCTAGCTTTCGGTGCTATCTCGGCGTATCCTTTTTGTACAAGGGAATTCATTTGTTCATCATACTTCCTTTTTAGATCTTTATTCTTTATTCTTTATTGTACACACAATAAGTTGGTAACAATTATTAAATATTTAAATAAATGTACAAAGGCGAGCTTAACCCTAATAAGAGTCCTCTTCCAGCAAACCTATATCTTCGTCTCGATCTAATTTTCTTTCGATGGAAACGAGCCGTTTTATTGCTGTTTCATAATTACCAGGCATCTCGATATCCTTTTCCTTCCAGAGAAGCGCTGTTTCTATGTGCCCGTCTTGTAACTGACGGGTGCTGTTATTTAGTATATCTTCAGCTTTCTTCTCTGGATCAGAGTCTGGTCTTCTCGGATTGATAATGAGAGATTACAGTGCGAAATATTCGCGGAGTTGGTCATCTATAGTTTCCTCGCTCTTGTGCAGCTCATTGGCCGCGTGGACGCGCTGATACGGGGCTTTAGTGTGTGCCCCGTGCAGCACCCATCCTAATTCTGTGAGCGAGGCGATTGGCTGGTGCGGCGGACCTCTTCGGATTTGAGTGGCTATCAGAAGTCTCCAATTGTCCTGTCCTATTAGGATCCTTGGGTTGCCGGAGTCATATATTAGCTGCTCCTTTAGGTCTTTCAAGTGTTTGCACTTGGCTATGTCTACCGCACGCACAGTCTGTGGCCCCAAGTTTAGACTTGCGACCGTGCGTGCTCTGAATGGCACCCTTTTGCTGTGGAGACTCTTCAGCGATACTTTAATTCTTCGGGATTCCGGTGAATCGAGGGTAGTGTTCCCGATAGCGGTGATCTTAAACGGGTCCAACCACCCTGTAGCTCCAATTTGTTTGGCGATCTCTTCATCAATTAGTGAAACTGTTGACCCATCATCCAGCAGGGCGTGTGTGTTTACAGCTCCCGCCGGTCCAATTACTCGCACTGGAATTATTTTTAAATAGGCTTGATGCTTTGACACACCGAATGAGTTAGCAACAGTTTCTTGAGGTTCTTTTTGTTTGGCCTCAGTCTTCTCCTTTGTATTGTTATGGAGAAGTCGATTGTGTGTCGCGGTGCATCCTTTTATTCCACACTTATTGGTTTTGCATTTGTGTGTCTGATTTCTATAACGTAAACAGCGGAAACATAAATTATTTTGCTTTGTGAGTTCCCATCTTTTGTTTACATCTGCTTCCTTAAATTTTTTACATTCGGATCCGGAGTGACCCTCCCTTTTGTACACTCTGCATTTCGGAGACGGCTAAGTAGTAGCCGCGTGTGCTCTATGTACTGAACGATTGCTTTGTGCTTCGTTTATAATTTCTGGAGGCGCAAATGCACTGCAGAAGCGAGCTTGCTCGGTAATAAAATCGCGGAAGCAGCCGAGGTCTGGTCTAGAGTCATATTTTTCGGTGTAGATTCTATACCACTGGGCACGTATAGAGTTTGGCAGTTTGTCGGTGAGGTGTCGTAGCAGCTCTGCGTTGACGAGGTAATGATCTCGCTTTAGGGTTCGAAGAGTGACGACGCTTCCCCTCACTTTGCTCGCGAATGTGCAAATGTCTCTGGGCGCTTCTGTACAGCGTGCTAATCCTCGTAACTTCTCGGTTTCTGCTTGCGCAATTGAATCCGGACGCCCAAATTGTAGCTCCAGTTCTCGCATAATCTCATCTGGCTTAGCATGCCCGATGAGTTCTGAACTGACTATTTCCAAGGCTCTTCCTTGTAGACTTCGTCTTAGTCTAGCAGTGTTTTCAATATCATTGAAGTAGCCTCGGGTTGTTTCGTAAATGGCACGGAATGAAAGCCACTCGGTATGTGCTTTGCTAAAGCTTGGCAGTGTCATTATAGCTTTCGACGCTGCGAAAGTATGCGACGATAGTGGCGCACTCTCTAACTTTGATTTGTCAGCGAGCGCGGCTATAGCGGACGTGAGCTCCGATATAAATGGACGGAGCCCCCTGTCTTCACTTATGACGGGTTCCTGGCTAGCTTTATTTGGCTTGGGATCCTTTTGTACATCTTCTGGATAGGAATCCTGGTTGGTGAGCTCTGATACAATCGGTAGGAGCCCCCTGTCTTCATTACCGGCGGGTTCCTGGCTAGCTTTATTTGGCTTGGGATCCTTTTGTACATCTTCTGGATAGGAATCCTGGTTGGTGAGCTCTGATACAATCGGTAGGAGCCCCCTGTCTTCATTAACGGTGGGTTCCTGGCTGAGCTTCTGTGGCATGGGATTTATTTGTACGTCTTCTGGATAGGAATCCTGGTTCGTGAGCTCCTTTTGGGGCTCACTGAGGTCGACAACGCCCGGGGTTGGCTTTGTGACGGTTTTATTAAATGGGGCCTTCCCTCCGGTGGTTGCGCCTTGATTTGACTTTTGTTTGGCTACAGAGTTTTCGAGCCAAGATCGAACGTACTCACTTTTGGAGTGACCATCTTCATCATAATCGTCTGATTCGTCTTCTTCTACAGCCATCTGTAAGGAGATCTGCGCAAGTTCTAGTTTGATCTTCAATACTTCTTCACGAGCCTTCAAAATTTTTCTATTGGGCCGAACAGTCTTCTTTGACTTCGTACTGCAATCGGTGTGGCCCTTCGGTGGCTCTTCGTTGTGGGTGTCTTCCCGGGCTGTTGGCGATGATGCACGGCTAAAGTCATCGTTGCCTTCTATCAGTTCCCTCTGCTTCGTTGTGCGGGCCGTAGTGGTCGGCGCGGGCAGGGGTATCCCCCCCTCGGGGGGGCAGCATGGCGCCTCAGCGCCCTCTACCGTTGACGGTGAGTGTGCTGGCATCTGGTGGTGGACGGCGGCGTTACTGGCCGACGAACCTCCTTCCAGACCGACGGTCCACGCCTTGGCTTCCCTTCCTTGCAAACGGGTGATCGGCATCTTGAATCTGAAAAATTCTGCGGTTTTAATACGGTGGTGACTATTTACCCGGTTCCGAAATACAAACGGATATATCCGGCTCGAAGGACCAACGAATGTGCCGGACGGGCGAAACTCTCCGGAGTAAATGTTGTCGAAGATACTTCGCGAGTCGCTCACGTCCTACACCTATAGGTTCCGGTGGGTACTTTCACCGCCGTCTTTGTGGGTGCCGCTGAAATATTGTGGACTGTGGTTCAAATCAAAATGCACGATTAACAAATACAAATAGCAAGGTAGTGGCCAGCGGTTCGACTGAATGATTAGTCGCGAAATTTTATAACTATTGATCACGGTTGTTAAACTACGGTTGTTCACTATTGGTTGGTCACTGTATATTTCGAAAGATTTCTTTAAATTGTACGGTGGTATCAAAGATCTATTGGTAGTAGCTGGTTTTCTAACACTACTGACTAGCAGCTATTATCAACTAAACTAGTTGATTTTATCACTTGTGTAACTGCGGATATCAGTTACCACTTTCACTATAATATGTAACTGCGAATATCAGTTACGACCTTTTTCGGCTAGCTAACACTTTCACGATATGTAACTGCGAATGTCAGTTACGACCTTTTTCGGCTAGCTAACACTTTCACTATTCACTATATACTGCTACTAGTCACTTCAGCTACCACCGGATACCACTCACTTCACTTCACTGTCACTGGTAGTTCTTCACACTACTACTGGTACTGGGTCCCGAGCCCCTAAGGTAGACTTTGGCAATACTTTGCAGTGAGCCGCTTGCCATTTTCCGTTTGCCTCTTTATTGCATAAACTTTTCACTATACAAATGGCATAAATTCAATATTTTCTATACAAAACTAATTGCTACACTAACATGCTATACATCATTAAATCGGTAGTCTGGTACTTTATTAGTATATCATAAATGTTACTCAAAATATTAACATTGTAAAAAGTTATTAAACGAAATATCCAAAATTTTCATAATATTTGGGTACATTAATTCTTTGTTTTTTCTATAACTACGAAATGCGTTTAATTATACAAAAATATCCCTATACTTCTTTAATCTATAAGCCATATGCTAATTGAATGTCATATTTATAACTCTTTTAGAACATAAAATTATTTTCCTTATTTTAGTATGAACTATTACGCAATTAATTAAAAACTTTTCCACGATAAGACGCGCTGTGATTGGTCGATTTTTGGTATATAATAAAAGTAGTTTATATTACTTGTTATCAAAACGACACTCTATACAAATATACTAAGAGTTATAAACATGCTAAATAACTATATTAATACACGTTTTCACTCAGTTTTGTCGGTAATTTCATTATTAATACAAAAAACAATATTCTTTATTACTTCGTTTCTTAATGTTGTTAGGCCGTCGCGAACAAAATTTATAAAAATATATGTTCCTGTGTCACGATTATTCACAGAATGTAATAAGTTCACCATCTGATTTTACACTCATCGCCTAAGACTATTTTGTATTTTTGTACCCATAAATAGTTTTGTCAATTAGAAACATAACATTTAATGCACCTAATTTAAGTTGGTAATAATATTAATGTAACTTTGGTAATGTAATGTATTATAAAGTATTAATTAGAATAATGTGTCGACAGCAATGGTGTGCGGAAAAACTCTAATGAATTTATGTTTACACTAAAACTATTCATCTTTGTAATCATAAATTTCTTAAATAAATAAATAAATAAAAATAAATATACCATACCCTTTTTTGTATCAACTAGCCAATCATTATTATCGTTTTTCATTGCACCTTTAAAACTCAATCGTTTTCGTACTACATATATTGAACTACAAGCGATCCGCCCTGGGTTTGCCTGGTTGGAATCTATTACCGTGGCGTTATTTAGATTTTACGTAAGGAAGGAATTTTAATGTTATCAGTTTTTGAGTTTTAGAGCCTAGATCACTTCAGTCAATTACTCTATCTGTTCGTGAAGTTTCCTTGCTACAGCCATTTCAAAGATTAGCCCAGACAGATACACAATATTTTTAAAATTATTACTCAAGTCATAATGATATGCAAATAAAGGTTATTTGCATCTCATTATGAGTAATGGCAGCTATAAAAAAGGTAGTCATTTCAATATTAATTTTTATTTATATTTAAACAATAATTCCTTTCTTTAAAAGAAAGCTGTATCAGTTACAATACCATATCATCAAATCTTTCGTTTATTCATTCGTCTGCGCACGCTTGCTTGTTTAAGTGTACAATTTAAAGTGGCAATTTGCTGGGTACTATCGACAAATAGCGTTTTATAAATGTGGCGGAAGACAATCGTTTGAGCAGTATTGGAATCGTTACAAAACTTTAAAGGCATTGGATTCAACAAATTCGAGACGTAATTTAGAAATGCGATCATATGAGTTTATACCAGCTGTTTATACCCGCCCGTTTTGCTGAGCCTGTATATTAAATATTAAATCGATGTACAATAAATACTGTCTACTTCAATCGGTACGAATTTCGAATCTCGAGTTGGGCTAAAAGTTGTGGCCTCAGCTACAGGGTTTTTCTGTCAAGAAATTCTAGTAAGCGTCCCGGAGTCAGGAAGTTTGCGATATTTTATTTTTGCACCTCTATAAGCACGTGAAAAGCCCTCGGTCCTGCACTTGATATCTCTCTGGTCCTATCGAATCGCCATCCATTTGGACTATAAGGGTGGAGGAATAGAGATTACAACTGTGCTTGCGCACAAACTCGTACACCATGATCATTTTCTACGTAAATATCTTGTCTCGGTAAAGACAAATTTCGTTAATTTTTAATTAAAAATTTTAATTTAATTTTTATGTAAAAAAGTGTACTTTTCCCCAAGAACGAACGACTTTGTGGGGACGAGTAACTGGTACCTATTGCTTGCCGAACAATTATCGGGACGACATAGACTAAAACTTTTTTTACTATGAATTAACACTTTCAAAGATTATACAGGTATTTCATATAAGTCTAGGTCTCATTAGTTTTGTAAAGTAACTAATAAATAAGGTATGCTAGTTTTAGGAAAGAGTATTATTGTTATATTCTGGACATGACCTGTATGATCGTTTCGCAATTATGGGTTAATTGGTCGCAAGCTTTGCGAAATAGACTATAGCTGACTGCTTTAGCATAAAATATGATTATTACATACATATCGTCTTTTTTGTTACTGCCCCCCAAACACTTCACTTGGTCACTGTTGGAACCTTTTCAGATGTTTTAGCAATCCCAAATCATAAAATATTATTTAAAAAAACCACCACCAATAACCATCCAATATTTTCTTTCATTTTTTTTTAAATATATTTCTTTGTTATCATCCAATATATTTTATGACGATTTAATAATATTCACTATCCCTTAATGTTTCGTGAGTGTCATGACAGCAGTATCTTTATGATAGGCACTCAATAATAATAAAGTGTTTAGAGATAATTATGATATTATCTAAAAATAATAATAACTTCGAGCCAAAATACAGCTATATATAGCACGAGTGGATCGGTTCGACCAGGGTAGAACCACGCTCACATAGAATACCAGCGTGAAATAGCTAGCAGCTCAATGCTGTTGCGTTTTATGTCGTGAGTGTAGATAAACGATTACCCTTTTTACTGGAAGCGAGACATGATATCTTAGTGCTCAGGGGTTACAGCGTATTTGTATTTTGATCCTCAATAGAGGATTTTGTGACGTGGTAGAGCCATACTACTGCTATATTAGTAGTATAGTTGTAGCAGGAATGGGTCGGCTCGACCAGGGAAGGACCACGCTCTCACAGAATGCCAGAGTCAAATGGTAGCTTAATGCTGCTGTGTTTCGTATGGTGAGTGTAGAGAACCGGAGACCCTTTTTACTGGAAACGAGGCATTCTATCTTAGTCCTCACGGGTGACAACGCATCTGCATTGTGATTCGTAATCGAGGACAGATGTAAATGTCTATGGGCCACAGCAACCACTTACCATCAGGTGGACTGTGTGCTCGTTTGTCACCCTCTCCTATAAAAAAACGATAAATGTAGATGGCTATGGGTCATAGCATCGACTTATCATTAGGTGGGCTATTTGCTCGATTGTCACCATTATTTTTTTAAAATCTTTTCCATTACTCAAATAGGATTTACAGTACGTCTCCTATCGTTGTTTATAAGTTTAGAACCGCGGCGGCATCACAGGCGGCTGAACTGATTAAATGGCGCAAATTATGTATCTCTGAGAGTTGAGTTTATGTTATATGTTGTAACGTTGCACGTACATGTATGCATAATTATAATTAAACGGTTTATTAAAATTAAATAAACATTTAATAAACTAAATAAAAATAAAATAAAAGTTATTAACAAAAATAATTCTATAATTAACTTAGGTATCCTATTAATAAAACAAATCAGTAAACTAAAAGAACGAATTAAATAATAAATCAAATATTAAAATATTGTATTTCGAACAAACGCCCTGACGCTTCGTTACTCTATGCGCTTTGCAACTCTCGCGTCAGAGTTTTACCCGGCCGGTATTATTCCACGGCGTCGCGCTCCCGATCATTCTCCGTCCGAGCGCCCTGGGAGGCGCACACTACCACTGCAGCCGCGTTCACAAGCTCTGCTTTGTGTCCTCGTACGCGCTTGCAAATTTTAATCCCATTTTGGAAAAAGTTTAAAATAATATAATAATTCCGGCACTGTGGCCGTATAGTTTTTTCGTTAATTCTCGTCACCGAGACCTCCGTATCGTCTTGCACCCCGTAAGGGTAAGTGTTGAAACGTTACCTAGTTTTAAGTAGTGAAAGTGTTTTATAGGTAGTGTAATTTGATCATGCCAGGCTATTTGCTTTTAGCTATTTAATTGCCACGTTATTAGTGTTATTTGCATGTAAGTAATGTATGTAGCCGCTGTGCGCGTTGGAAAAGGTACCGTTACAAAATGGCGTCTCATACATTTCGCACCGCGATCAAATATCGCAAGTCACCATCATGTTTCAACCAATGCACAGCCTAAATTAGTTATCCTGGTACATTTAAACAGTATTTTACACTTGCCGTAATTTTAATTCATGTGTATTTTAATTTGCGCCTCACCGCTATGACGTTTGCCTTCCATTCCGCCTTGTAACTCCGTTCTGATTATGAACACCCGCCAGCTACTCTCTGTGCTCCCATCTACTGCTAGCCTGTGATATACCGGGGGTTCATAATCGGTGGCATTTTATTACCTGGACCTAAATGTGGACGACGTTGTTTCCAGGGTGCAATTTTACGACTACAACCGTGGCGGTCGTCCTTTATTAAGAGGGCCTAGGCCTCCCCTCGACGCCACCACCGTCACAGCCAGCTGCCCACGGCGCTCCCCGTGAACAGTCCAACCCCCCGGCCCTGCTCGACCACCTCGCGGCCACATAGGGGAGTACCTGACCCCGCCAGTGAAGCCAGACGGGCATTTTTTTTTAAATTATCGGAACCACGCCCACGACCTTTCTTTTACCAATATATAAATTTTTTTTGACTGGTTGTTGTCTTATTTTAAATACGAACCGTATCACTGGCGCCCATAAACGTGGTAAAAAAGGTCTGGTTTCACTGCGTAGGAGTAGTTGGTGTTTGTGTCGTTTTGTGTTTGTGAAACGTTTTTGTTTTTTTTTTTGTTTTTGGTTGCAGCAACTAATGTGTACGAATTTCATTATTGTGTTTGTTTTAGGAATTTTATTGAATTTCAATTGATTTAATTATTTACTTTTATTATTTGAGAGATCATAAACTTTAATTCCTAACTAAGAATTTGTTTAGTTTCGAACAACTTTTCTTAATCACTCTATGCCGTGCACTACCCTATGTTGTTTACGTTCTATCATTGTACAGAGTAGTTAGCGTGCAGAGTGGTCACTGTGTAATCTGTGATAGGGTAAAATTAATATTGTTCCGAGGTATTACTATTCTATTCTGCAGTAGGTTTTTTATCTCGTGGTTTTTTCTTTTCTGTGAAATTATTATTATTGAAATTTTATGAATTGTAACTATTCCCTATTGTTGCTGCAGAACTCTAGTTCAGTGAGTCACGCATGCGTTGGTAGTATTTTAAATTATTCAATCAATTGTTTTTTATTTTAATTCTTAGGCATATTATTATTATCTTGTTGTTGTTTTATTTAATTGTTCGAGTACATATTAGTTGCGTATTTTAATTTTTTGTTGCGCTGCTTCTTTTATTTTGGTGGCAGTTGCTCTATTCTTTTTACTGCTTCTTTTATACGCCAATCGTTTTAGTCAACCAGAACGTTCTTAGTACCTGATATTGTAATTGTAACGGAACGGAGTAGATTAAGTCAGCAACGACTCAACACTTACCTCTTTGCGGTTATACGCGTGTTATAATGGCGCACCCGGTTAAATTCCTATCGTTGCAAAAGTCGGAGTTAGAATACGAAGTTGCCATTAGAGGTGCCACCCCGGCTGACACAGTCAGAGAGTTACGCGAGCAGATTGCTAAATTAGGTCCACTCTTTCCTTCGGAGGACATTCTCGAGAGCGTTTTGTCTGTCGGCGATGATTTAAAGGGAGTCAGCGATGCTTTAATTAAGCTAAGAGCATATATCGAGGCGCCTAGCGATGGGAATGCGTTGCTTCGTGCTCGCAACCTCATTAACCACCTCCATCATCGACTCAACCGTATAGTTTGTGATAGCACGACCCAGCAAGGGGTGGTGGATACGTGTGTTTCGGAATACAGGCAACTTTTGGAACGCTATAATGCTATTACTGCTACTGATTCCACCCCTTCTCTGGCATCTAGAGACCCTCAGTCTACTGCTGCTTTACCTCTCAACGTTAACGTAACTTGTGAGCGCGGCGTGGCTAGTGAGTTCACTAAGTTTAAGTTCGACGGCAAATCTTGCGTTCGTGCATTTATCCAGCGCATCAATGAATACAGCCAGTCGAGGAATATACCGGGGGAAAAACTGCTGTCTTGCTGCGCTGAGATTTTTACCGGCGATGCCTTGCATTGGTATCGTGCGATTCGGGACCAGGTATCTAATTGGGACGAGTTAGTTTCCCTTCTCAGAGAGGATTTCGACCAGGCCGATTATGATTACAGACTCTTGTCGGAGATTCGGGCCAGAACTCAGGGCGAGTCTGAAAATATAACTATTTACACTTCTATTATGACTGGGCTATTCTCACGTTTGTCCAAGAGCCTGTCTTACGAAGACAAACTTGAGATAATTTTACATAACATCCGCCCATGCTACGCCAGTACCTTAGCTTCTGTCCCGAAGATCTCAGACCTCGACACCTTGCGTTCGCTCTGTCGTAATTACGAGAACATTCAGGCTCGCCTAGTGGGATTCCACGAACCTCTGAAAGTCTCTTCAGGAACACTGGCGCCAGAGTTTGCTTACGCTGGTCAGTCTGCAAGTAGGTTTAATCAAGGCAGCGGCCAAAGTTTCAATAAAAGACCTTACAATAACTTTTACAATAAAAGCAACAGTAATTACAATACAGGTAATAAAACGTATACTAAAAATGATAATTATGTGCATGCGGTGCAACAGCAGTACCAAAAGTCTCCTTATTGTCCGAGGTGTCGTAATAACACCCACAACCTTCGTCAATGCAAAGCAAATAGGGATAGAATATTTTGTTTTGTTTGTGGCCAGGAAGGCGTCAAGTCACCAGACTGTCCGAAGTGTGGCAAGGATAAACCGAGCACTTCAAAAAACTGATAGACCAGCAGAATTGTACTGAAGTCCTGCCACCCAAGTTTGACCAAGAGGATTGGCAGAGCTGGCTTAACGCTGTTAACGTTTTCTTCAATTCTTATAAAGTTGATACAATTCTGCTGGACAAACCATTGCAGGATCCTAGACCTTACGCTTGTGTACAAATCAATGATTTTAAGCTATTTGGCCTCTTAGATTCAGGCTCAGCTGTGTCCATTTTAGGTGATAAAGCTTATAGGAAGCTAGAGGAACGGGGTTTACAGCTGCATAGGGACAACCTAATTACAGTCACGGCTGCTGGGGGTCAATCTATGACCAGCATTGGCTATATGTTTCTCCCTATAAACTTTGAGAATGAGTACCATATAATTAAGTCATTTGTTGTGCCAGACATCAATATTGATCTCGTGTTGGGGATCGATTTTTGGCGCGAGTTTAACATTTTTCCTAGACATTTCTCAAGCATTACATTTTCTAATGCCGCAGTATTGAATGCTAGCCTTAGTACCGATTCTACCACTTTCATACAAGCGTATGACCACTTAACTGTTTCGGAGAGATCAGTGGCGGATGACATCATTTCTCAATTTAGCGACATTTCCGCCGAACGTCGGGGTTTGGGCGAGACGAGTTTGGTCACCCACCGTATTGATACGGGAGATGCTGAGCCAGTTCGTCAAAGGTACTATAGGTTGTCTCCAGAGAAGCAGCGGATCCTTGCCGAACAGGTCGACGAGATGCTGGCTCTGGACGTAATTGAGCAGTGCGAAAGTGCTTGGTCATCACCAGTTCTCATTGTTACGAAGAAAAACGGTCAGCCTCGGTTTTGCCTCGACAGCCGCAAGCTCAATTCCATCACGAAGCGCGACGCCTATAGTCTACCCTACATTTCCGAGATCTTGGATAATCTTCGCGATGCTCGCTACTTATCTAGTATCGATTTATCCAAAGCCTTTTGGCAGATACCTATAGCACAGGAGGACCGGGACAAGACTGCTTTTTATTTGCCTAATCGCGGTACCTATCGTTTTAAGCGCACTGCTTTTGGTTTAACTAACGCCCCGGCTACACAGCAAAGGTTGGTTGATCTGTTATTTAGGGAATTTGACCTCAAAGTCTTTGCATACCTAGACGACATTATTATCGTCTCAAACGACTTCAATTCCCATGTTTCCCTGTTACTTCGGGTTCTTAATAAGCTGAAACAGGCCAACCTCACTGTAAACCTAGAGAAATGTCAATTCTTCCGCAGTCAGCTCAAATACCTGGGTTACGTCGTTGATAGTAGTGGTTTACGTACCGATCCTGAGAAGGTGAAAGCAATCCTCAATTACCCGACACCTACATGTCGTAAGGACGTTAAGCGCTTCCTCGGGACTGCTACTTGGTATCGCCGTTTCGTCCCCAATTTTAGTACCATTGCAGGCCCCTTAAACAAGTTAACTTCGAGTAAGAAGGGCGGACCACCTTTTGTCTGGTCTGCCGAAGCTGATGCTGCCTTCAAGAAACTTAAGGAGTGTTTAGTTTCCGCTCCTGTTCTTTCCTGCCCTGACTACGATAAGCCATTCGAAGTACACACCGATGCCAGCAATTACGGCGTGGGTGCGATGCTGACGCAGACTATAGATGGTAAGGAGCACCCCGTTGCTTATATGAGCAAGTCGTTGTCAGCAGCAGAGAGGAACTACAGTATAACGGAGCGTGAGACATTAGCTGTCGTCATCGCCCTGGAGCACTGGAGGTGTTACTTGGAGAACGACAGGCCATTCACTGTCTATACTGATCACAGTGCGTTAAAATGGTTTCTGTCTCTCAGGAACCCTACCGGTAGATTAGCTCGCTGGGGTGTAAGATTGTCCTCATTTCATTTAGAATTCAAGCATCGTAAGGGTGTGGACAATGTGATCCCCGACGCCCTCTCTAGAGCTCTTCCCGTCTCGGCGATTAGTACTTCCGGTTCGAACATGGTGACATCGGATTCTTGGTACAAAAATATTTATAATTCTTGCCTTTCTAAGCCGCAAACTTTCCCGAATTTCATTATCAAGGATGGCAAGTTATTCAGGCGTACCAAGAATAATCACTCACTTTCATCCGAGTTCTTATGGAAGGAGGTGGTACCTTTTGAGCTTCGCGAGCAGGTGATCAACGAGAATCATGCGGAACCCACGGCTGGACATCTCGGCGTTTTTAAAACATACCATCGTATTGCCTTGCGCTACTTTTGGCCTGGTATGCACCAGGACGTGGTGAAGTTCGTTGCCTCCTGCGAGAAGTGCTTGTCTTACAAGGCTCAAAATCACCAAACCTTGGGAGAAATGGGCCGCCCGAAGCAGTGTTCTAGGCCATTTCAAATGATTTCAATTGATTTGATGGGCCCCTTGCCTGTCACTAGGAAGCAGAACACTTATATCTTCGTAATCACATGCTGCTTCTCGAAATATTGCCTAATTTTCCCATTAAGAAGTGCTACTGCCACTATAGTCACGAAGTTACTGGAAGAGTCTGTTTTCCTCGTCCATGGTGTCCCTCAGACCATATTTTTGGACAATGGCAGCCAGTTTATTTCGAAGGTCACTGAGTCACTTTTCCATCGTTATAAGGTCCCTAACGTGTTCTTCACGCCAAAGTACACCCCTCAAATTAATTTGGTAGAACGACATAATCGTTCAATTATCACGTGTATCTCAACTTTCGTGGACAACGATCATCGCAGTTGGGATACATATATTCCGAAGGTTCAGTTCGCCCTCAACAATTCGGTGAGTGAGGCGACTGGTTTCACTCCATCCTTCCTGGTGTTCGGCAGGGAGCTCGTTACATGTGGCTCGCATTATTTAGATAACGATTTAGGCGATGAGGTTTTATTCCTTCCCCGTGAGATCTACGCGGAAGATTTGGGTTGTCTTAAGGAAGTTTTCGATACTGTAAAGGCCAAATTGTGGCATGCTCATGCTAAAAACTCAACCCACTATAACCTTCGGCGCAAGCCTATGGAATTTAACATTGGTGACACTGTAATGAAACGCGCATATGTTTTAAGTGATAAGGATAAGTTCTTTAGTAAAAAACTTGCGCCAAAATTTATTAAATGTCGCGTCATCGGTAAAAAGTCACCCCTAGTTTACATCCTGGCTGACATGTCTGGGAAAGATATTGGCACCTGGCACATCAAGGATTTGAAATTAACAGGACACAATACTTAGTCATATATGTATATACTTTTTTTTTAAAGTGTGTACTTCCCCGTGTGGTGTCGGGTTAGAATAGCACCACCAAATAGTTCGGGGAAGAAAATAGTTCGGGGAAGAAAATAGTTCGGGGAAGAAAATAGTTCGGGGTAATAGTTCGGAAAAACAAGAAAATCCTTCGGGAAAAGTGAAAACCAGCAGTCAAGAAGAAAAGTATAGGGAAAAGTGATTACTCTCTCACGGAACGGTTTGAAGATAATTGCTGTTTCATTCCCAAGATCCCTTAAGTTATACAGTCCACATCGAAGAATTAAGGCGTCGGGACCGGGACGACTTCGGAAGACCCGTAATCCCCGTCTGAACCTACTTGCTGAAAAGGAACGAGGTTATCGCCCTAGTGTGTTACTCCGTTGCGGAGATCACATACGTTGTTCCCGAACCCAACGTAGGCGTTGCAGGAGGCCGGATCGAGAGAAGCCTCGATTCCTCCCTTCTGTTTCTTAATCGAAAGTCGAGTTCCGTTTGGTTCTTTTTCAATTGGTTGGGAAAAATCGACTAAGGGATAGGGTAGTAGTGTGTTGTGGAAGATGGGCTAGCAACCATCACTGCAATATCACAAGATCTCCATGTTACACCTACAAGTACACTTAATTAAGTTGCATGTGTTCTGCTTGTTACTTAGGAATACACTAGCGTTATATTTATATATATACATGGTGCTCGTTTTACCCTGGTCACACTTTTACATCTTTAGCTCTAGGTATTCGTATGGGTCTTCCAGTCTAGCCGATGCTGGAACACCTTGCCAAATGACAGGATGCGTCAACTACCCTATTGATGTTCGTTGACGCTGATATAATCGCGTGAAGTATGAGAGATGTTGTATAAAAGGATAATGCGAATACATAACAATTTAGAGCGGATTTTATTAATTAAGAGTAATAAAATCCTTATGTACTGTAACGGGTACTGTAACGTTGCACGTACATGTATGCATAATTATAATTAAACGGTTTATTAAAATTAAATATACATTTAATAAACTAAATAAAAATAAAATAAAAGTTATTAACAAAAATAATTCTATAATTAACTTAGGTATCCTATTAATAAAACAAATCAGTAAACTAAAAGAACGAATTAAATAATAAATCAAATATTAAAATATTGTATTTCGAACAAACGCCCTGACGCTTCGTTACTCTATGCGCTTTGCAACTCTCGCGTCAGAGTTTTACCCGGCCGGTATTATTCCACGGCGTCGCGCTCCCGATCATTCTCCGCCCGAGCGCCCTGGGAGGCGCACACTACCACTGCAGCCGCGTTCACAAGCTCTGCTTTGTGTCCTCGTACGCGCTTGCAAATTTTAATCCCATTTTGGAAAAAGTTTAAAATAATATAATAATTCCGGCACTGTGGCCGTATAGTTTTTTCGTTAATTCTCGTCACCGAGACCTCCGTATCGTCTTGCACCCCGTAAGGGTAAGTGTTGAAACGTTACCGAGTTTTAAGTAGTGAAAGTGTTTTATAGGTAGTGTAATTTGATCATGCCAGGCTATTTGCTTTTAGCTATTTAATTGCCACATTATTAGTGTTATTTGCATGTAAGTAATGTATGTAGCCGCTGTGCGCGTTGGAAAAGGTACCGTTACAAAATGGCGTCTCATACATTTCGCACCGCGATCAAATATCGCAAGTCACCATCATGTTTCAACCAATGCACAGCCTAAATTAGTTATCCTGGTACATTTAAACAGTATTTTACACTTGCCGTAATTTTAATTCATGTGTATTTTAATTTGCGCCTCACCGCTATGACGTTTGCCTTCCATTCCGCCTTGTAACTCCGTTCTGATTATGAACACCCGCCAGCTACTCTCTGTGCTCCCATCTACTGCTAGCCTGTGATATACCGGGGGTTCATAATCGGCGGCATTTTATTACCTGGACCTAAATGTGGACGACGTTGTTTCCAGGGTGCAATTTTACGACTACAACCGTGGTGGTCGTCCTTTATTAAGAGGGCCTAGGCCTCCCCTCGACGCCACCACCGTCACAGCCAGCTGCCCACGGCGCTCCCCGTGAACAGTCCAACCACCCGGCCCTGCTCGACCACCTCGCGGCCACATAGGGGAGTACCTGACCCCGCCAGTGAAGCCAGACGGGCATTTTTTTTTTAAATTATCGGAACCACGCCCACGACCTTTCTTTTACCAATATATAATTTTTTTTTTGAGTGGTTGTTGTCTTATTTTAAATACGAACCGTATCAATGTGCCATTTAAAGATTTCTTAATTTTACGCAAATATTAGAAATTAAATGGGAAACTAACTTTACAGCGCCCATAGTTCTCCCCCTCGCTCCCCCACCCCCATGAATATAAGTGCAGTAAAGGACCTGAGTTGAGTGCCGTGTAGTGGCGGTTGAGAATATCCACTACCCCATATCTACCCGTGGGTGTCGTAAGAGGCGACAGAGGGAGACAGGCAGGAGATGGGCAGCAGTATCTTCCTGATAACAACTGTGAGATAATAAAAAACTGCGGTTGCCAAACCGCTCGCCAAGCGTGGCAACTATGGCAAATATCCCCCCATGAGTAACGACGCAAACAAATGGCCCCCAGTCCCCGGCGGCCCCGCTATTCCTGGCTACGGTGGCGACCATGGTAACGGCGGGCAGGGGGTGCTAAGAATCTTCGGTGGAGGTTCAGTTGCCACCTACGACTACTCGACCTGGCAACATATAACGCACGCACCCTGAGGACTGACGAGAAGATACTAGAGTTGGAAGAAGACGTAGACAAGTTGCGCTGGCATATTATTGGGTTATCCGAGGTCCGAAGAGAGGGGGAGGACACGGTAATCCTCGAGTCCGGCAACTTGTTCTATCACCGGGAGGGCGACCATCTGTCCCAAGGAGGTGTCGGATTTATCATCCACAAGTCTCTCGTCAACAACGTTGTAAAGATTGGGAGTGTGTCGATGAGGGTCGCGTACCTGATATTCAGAATCACCAAACGGTATTCGCTGAAGGTCATACAGGTTTACGCACCAACCTCGGCACATCCCGATGAGGAGGTGGAGGAAATGTATGAGAATATTTCCAGAGCCATACATTCCTCCACAACCCACTACACGGTGTTGAAGGGAGACTTCAACGCAAAACTAGGCACAAGAGAAAGCGGTGAGCTGAAGATAGGGAAATTTGGAGTAGGGCAACGGAACCGTAGGGGCCAGCAGCTGGCCGACTTTATGGAGAAAGATCTTTATGATGAACTCTTTCTTCCAGAAGCGGCTCCACAGGAAGTGGACCTGGTCGAGCCCCGACGGTTCGACAAAAATGAGATTGACTTCATTGAACTGCCAACTGTTCGGTGATGTCTCAGTGATCGCAAGGGTGAAAACTGGCAGCGATCACAGAATGGTTAGAGGCACACTGAACCTAAACGTTAAGTTGGAGAGGTGCACAGGTGGTAGTCGTGCTCTAATCCAGAATCCCGAAAACTTTCAGCTCGAGTTACGTAACCGCTTTCAGTGCCTAGAAGATTGCAATGCAGTGTACGATATGTATGACAAGCTCGTGGAAACTGTCCATGCGGTCGGAGCTAAGTTCTGCAAGACCGGCCGCAGAAGAACACAAAAGCTCTCCGATCACACTCTTAATCTCATGGCTGTTAGACGGGAGATGAGGCTGCAATCGTCGACAGATTTGACAGCATACAGGCAACTGAACAGACAGATCTCCAAATGCATGCGGCGAGACTTACGCAAATTTAATAATGCTCGTATTGAAGAAGCGACTGAGCGGAACCAGGGCTCCAAAGTCTTTGCCAGAGATCTGTCTGCCAGTAAGAGCCAACTGTCAAAGCTGAAGACTGAGTGTGGCAGCATCGTTTCCGGGACACCTGAGATTCTGAGTGAGATTGAGAGGTTCTACGGGCAGCTGTACAGATCATCGTTGGAGCCACACGCAAGTGTGAGTAACGATCCAAGAGCGGGTCTTATTCGACACTATTCCGATGATACCCCGGACGTCAGTCTGAGCGAGATTAGAATGGCTCTCCAGCACCTTAAAAACGGCAAGTCCCCGGGCGAGGATGGAATTACAGCGGAGCTTCTGAAAGCGGGTGGAAAACCGGTACTTGAAATCCTTCAGAGGCTCTTTAATTCCGTCCTCTATGGTGGCACTACTCCGGAGGTGTGGAGCAGAAGTGCGGTGGTCTTGTTCTTCAAGAAAGGTGACAACGCCCTCTTGAAGAACTACAGACCGATATCCCTTCTGAGCCGCGTCTACGTGCTGTTTTTGAGAGTCATTAAGAATCGTCTCGCACGCAGACTCGACGAATTAAAGCCTCCCGACCAAGCCGGTTTCCGAAAAGGCTTTAGTACCATAGACCACATACATACCTTTCGGCAAATTGTAAAGAAGTCCGAAGAGTACAATCTGCCACTTTGCCTGGCGTATGTGGACTATGAGAAAGCCTTTAATTCCGTCGAAATTTGGGCGGTGCTACAGTCTCTTCAGCGGTGCCAAGTTGACTGTCGGTATATCGAAGTGCTGAAGTGATTGTACAGTAGGGCTACGATGGCGATTTTATTTTTATGTCCTTACAATCAATACAACATATGCTTCTTAAATGAATCAAAATTATGCATGTAATAATTATAATAATTCTACTTTTTCACTTGCAAACATTTGCTAAAAATTCGACAATAGACAGTTTGCGCGCGCTTTGTAACCTCATTTTCAAAACCTTTTTGTGTATATATTATAGCGTCTTCCTCTATTTTTCTTATACAATCATATAGATATAACATTTAGCAATTCCTAGTAAAAGTATTTACTATGGTATTCGAATAAGAAATATACTATTATTATCTTATTAGAAATCTTGACCGTTATGAATTGTTCGCGTAGAGGTTTTTTGTTTCTACTTTTTTATCAAATGAAACATAAAAAGTTACTGTTGTTGTAACTTAGATCATTCAAAAACATTACGTAGTAAAGATAAATAACATTACTTACAGTTTTTTTGAAAGAAAATCCAACTAAAATCACAATCACAAAACTTCAACGATTACGCAACCAACCGCACCGGCACGCAAAAGCGAACGGCTGTTATATTTGATGATGTCTATGTACCCGAGTGAATATAATGCTACAGAATATTCTTTAGTTCGTTCAGAATCGAATGAAATAGTGTTCAATCGAAAATATACTGTATTTTTATATCAATTAATGACGAAAATAGTAGCACGTAATGCGGACATGTATACATGTCCTCTGTACTTAGCGGTCACAAAACTTGGACCTGTCAACATGTCCACTGCACCTTAGGGGTTAAACAGACATAAAGAAAGACAAACAACGAGGTGACTAATAGTGATTGAATTTTGCTAAATATAGAATGAAACAACATTTATCAATGTTGCTTAATTAAACCCCACGCGAGCGAAGCCGCGGGTAAAAAGCTAGTAATTATAATATATGGTATGTAGCAGTGAATAAAACAAGCCCAAGAGAGTTTTATGTGTTACTCATATACTTTCACTACTATTACAGGTTTACATGCTGAAACATTAGGAATTGAACCCACATCACTTATATCTGATGTACTTTCTTCACAAATTTCTACTACAAGTTCACACGATAATCGTATAAGAGGTATTTAATTTATTTTTTTAAAAGAAGAGGGGGCGTGGAAACGAGCATGCGGCTCACCTGATGGGTAGTGACAGAATCCCGAAAACTTTCAGCTCGAGTTACGTAACCGCTTTCAGTGCCTAGAAGATTGCAATGCAGTGTACGATATGTATGACAAGCTCGTGGAAACTGTCCATGCGGTCGGAGATAAGTTCTGCAAGACCGGCCGCAGAAGAACACAAAAGCTCTCCGATCACACTCTTAATCTCATGGCTGTTAGACGGGAGATGAGGCTGCAATCGTCGACAGATTTGACAGCATACAGGCAACTGAACAGACAGATCTCCAAATGCATGCGGCGAGACTTACGCAAATTTAATAATGCTCGTATTGAAGAAGCGACTGAGCGGAACCAGGGCTCCAAAGTCTTTGCCAGAGATCTGTCTGCCAGTAAGAGCCAACTGTCAAAGCTGAAGACTGAGTGTGGCAGCATCGTTTCCGGGACACCTGAGATTCTGAGTGAGATTAAGAGGTTCTACGGGCAGCTGTACAGATCATCGTTGGAGCCACACGCAAGTGTGAGTAACGATCCAAGAGCGGGTCTTATTCGACACTATTCCGATGATACCCCGGACGTCAGTCTGAGCCAGATTAGAATGGCTCTCCAGCACCAAAACGGCAAGTCCCCGGGCGAGGATGGAATTACAGCGGAGCTTCTGAAAGCGGGTGGAAAACCGGTACTTGAAGTCCTTCAGAGGCTCTTTAATTCCGTCCTCTATGGTGGCACTACTCCGGAGGCGTGGAGCAGAAGTGCGGTGGTCTTGTTCTTCAAGAAAGGTGACAACGCCCTCTTGAAGAACTACAGACCGATATCCCTTCTGAGCCGCGTCTACGTGCTGTTTTCGAGAGTCATTAAGAATCGTCTCGCACGCAGACTCGAAGACTTCCAGCCTCCCGACCAAGCCGGTTTCCGAAAAGGCTTTAGTACCATAGACCACATACATATCTTTCGGCAAATTGTACAGAAGTCCGAAGAGTACAATCTGCCACTTTGCCTGGCGTATGTGGACTATGAGAAAGCCTTTGATTCCGTCGAAATTTGGGCGGTGCTACAGTGTCCTCAGCGGTGCCAAGTTGACTGTCGGTATATCGAAGTGCTGAAGTGATTGTACAGTAGGGCTACGATGGCTATCCGAGTACAGAACCAGAGTACGAAACCTATCCAACTGCAGAGAGGTGTAAGACAGGGTGACGTTATTTCCCCGAAACTCTTCACCGCTGCATTGGAAGACGTTTTCAAGCTACTGGACTGGAAAGGATACGGTATTAACATCAATGGCGAGTACATCACTCACCTTCGATTTGCCGACGATATAGTGCTTATGGCAGAACTGCTGGAGGACTTAAGCCCTATGCTCAATGACCTCAATAGTGCCTCCCAACGGACAGGTCTTAAGATGAACATGGACAAAACAAAGATCATGTTTAATGTCCATGTCACACCTATGCCGGTAGTTATTGGGAGCACTAAGCTCGAAGTTGTTGACGAGTACGTTTACCTGGGACAAATGTCCGGCTAGGTAAGTCCAATTTCGACCGAGAGGTCAATCGACGGATTCAACTCGGCTGGGCAGCGTTCGGGAAATTACAAAGCATCTTCTCGTCAGGTATACCTCAAAACCTGAAAACTAAGTTGTACAACCAGTGCGTGTTGCCAGTGATGACATATGGAACTGAGACGTGGTCCTTCACTGCTGGCCGTATGAGGACGCTCAAAGTCGGTCAGCGAGCTATGGAGAGGGCTATGCTCGGAGTTTCTCTGCGTCATAAACTTAGAAATGAGGATATCCGCAGTAGAACCAGAGTGACCGACATAGCCCAACGGATTAGTAAGCTGAAGTGGCAATGGGCCGGCCATATAGCTCGAAGAACCGACAACCGTTGGGGAAAAAAGGTTCTCGAGTGGAAGCCTCGTACCGGTAGACGAAGTGTAGGGCGACCCCCCACTAGATGGAGTGACGACCTGGTAAGACATGCAGGAAGTCGATGGATGCAGGACCGTGCTTTGTGGCATACCTTGGGGGAGGCCTATATTCAGCAGTGGACTTGTAAATGGCTGTAATGATGATGAAAGAACCTGAAACGCTAGGAATTCAATCAAGCAGGTCAATCGACGGCTACAACTCGGCTGGGTAGCGTTGGAGAAATTACGACACATCTTCTCGTCAGTTATAGTTTAAAACCTGAAACAAGACTATACAACCAGTGTGTTGCCAGTGATAACTCTAAACTCGTGGAACTGAGACGTGGTCCTTCACTGCTATCCGTATGACTACGCCTAAAGTCGCTCAGCAAGCTATAGAGATTTCTCTGCCTGATAGGAGACAAGCGAGCTTCTCTATCATTGTGTTTAGTTCTTCTCAGTACATATCTGGAGTAAGTATCCTGTTTGGTAAGAAGCTTTGATGAATCACACCGGCGCTAGACCACCAAACAGTGACCATCATTTTTCTAAAAGTAAGTTTTCCTTTAGGGCATTGTTTAGGTGCTGAACCAAAATCTCACCATCGCGATAAAATAAGTTTTATAAGTGTCGTTTACTATAGACACTAAAAGCCCGCGCGTTTACGTTTGTTACAACTCCATAGAAAATGACATAAAACAACATTATAACTTTGTAATGCTATTGTGAACAGTAAGAAATAAACATTTTATGAAGAAATCTTACTTACTTACTACTTTCACTTAATGATGAAAGAATGTACATATTAACACAATTTTTTCCAAATTTAAAAAGGTTAATAAAAACTGATTTTAAGACAATTTGGTTATTGATACCTTTTTTATGGATACATCAGAAGATACACCTGATATAAAAAATAGCAAGTGATTATAGACATAAAATATTAATGAAATTATGAAAAACTTCATTCACGTGTTCCTATAACATATTATATCTATGCCAAATATCAATCATCTATGTTCAATAGTCTTTGAGAATTCAAAACCAAATCTTTGTTAAACAGACATAAAGAAAGACAAGCAGCGAGGTGGCTCTAATAGTGATTGAATTTTGCTAAATATAGAATGAAACAACATTTATCAATGTTGCTTAATTAAACCCCACGCGAGCGAAGCCGCGGGTAAAAAGCTAGTAATTATAATATATGGTATGTAGCAGTGAATAAAACAAGCCCAAGAGAGTTTTATGTGTTACTCATATACTTTCACTACTATTACAGGTTTACATGCTGAAACATTAGGAATTGAACCCACATCACTTATATCTGATGTACTTTCTTCACATATTTCTACTACAAGTTCACACGATAATCGTATAAGAGGTATTTAATTTATTTTTTTAAAAGAAGAGGGGGCGTGGAAACGAGCATGCGGCTCACCTGATGGGTAGTGACTCCCGCCACGCATGAAGGACCACGACACTAGGGACATACGTATTGCCAGCTTTAAAAAAAGAGTAGGCTCATTTCTTGAAAGTCCCAAGTTGTATTGGTCCGGAAAATTCTCTGGTGGTAGTATAATATTAATAAACTCTTAATTATTGTAACTATATTGTATTACTATTTCAGTAAGTGCGCGATAAGTTAAAGATATAGTGGCTGGAATTTAATAATGATAATGTCCTCCAGACTGAATTTCGGTCACTGCGGCCAGCCTCAACGGAGACTAGCCATCGGCGTGGGACAGGATTATAGTGCCCAAATGTATGCGCAAACACATTTGGGCACTACACACACACAGGTGCACTCTCTACTCCATCACTCTCATATTCCGATCGGACGTAAACCGACACGACCGGAGAGAGATCAGGTGCAGGATCAACGGTTTTACGTGCCTTCCGAAGCACGGGGGTCATATACCGCCAATTTTCTGACTCCGGGCAGCTATTGAGAATTTCTTGACGGAAAAACCCAGTAATTAATTTTTTCGCCCGACCCGGGATTCGAACCCAGGACCTCATGATCAGTAGTCGCGCCAATACAACTACTAGAAAAACGAGGTAGGCAATTTTTAAGGCTGGAATTTATTATAATAATAACAAGTACAACATTAAGATTTAATATCCTGCGAATCTTTTTATAGCTGAAACAAGTAAAAAGGCTTTATATCTAAACCTGGCTCACGACTCACTAGGTAAATGACATGTGGGGTAGGCAGTTGACCGAAACTATTCCTGTATCCAAACCTAGGAACGGGTTAGTCGTGGTTGTACCTTGCTTTTCTTGCATCTGAAATAACTAGAACTTTGAGACGAATCACTCCTGACTCAAAACTCTTGCAGATATAACTTCAAAATTTTGTTATCACTGGTCCGAAAGCTATGCAGTAGGAATGCAATTTTTTTGCACTGCAGCACCGCGCCAGCTCCAAAAGCATTCTAATACTATATTGCATAATATGTATAATATCATTACTATTCAGAAGTTAGAATTAAAATTCTTTAAAAAAGAGATTCCAATACAATCAGGTCTATGTTGTCATTATTTCATCTGATCTCTTTATTATTATTACCTGTTTGCCATACTCTTTTCAGATACATTGATTAAAAGAAGATGTATAGATAAAACATAAAGAAAATGTTCAACAAAATAATGATTTTAAAAAACAAAATATAAGACAAAAAGTCAAGTAACAGCAGCAGAAAAAATTGAAGCTTTACGATTTTGTGTAAGTGTACGTATATATACTTTGTTAAATAATATTCAATGTTGAAATTATTTTTTGTAAGATATCTTTTTATCGCATATTTACTTGTATTTCCTCTTGTGTCAAATATTTTATTGCTTCTTATTATTTAAAAAGTGCTCATAACATTTCATTTCTTTGCAGAAAATAAGTTGCTGCCACAAGAATGTGAAGATACGGCAGATGTATTTCTCCTGTTTGATCAATTGTTTGATTCTTTTAATGGAGTTCCTATAAGAAAACATACAAGATCTATAAAAATTGTGTAAAACCAAATTCATTGTTTAAGTTAGTAGTTAAGTTTTATTTTATCATTATTGATTTTAATATGTCTGTCTTTTAATATTTTATTGCACCATCTCTTATGCAATCTTTGAGGGTCTGAACTAAGCACAATTAATTTGATCAACAAATTAATCATAAGGGTCCTTGCTTTTTATGTTTATGTCATGTTGGAAATTTTAATTTGATATTTATTAACAATTAAGTGACTTGAAATATCCCATTTAGGGGAAATCATTGGTCAAATGTTTTTAATTATTTTTGTTATAATCTTCTCAACACATAATGAAGTTCTGTGAAAGTTGCAAAAACGTTTTTCTTGAAACTACAAATTTGATGTATTTGCTTGGTGTGGGGTTGTACTTACAAAGATCATCATTACAATTATTACATCAATTACATACCTATATTAATTTTTGTAATTGCTTGTATGTGTGGTCGTAATTACGTCGATGGAAGTGCCATTCTATTGTATATTAAAGTATTCTATGGTATGTTATAATACATATATAAAATGCTCATTTTGAAGAAAAAAGTATATTGATTTACACATGTAAACAATGGTACAGTGGGCGTAAGAAAGTCACTTTTGTAAATTATTTGTATTTTAAAAAAGTATAGTTATTACACACATTTAAAAAATAGTTATGTTACCAAAATATAATAACGTTATTGTTATGTTCGCGGATACGGAGCGCAGGAGACTAGTTAAACACTCAACGGCTGTTGACGTACTACTTTAATTGCAAACATTATTATTCGGCGCGGACGCAGCCGCGCACAGGTATAATACACAACATTCCTCCCCCATAGTGAGGGTTTTATAATATGTAATACCTTATATAATAGAACTAACATATATAACATATAAGTAAATATATTTAAACATATTAAAAAAACTTTTTATAATCAACCTTAGGGCGATTTCGTTTTAATGGCACTTGATACTCTTGTGCCCGTGATACCTCTTCTTCATCATCCGACGACTGTGGACGCCGAACTCCTCGCGTTATTGTTATATGTGAGGGTGATCGTGATTGGCGGCAAGAGTCATTAGAATTCGTCAAGTTCTCATTAGAAGTCTCAGCTGCAGGCGCACGTGTTAATATTCTGTCCTCGGGTCCATCCCCCTCTCCCAGCTCGCGAACTTGGTCATGACATTGCGAATCTGGCGGCAATATAGGTACGCATGACGCCGGTGTCGATACTGAACTACCTGGGGTATCAGGACTGAGAATATCTAGCTCCCAAGGTCTACTTACATTAATGGTGCCTTTATATAAAATTATTTGATTTACATGTTTTTTTACAACAGTATTTAACAAAGAGTCTCGTATTAAGTATATGATTTTACCAAGTTTTCGTATAATTACGCCTTTACACCAATTGAACTTATTTTTATTCAAATATTTTTTATATAAAACATATTGACCGGGTAAACACTGTTTTGATCGGACTGTTTTAGCGAGTGAGGAAGACAGGGGCGGCGATGGTGCTGGCTTTAATATATCTAACCGCGATCTCAATTTACGACCAAAAACTATTTGCGCAGGAGATAAACCCGTCGTGGAATGGACCGAATTACGGTAATCGAAAATGTACTTTAAAAGATTTAAATTACATTCTCTAACATTATTGCTGCTCAACAAACTAGACTTAATACCCCTTTTTATTACCTTCACGTAGCTTTCAGCTTGTCCATTACTTGCCGGGTGGTAGGCTGGTGACGTGATATGCGTAATGCCGTTAAGTTGACAAAAGTCTAAGAACTCCCGGGAGCAAAACGATGTTCCATTATCAGTCACTATAGTCTCTGGAAGACCGAACCTTGACATGTATTCATATAATTTATCTATAACTGCGATGGAAGCACAAGTAGTATTCATGCGGCAGACTTCGACCCATTTGGAGTACGCATCAAGGATCATCAAGTACATATGTCCGTTGATGGGGCCGAGGAAATCGAGGTGTATTCTTCGGAAAGGGTCAGCAGGATATTTCCACGGGGAAATATGTACGCGCGGCGGCACTGCTCGTAGTTGCATGCATATTTCACAAGAGCCAATCATACGCTCAAGGACGCCGTCAATACCTGGAAACCAAAACCGAGAGCGAGCTTCGGCTTTAGTTTTAACAATACCCATATGTGATGCATGTAGCTCCGATATCACTCTATCACGTAACGATCCAGGGATAACTATTTTATGACCACGCATAAGGCAACCATTTTCATATGACAGTTCTAATTTACATAAACTATAGGGTTTTATCTCTGGATCATTAACTTTTTTTGGCCATCCCTCCAAAACATAATGTATGACCTTTTTCATAATGCGATCTTTATTTATTGCATCACGTAACGCCTGTAGGGTTATTGGTATCGCGCCCTTGACAACGAAATTAACGTACGCTGCGCGGTCGTCGATATCGGCGGTTTCCGTGTACCCCGCGTTTGAATCCCCGCCCGTGCCGCTACTGCTCGCATCGGCGCCCGGGAGGCTGAAACGCGACAAGTAGTCTGCACTGTTATCCGAACTCTTAACATATTCTATCGTGTAATTATATCCGCTTAGAAATAAAGCATATCTCTGCAAACGGTTGGCCGATACCTCCGGAATTCCTTTGTATGGCCCAAAAATTGATAATAGCGGTTTGTGATCCGTACGTAAAATAAAAGGCGTAGACCTACCATATAAATATTGGTGGAACCTCCGTACTCCAAATACGATAGCAGTAGCTTCTTTTTGTATTTGAGAATACCTTTTCTCGGCATTATTTAACGTCCGTGATGCAAACGAGAGTGGCTTTTCAATACCTGCACTATTCTTTTGCGATAATATAGCACCTAACCCGTTAGGTGACGCATCCACGGTTAGTATAACTGTTTCATCTGGATTATAATGTGTTAAAACCTGTTCCGAGGATAATATTTTTCTTATATTGTCGAACGCTTTGTTTTCTACTTTAGACCATTTCCATTTTATCCCCTTTTTTAATAATTGGTAGAGGGGGGATAAAATAGATGATGCGTTTGGAACAAAACACCTGTAGTAATGGACGAGGCCTAAAAACGATTGTAATTGGTTAACATTTGTGGGGATTGGCGCTTCTAATATAGCTTTAACCTTTTCCGGTGACTTCTTTAAACCGTTTCTATTTATGACGTATCCCAGGTAACTTATTTCGTCTTTAAAAAACTGCACTTATTTTTTTGCAACGTTAAGCCCGCGTCTTGTAATCTTTGTAGCACCTGGTGTAGCCTGTCTAGGTGCTCGGCATCGTCTTTGCCGGTTATCAGAATATCATCAAGTAAAAAATGTACTCCATTTAACCCTGCTAGTACGTATTCCATTGCACGCTGGAAAATAGCCGGCGCACTAGCTAAGCCGAAAACTAAACGTGTATAAGAAAATAAACCCCGATGGGTATTGATACATGTTAGCTTTTGGGATTCTTCATTTAGGCAAAATTGATTATACGCCATTGAGAGGTCAAGCTTAGTAAAGTATTGGCCCCCGTGTAACTTAGAAAAGAGTTCATTAACCGTCGGCAGTGGATATTGGTCTATAACCAACTGTTTGTTTAAGCTAACAGAATAATCTGCACATAATATTCTGATAGAGCCATCGCGTTTTAATACGGGTACGATTGAGGATGCGTATTCAGAATAATTAACCGGACGAAGTACCCCTAGATCGACCAACCTCTTTAGTTCGCTATCTATTTTATCCCTCAAGGCGAAAGCAATAGGACGCGCCTTAAAAAACAATGGCTTAACGTTCTCTTTCAAGGTTAACTTAACTTCATATTTATTGAAACACCCAAGTTCTCCCGAAAACACCTTGGGATAACGTATGTGTAGCGTTTCAATTTCATTCTGTATTTGCTTACAATAATGTATTGGCGTCAGTTGAAGTTCGAAACGTGCAATAAAATCCCTACCGAGCAGTGGCGGGCCGCCATTACGAACTACATATACGTCTAGCATACACGTTTTACCCCGCCACTGAAGCGACATCTGTACACGGCCAGCACAACCTAAAACTTCACCGGTGTAACTCACTAATTTCTTTTTAGTGAACGATAATGGTACATCGTGGAAATGCAATTTATATGTTCTTTCCGATATCACAGTCACCGCCGATCCGCTATCGATTTGAAAATCTAAATCTATGCCATTGACAATAACGGTTTCTACTAAAGGCTCACCCCTAACTGATCGTATATTAAATATCTTACCGTCATCGCTGTCCTCGCCCACCTCACTCGTATTTACGTAATTCACTTTTTTGCACATTCTACGCAAGTGTCCTTTCATATTACACTTTTTACATCTGTAATTAGCGAAACGACACTCCAATGCACTCGTGTAACCGCATACTGCGCACTTTTGACGAGAACGCACGCACTTCGAATCCTGACCGATTTTGTATAGCTGGTCCGTGGTGGCATCGGTGACGACGGTAGTAGGGGCTGCGGCGCTGGCGGCAATCGCCCGCGCGCTTCGTACGTTCTCCGCCAGCTCAACAGCTTTTGCTAATGTTATACCCGAAATATCCTGCGTATATAACTTTTCTTTTTCCACTCCTGGCAGCATACCCATAATAAACCGGTCCCTCAGTGCCTCCTCCACATTAGAAAATTGGCAGTGAACGGTTAGGCCGCGCAGTCTAGCGGCCCACTGCGACGGTGACTCGGCGGGCTGTTGGGTAGCGGCATAGAAATTGTGGCGCTCGCTAAATCCAATCTGCTTCGGTGTGAAATGAGTATCCAAGATGGTTACGATATCCTCAAACGGAATTTGCTGAAGATCCTTTGGTACAGCGAGATCTGAGGCAAGCTTAAACGTACCATCGGCGAATGCGCTGAGCAGAATTGCTCGCCTTTTAACTCCTGCAGCATCATTTGACGCATTTATGTCGTTTGCAATAAACCATTGCGTAATTCTGGTTCTAAATATCTTCCATGATTGCAATTCGTGGTTAAAAATTGGTAAAGGACCACAGCTAAACGACATTTTTTTTTTGTAAAAACGCGGGTAAGAACTCGTCGCCAATGTTATGTTCGCGGATACGGAGCGCAGGAGACTAGTTAAACACTCAACGGCTGTTGACGTACTACTTTAATTGCAAACATTATTATTCGGCGCGGACGCAGCCGCGCACAGGTATAATACACAACAGTTATTAAGTACATATTTTAAAAATTAATAATGCTGCTCCAAAATGTATCTTTTAATATTAAGTAAAAGATGCTACAATTAATTGATACTAATTCTTGAAATTATGGAAGAGGAGCAAACCTTTGGAGAGGATTCAATTATCAGTGTGCTCTTAAACGGGAAGTAGTTGAGTCTTGTGGATACCACTGTTTTTCTTGGTATTACTATTGGAGCCATGCGACTGACATTGAAGCCATATTTGTTTTATAAAAGAGAGACGTACATTCAATTTATATCTTAAATTGTAAAGAATCCCTTAGAAATTTTTTTTAAGAAATAAATATATTAACTTTGGCATAGCAATATATTTATGAAAATGTAATATAATAATAATAATAATAATAATAATAATAAAACATCGGTATCGATGAGGCTGGTATGAAACAGTCAGTTTGCGACGTGTTTTATGCACGCTTGACCAAAGTGCTTAACAGCCTTTTGTCCGGTGTGAATAAGACACACGCATATAACGGCTGGGTCGTGCCTGTCCTCATGTATACCTTTGGCATACTCAGGTGGACTCAGACTGAACTTAACGCCCTGGATAGAAAAGTCCGCACTACCATGACGTCCCACAGGATGCATCATCCGAGATCGTCGGTAATGAGGCTGTACTTGCCGCGAAAGCATGGTGGGCGTGGCTTCTTGAGCGCGCTCACCATGCATAATCGCGAAGTGTGCAGCCTCCGTAATTACTTCCTGGCGAGATCGGATGATCCATTCTATAAGGACGTCATTTCTTGTGATAAAGGACTTACCCCTCTATCCTTAGCCAACGAGCAATGACAAGACCCGGCAGTGCAGACAATTTCCGACCGGGAGACCGTGTGGAAGGAGAAGGAGCTCCACGGGAGGTTCTACAAGGCTCTACATGAGCCTTTCGTAGACACAGTAGCCTCCCTCCACTGGCTACGCTTTGGTGATCTCTTCGGGGAAACCGAGGGTTTTGTCTGTGCAATACAGGATCAGGTTATTAAGACCAACAACTATCGGAGATACATCCTAAAGGATGGCACCGTGGACATCTGTCGAGCTTGTCGCCATCCCGGTGAGTCACTTAGGCATGTTATCTCCGGTTGTTCGGCGCTTTCTAACTCTGAGTACTTGCACAGGCACAACCTAGTAGCCAGAATTCTTCACCAGGAGCTCGCTCTGAAATACGGTCTCGTTGATCGGAAATTGCCGTATTACAAGTACTTGCCGGAAGCCGTGCTCGAAAAAATGATCGCGCCAGGCTCTATTGGGACCGAGCCATCATCACAGACAGGACTATTCTTGCGAATAAGCCTGATATTGTGCTGATGGACCGGGCACAGTCAAGGATATTTTTGGTCGACATTACCATTCCGTATGACGAGAACCTCGTGAAAGCCGAAACAGACAAGCAAACAAAATATCTGGACCTGGCTCACGAGGTGACCGACATGTGGGGTGGTCTGCCGACTGAAATTATTCCTGTAGTCGTCTCTGCAAACGGGCTAATCCCAGTCAGCCTCTCGGGTCATCTGAGGCGACTGGGACTACGTGGCGGACCGCTCCGGGCTCAAATGCAGAAGGTGGTGCTCATCGATACCGCCCGCATCGTCCGCCGGTTTCTTTCCCTTTCCCCCTAACCCTCGGCCGTTTGGTCTCCCCTGCCGAGGGCTTCCATCTGGTTGGGCTTTAATTTATTTATGTATTTTTATATTTATTTTATGTTATTGATATTTATGTATATTTATCTTTTCACTTTCATTTATAATTATATATTTATAGAACCCAACCAGATGAGAAAGCTATATAGATACCCCATAATAATAATAATAATAATAATAATAATAATAATAATTCTTTATTGACATTTTCATACTTCACATACTTTTTACAAATATATACGATACATTATGAGGACCAATTTGAAATGGGTAGAAACCTGCTTCTCCTAGCTAGGTTTACTTAGTAACCTGTATTTAGGAGAACGGTCCCATCTCCCCTGTTGATTAGGAATACATAGTTGTATTGTTTAAATTAATTTAATTTTTTGTATAAAGAAATTATAAAATTTTAGAGATATAATAAGTGTCTAACTAGTTGACTAGCGGAATTGTGCATACCTTGTCTTTACGCCATTTAGAAATTTCAATGAAAGGAGTCTTACTATGCTGAAGTAAGACTGTGTGCAGTATAAAAAAAATCTATAACTAGTTGATAGCTTTATATAAACTTTATGTCCTTTATCATCAAACCAAAACATGTTCATGGTCATATTTTCACTCTTAACATCGTCAGTCTTCAAAACCCATGACATTTGCAGTGTAATGTAGTGAGGAGAACACTAGCATCTCATCAAGCATTAAGAAACACAAGCACTCTGCAATGCTCAAGCGTTGTTCTTTTATTTGCTTAAATATAATTGAGTTTATATCTGGTTTAATTCGTATTTATTTAAGGACATTTTTAATGTCCGTTTTGAGTAAAAAGTGCACAATTTACTTAAGAATATATATATTTTAAGGTTTTTTTTCTTTTTATCGAAGTGGCCAAACAATTTGTCTTCGAAATTGTACCATCTTCCACGATATTCATATTATACTGTACTAACTGCATATTCAGGAATATGTTGTGGGTGTGCATAGTTAAAGATATCAGTTTTAAATCAAATATTTTTTCTTAGTAGGTATTATTTTTGTTGTTTTATGTGATTAGGTATATGGTACCTTCCACAATTTATTAGATTGATTATAATTTCGCAAATGGTTTGTGAGCTTGTATATGTATGAGTATGTTATAATAAATATATAAAATGCTGATTTTGTGAAAGAATATATACATTGATTTACACATGTACAATGGTGTAGTGGGCATAAGAAAGTCACTTTTATAAATTATTTGTATTTTTAAAAGTATAGTTATTACACACATTTAAAAAAAAAGTTGTGTTACCAAAATATGATAACGTTATCAAGTACATATTTTAAAGATTAATAATGCTGCTACAAAATGTATCTTTTTATATTAAGTTAAAGATGTACCACTATTAACAATTAATTGATACTAATTCTTGAAATTATAGAAAAGGGCCAAACCTTTGGAGAGGATTCAATTATCAATGTGCTCTTAAATGGGAAGTAGTTGAGTCTTGTGAATACCAGAGTTTTTCTTGGTATTACTGCTATGCCGCTGCTTGAGTCGCGTAGAGAAAAATTTAAAGAAATAAATGTATTAACTTTGGCATAGCAATAATGTATGCACAATAATGTATGTATTAGTGTACTTACATATATATATATATATATATATATATATATATATATATATATATATATGTATATATATATATATATATATATATACAATAATGTATGTAATGTATGTACATAAAAACATAAATAGCTTTCATAAGAATAAAGATGTTTATACTTTAAACACTAGGAACAAACATAAGCTTGTTACACCAGTTACTAGAGTTACTATACAATAATAACCCCTGGGATTGAGGTGATCGCCACCATGCTTGTACTAATAAAATTTATTTAAAAATGTATAAACAAAATTATTGTAAAGTGAAATATGTTTTAAAAAACGTCCCGCTGGGTTTCTTGTTGGTTCTTCCCAGGACAGAGGTATCTGTAGTAAATAAAACATGACTTTCAATAAGTATTATGTAATAATCTATATTTAATAATAATAATTCTATTGTATTGTAACATAATATATTTAATAACTTTTAACTAACCAGTTAAAAAGAATGTGTTTAAAGAAATCAATTGATATTGTGCAAATATTGTTAAAATTAACACATCTAATGTTAATAATTTAAGCAAAGAATTTTTAAACAATAAACATTTTAAATATATCCGGTTTTTATTTTATTAATAGGAACTAGCAATTAGCCCAAGAAATATAAAGAACCATTAATTACATTGCAGCACTTGTGTTATGTAATTAATGGTTCTAAAAATATAAAATTGTACATACATACATAAACACTCACGCCTGTCACCCAGAGGGGTGGGCAGAGACTACAGACTTCGATTTGGCACGATCCTGACACATCTCTCTCGCCTCCTTCACATCCATACACCTACGCATACATGCTCGTCGGTTAAGGGTACTCCTAATTTGGCCCGTTTTCAAAATCGCCAATTTGGTCGATAAACTTTTTTCTAGGGCGTCCCTTTCCGACTCGGCCGTTCACATCTGCCATATAAATTTGCTTTGTCACTCTTTCCTCATTCTATCTTTCTACGTGATATAAAATTGTAAAGTGCAAATAAAGGGCTGGCCCAAAGCACTCTTAATTTTACGCCATCTGACGGATGGTCGCGGAACTTAACGTAAATAAAATTTGAGTTGCTCATCTATCTCTAGTATATAGTCAGTAATCTATGGCCCTGATGCTGGGGAAATCCTATAAGTTTTCCACGATAATATGAATAGGGAGAACATTCTTGTTGATTTTGTTAGTAGTAACAATTTAAATATGAGACGGTCCCTATTCATAAACATAAACGAAAACAATATTAACGATTTTCCTCAGCTTACATACAGCGACTTGGTTCTAATATCTGTTGGCACATACCCAATAAAACAGGCCCGTTCGTACTATGGTGAACATATAAGAGCGAACGGAACCTTCTCAATAGAAGTGAGCAGGGAGGGGGCGTAAGACCTACTGCAACAGACGTAAACTTTGGCCACTGCATGGCTTTAGGAGGCAGAATAAAGTCTAGATACATTGGTCAAAAAATATAGTTTTGTTATATTTTAATTGACAGCTCTTTAACCGGCCGAGACGCCATACTAGCTTACTATTGTAATTGCAGGGTCGGTTAAAGGATAGTAGGTTGTTGCACCCACACAATGACAATAACGTGGTACTTGGGTTATGAGAGAAATATAACAGAAAATTGCAGCCTCCCGCTGCTTTTCTAAATAATATTTTGTTGATAAGGGAAGAAAATAATTAAATAATAAAAAAGTTAATAAAAGATTTTATTTTATTTTATTTTATTTTATTCAACAATTACTACAAAACTGCATTTAGGTGTCCTTTTAAAATTATTGAAGCAACTTTTGATAAAAATGAAAGATTTAACAACATAACCTACAAATCATAAAAGATAAATAAAATAAAAAACCCCAGGTCCTGAAAAAATATGATTTTTTGACATAATTAGCAAATGTTTAAATCTTCAAAATGAGACATATTTGAACTTTGTTCACGCCGAGCCCAAGCTTGTATGGAACCATGTCCATCTCCTTTATATGTTATTATATTAAGCAATAAAAATAAAATATTAATAAAAGACTAAGAAGTAGTCAAAATGTATAAATGTAAAATATCGTGTCTGCAACAGAAAATTCCTAGTTTCATCGCGCGTAGTTTGGAATGAAATCAAATAAGCTTTTATTAAACAGTCCATGCAACTTATTGGCGCAGGAGGATTTTATTGTTTTTATTCTCTTTGTATTGCAACATTTTAGGAACGAAATTTTTAGTTTCGAATATCACAACGAAAATAAGACACAGACAATATCATTTAAAAAAAAACAGTGTTCTTAGTATTGAAGTAATATGTACTTACGTACTAGTACAGCTATTTCAAACAAATCATGTGCACTACTCTGTGTTCGCGCGGTTGTTTTTTTTATCATAGAATAAACATAGGTAGAATGATCAGTAGGTAATAATAGATTGTATTGTTAAATAGGTAAATTATATCGAGAACAATTTTCAAATTTTGTCATTTATTTTGTATATTATATTCGCTTATTTAATATAATATTAAATAATATTATATCACAATTACATTTTAATAATATTTTTATCTGAATATTTTTAAAGTTATCCATATCAAATATAAAGAAAACATACTAAATGTATGTTTAACAAAACTTATTAATATAAAATTTAAATTACAAATATATTTATTTAAATTAGAATAAGAGTAGTTCATAAATGATGGGCACGCGAGAGTTTAAAATGGACGAATTTATTCCACCTGACTTTAATGTGGAAACCTAAAAATAAAATAAAAGAATAATGGGCAGATTTAAATATAATTTTTTTTTTAACTAATTATGATAACTTATATATTATGTTTCTACAAAAAAAATGTGTATAATAATATATTCGTCCTACACTTAAGTACCCACAGAAATTTCGCATCTGAACAAATTAATTTCAAAATCTATATTACATGACACAAGATGGCGTCTTAGGAATAATTTGTTTTATTATTAAGTTATAATATTTTTTTATTGATTAAGTGTCTTATTAACCTTTGAAAAGTAATACCTTGGTTTTTACTGACATTTCTTGAATTATTTGTGCAATATCTAAGTACACACGACGGCACATTTTTCTCAAGAGATTTTTTTAAAATCAACACAACACGTGACAACTCTACAAGCGCCTAGCGAGTGACTGATTAAAGTGCGGTGTATGCACCGCAGTTGAGTGGAACAGAGTAGCTGAATGCAGTGTCGCCTCTAGTACGTAGTACATAATAGCTCAATGGTTCTTACTTTCTTTTTTAATATAAAAATGAAGTGACCATGTATATGACGATCTCACAGTGCACCTGATGGTAAGTGGCTGTTGCAGTCTTTGGACACCAGCAGCCAATTTCCAACAAAGCAGGCTACAGTTGCGTTGTCTCTTCAAATCTTCAAAATAAAGATCATATTCATTTCCATCAAAGAAGTTTCTAGAATTTATGATTAAATACAGCTACTTTACGTTAGATGTCGCAGTAATACCGCGGTTATTCGAAAAGGCACCATAAATTTTTATCAATAGATATTATTGTGTCTTAATCCAAATAGCTTCTTTCATACGTGACGCTAGATGTCACAATAACAAATTCACGCTATTATAGGCACAATATGGCAATGGTTATAAGGTTAACTTTGCCCTATCTGACCTACTATTGCGACGTGAATTATGTTAGTGACGTAGTTACACCGCCCGCACGTGATATTCAGTCATTGATATATAAAAATATTATGTAAAAATCGATAATAAAATGAGTAAAATAACAAAATTTATTGGAAATTACCTTAATGTACTACATAATATATTCCCGTAATTCACTTAGCCGGCATACAATCGGTTAACTTTGATGGAAATTTATTAATAGTGAGCTAAATTATCATTTTCGGAATGGAAACAAACAGTATAATAAAAACAAAACTTTAAATTGTTGTTTATTGTCCTTGAAATAATAAATATTTGTTATAAAAAAGACATTGATTAATTTGAAACCTTCCGCTAACTAAATACCATGATGTGTCTTACATGGATTGAAAAACACCTCCCGCCCTTCCTCAATTGCGTGCACTAATTTCGTCACCACTAGTCCCAGCACCACTACTCCCAATACCACTACTCCCGGCACCACTACCTCCAACACCACTATTCCAGGAAAGACACACCATCGACGATAATACGACATGTGTTTCGCCTCTACACGAGGCATCCTTAGGTGATGTAGACTCTATTAATTAGAGAATATTTATTTAAAAATTGTCGTTTTAACAATAAAATTTGATAATAAATTGCTGATCATAATGCGTGATTTGCATGAGAATATCACTTTTATTTCAGCTTCTTTCCAAAAGCCATGAGTAATACTAAGCTACATACTTACATCTCTAGTTAACAACCTTACAGTTTTCTATATTAAATATTCAGTATTTGCACATATCTATTAAGGAGCCGTGGTAGCTCAGATGGTTAGCGCTCGCTGTAAATTTCGCAGTACGCGAGCAAACCGGGTTCGATCCCCGCCGACACCAATGAAATTGTTAATTGCAATTTTAAGTGCTGATTTACCACGTGTTCGGCGGTGAAGGAAAACATCGTGAGGAAACCTGCATGTCAGAGAAATAAGGAAAAAAATATTTCGAAGACATGTGAAGTTCGCCAACATGCATTGGGGCAACGCGGCGGACAATTCCTTGCCCTAAAACCCTCTCAAAAATGAGCGGAGGCCTGTGCCCAGCAGTGGGAAGTATACAAATCCGGGTCACCAATAAGCCTCTTATCACGCCTGACTGACTGGCTGACTCATCACGATATCACCAAAACTATACACCCGATTGACTTGAAAGTATAGTGACTCCTTTTGCAATGTAGAAGCTCACTAAGAAAGGATTTTACGATAGTCCCAAAAAAATTCTTGATATTTTATGTCTACGTTCTTATTGTCTATTATCGTAGATATATCTATGATATAAGGATTTAAAGCTTTGAAACAGGACACGTGTGAACGTTACACTTGCACTATAATAAGGTGCACTACCAGCTTAAACTTATTACTATAACTTTCTGTACCTATATACATATTGAATGAGAATATAAAAATGTCGTTTCTAAAAATGTTATTACTAATTAGTAAAAATGTCAATTGAAAAACTGACTTTTTTTCCAAAATCAATACTTTTAGACTGCAACTGGTTCTTCTGATTCAGGCCCTGGAACTGATGTATACTTGAAAGTCCCACATATTAATAAGTAACAGGATAAGTTAAAATCAATTTGAAAAATTGATTTTAACTTAACCTTTAAATTAAAAGGTAAAAAATGTACACAATACCAATACATAAAAAATAATAACTATGTATTTCTATGAGTTAACAAGAAATAACGTAAATAAAAGTAAGGAACAATAAAGCTAAACGGTAAACATGTACGTTAACGCTTTGAGTATTTTGAATATTCAAAGCGTTAACGTAATATTTCCTTCAGCGGGAGAGGCTCATGACAGCACTGGGCTTTTACTGGCCGAAAAGAAAAAAGGAAAAGTATATGCTAACATTAGAAAAATAAATTTAAAAGATCAACCATAAACGGGTTTAATGGAAATGGAAGTGTTTATTGGAAAATCAAATTATAATTATTTAAAATTCTCACGAATTGAGAAATATTCCATATTATTGAAAATTATGAAGGGTGAAGCACCTTACATATTAGCTCGATGACTCTCCATAAAACAAGAGGGACATTAATTTTGAGAACAATTCAAAATTTACCCCACAGTGTTACTCACCCTTGTAAATAGCAGCTTTGAGAATGCTAATCACTGAACTTCAAGTTTTTACAATAATATTGATCAAACGGGCCACCCACCATTATGAAAACTAATGGCTATTATGGATAACATCAGTAATATATTTATTTATTTATTTAATTATTTTATAAAACAACTATATCTACAGGCTAACATAATATCTTAGATTAGTGTACTTAAATTTCGTATCATTAAATAAACAAAGTGTTTTTTTTTTGAAATTCGTTTTTGAACATGAAAATAAATTAGTTTTACTTCTATGAAAATATGGCAGGATTTTTCCGTAGGTTGGTAGGTAGGTGTCACGCTTGGCTGGCGAGTTGGCAAGCGCAGTTTTTTATTTTTTAGTTGTTATCATAAAAATGCTGTTGTCCTTCTCCTGGTTCGTTTCTCTCTTTCGTCCCTCACAACACCCGTGGGACAATACGTGGTGCCTAATGGATATTCGTACACCGCCATAACACGTTTAGGAATAAGAAATAGTAGAATTGATTACGAAAAAAGAACAATATTTTGTTTATACAAAAGTGCATGCATGCAACGGTGCGAACATTCTAGAATTTCGGCATTGGATAGTACGTATGTTGTATTTCAATTAGTTTAACAAAAGGCAAGAAGAAGCAAGCAAAACATTTAGAAAAACAATTTTTGTGGTTTTACAAGGAAAAAGTTTCATAAGTTTTTAAATCAATTTCGCGCCTCCTTTCAGGAGCCTTAAGTAAATTTCCTTTGGGAAATAAACAAACTTTCAACTACTAATCACGTTTTCCAGTAGAATAGAAAAACTAACGCCAGAACATCCGCCTTGTTAACATCAATGGTTATGAAAACTCTACCACTATGTATAAGACATAAGGATTAAATAAAGTTGCAATGATAATGTAGGAATAAGTTTTAAGAAAAAAAGATTTAAGTTTTAAAATAAAGAAGCCTTTATGTTTTTATCGTCATCAGCCTGCGACAGTCCACCTTATTTACCGTTAGTTTTATTGTGTCACAGTTAAGTTTTAAATAAAGTAATATATAAACTGTTGAAGATAAATAAATATTGTCTACGGCTTTTTTTAGGTTTTTTATATCTGGTGACTTGTTGTCATGGTTACAAAAAATAACAAGGAAAATGTAAGACTATTTTTTCGTAATAATTATATTTTTGTTAGAAGATTAAATGTTTTCAAGTCTAAGAAATCTTCTTATTTCAATGTGAGGAGTTACATACAACGGTCATACAGAAACTCCCCACATAATGGCGACCGTGAAAGCGGATAGACCTGGACAAACCGAACTCGACGCTATGAGGCGTAAAAGGGCATACACACGTCGAGTATTCATCAGGTCAGTGCGAGAGATAGAGAAGTCGAATGATATTGAGCAGATGACTGTCGAATTTCAGTATCTTGTAGAGAAGTTGGAAGAGTTAAAATCTTTTGACAGTCAAATAAAAAATATGACGATCAATTCTTGCACGGATAAGCAATTTGATGAAGAATGTGACGAATGCGAATCGTATTTAAGGAAGTATTATGCAGTAAAAGTTAAGATTGAAAAAATTACGAAAGGAATGTGATAGAGCAAATACATCTTCAGCGGCTACTGACAGATCTCATCAGAAGAGAAACATAAAGCTACCGAATATCGAGCTCATAAAATTCGATGACAATCCGAAGACGTGGTTATCTTTCTGGGGACAGTTCAAAAAGATACACGAGGACGAGACTCTTGAACCAGAAGATAAGTTCCAGTATCTCATACAGGCTATGAAGGAGGGGTCCAAAAGCAGAGAGCTCGTAACTAGCTACCCTCCGTCTGGCAAGAATTACCCAAGAGCGCTGGAGCAGCTACAGGGACGATTTGCTCGAGAAGGTATCCTCATTGAGACGTATGTGAGAGAGCTGCTAGGTCTCGTATTATATCAGGCTAGGGGACAACATATGGATATAAGATCGCTATACGACCAGTTGATGACCCATTTGCACGCTTTAGAGTCACTCAAAGTGACAACGGAAAAGTACGGAGCGATGTTATATCCATTAGTCGAATCAGCTTTACCTGAAAATATTTTAATTGTTTGGAATCGAACTAGAATTGTAAACGATGTTGGTCAATTAACGCAACTTTTAGAATTCTTAAAACGAGAAGCCGAGGCTGAGGAACACATTAAATTGACGCGCGCTAACTTTAATACTTATAGTTCTTCCAGCAGTGTTGATGTGCCGTCAACAGCAGCTTGCATCGTTTCGAAAGAGGAGACAAGTTCCAGTAAAACAGGTAATGACTTTTGCTATTTTTGTGATAATACGTCTCATTCGATTCTTCAATGTAATAAAGGGCTCAAAATGTCTTTAGATGAAAAGAGAGCCGCTGTCAAAGAGAGGGGTTGTTTAATTTGTTTACGTAAAGGTCACGTAGCTAAGCACTGCAAGACGTTTTTAAAATGTATGACCTGCGGTAAACGTCATGTAGTGATATTTTGTCCGGACCTTCATAGGGATAAACAAAAGGAACACAAAGAAGCGACAGCACTTTTCTCTAGGAAAGGCGGAAATATTTTATTACAGACTTTGATTTTAGAGGTTTCACATGAGGGTAAAAAGAAAAAAATACGTGCTCTGTGTGATACTGGATCGCAAAGGTCGTATATTAGGAAAAACGTAGTAAAAGAGTAAAGAAAGAGCCTTAAGGTAGTAGGTATAGAGAATTTAGGTTATTCACTATTTAGTGGTGTTACTAAGCCAGCAGAAAACCACAGTCTTGTCGAAGTGAATGTAAGTAGTCTAGATTCTTCTTTCTCTACAAAATTCATTGCTCTTGAACTCGACGACATTTGTGGCTATCTTCCCAAAGCAGACGATCCCAAGCTAAGGTCAAAGTTAAAGTCACTGAATATAAGTATTGACGACAGTGACTGTGACCTTAACGATGTAAATATGTTAAGAGGAGCTGATTATTTAGGAGTAATTTGTACGGGCACTATTGTACAATTAGATGGGCCTTTAGTAGCTATTAAGACGAGGCTAGGATGGACATTACAGGGCCCTAACTTTTATAGTGCTGCACAATGCTCAATGACTTTCAATTGTCACGCTCAGAGCAAACTTTCAGATTTGTGGAATTTAGAGATATTAGGGATTTCAGAGCCACATGAGCAGATGTGCAAAGATAGGAGAAAAGAAGAGGTAATGAGTCAATTAGAGCAGAATGTTAGTTTTAAAGACAATCGTTACCAAGTAGGGTTTTTGTGGATAGATGGTTACCCCGAAATAGGCAGTTATTACAATGTAGCTTATAAAAGACTTTTAACGACGACTAGGAAGTAAGAGAGGACTGGTCATTTGCTAAGTTATAACGATGTTTTTCAGAATTGGTTAGACGAAGATATTGTAGAACATACTGAAAACAATATAGCAGAAGGACATTTTATTCCTCATCACGCAGTCATTAAGATGTCCAGGACTACAACGAAGATACGTCCAGTATTCGACGCATCGTGTAAAGATGCACAAGGATTGTCTTTGAATAACTGCATCGAATCGGGTACCAATCTTATAGAACTAATCCCTAAATTATTGATGAACTTTAGGAAAGGTACGTACGGCGTCACGTCGGATATAAAGCAAGCCTTTCTGCAAATTTTAGTTTCAGAGAAAGATAGAGAGTATTTAAAGTTTCTGTGGTGGGAGAATCCGTTGACCAAAGAGAAGATAGTCACTTTCAGACATAAGAGAGTAGTATTCGGGGTGACTTGTAGTCCGTTTCTCTTGGCGGCTACGATTAATTATCACTTAGGCAATTTTGAAGGAATGTACGGTCAGACAGTTGAAATTTTGAAACACTCCTTTTATGTTGATAATTGTGTAGCTAGTTTTGATACAAAAGAGGCCTTATTTACTTTTATAGACGAAGCTAAGGAAGTTATGCTAAAGGGGGGTTTTGATTTACGATGTTGTGTTACCGCTCTTATTAGAGTAGATAACACTGTACAGACTCAATCTGTATTAGGAGTGCTATGGAATACTCTTACGGACGAATTACAGTGTAGTTTCCGTCTTAGTAACACTATACCAGATCGGGTCACGAAGAGAGATCTTTTGTCATTAACTCAACAGATATTTGACCCTATTGAATTTCTTGCACCTGTTACCCTAGTGCCTAAACTAATAGTACAAAAGGCTTGGATAGATAGTACAGGTTGGGACCAAGCTATCAGCAACGAGTTATCGAAGGCATTTAAGAGTTGGCTAAATCGTGTTCATCTGATAAATGATAGCAAGTTGCCGAGACGCTTATCAGAGGAGAGGTTGACGAACTGTAACAAAAGTTTACATTTGTTTTGTGACGCATCTATTAATGCTTATGCAGGTTGTGTCTTTCTTCGGACCGAATGCAAAAGTAAAGTTACGATTAGGCTGGTTATGGCCAAAAGTAGAGTAGCACCAATTAAAAGATCAATAACTTTACCTAGATTGGAGCTAATGGGAGCGCTTATTGCATCGCGGCTTGCAAATGAGATAAGTAGAGCGTTGTTTACCGATGACACCTGCCCGTTATATTGTTGGACAGACTCCGCGGTTGTGTTAGCCTGGATCCAAAGACAGTGTTCTTGGAAGCCGTTTGTGAGCAATAGGGTAAGTGAAATTTGTGCTCACACTAAGAAGGAACATTGGCGGCATGTACCGGGCCACTGCAATCCGGAAGACCTATTGTCATGTGGCTGTAATATGAAGACATTAATGGACAGTCACTGGTGGGATGGCCCTGCTTGGCTTTTATCTGACCAAGAACTGTGGCCTCAGTTTAATCACATCGCAGTAGATGAGTACACTATTTCCATAGAAGCAAAGAAGGAGGTACTTGTAAATACTAATGTAGATACTGAACATTTTAGCGAGAAACTTTTATACTTTTCTAAGTATTCAAGGATTGTACGTATAGTAGCTTGGATATTCCGGTGGAGAAGGCGGCGAATGTTTAGTACAGCTTATATAAGCAATGATGAATTCGAAGAAGCTGAGAATATACTTATAAGACTTATTCAGGGTGAACATTATGTAAATAGAACTAAATTGAATAAGAAACTGTGCATACATTTAGATAGTAATAGTATTAAGAGAGTAAAGACTAGATTAGGTTTAGGAAATTATGACAAAGATTTTTCGAGTCCCATATTATTACCAGGGAAAAATGTCATTGTGAGGCGACTCGTTGAAGAGAAGCATATATACTTAAAGCACATTGGATCACATACTTTAATGTCGGAGCTGAGAAACAGATTCTGGATTACAAGTGTGAGATGGCTATGTAAGGATATAGTTAAGAAATGCATAATTTGTCGTAGGCAAAAGGGCATACATTATGATGCACCGGAGGCACCACTCCCTCTTCAACGGATTCAAGGCACGGCAGCGTTTCAAATGACAGGTATAGATCTGGCCGGGCCGTTGTATTTACGTAATCAAGAGAAATGTTGGGTGGTTTCATTTACTTGCGCGACATTTAGGGCTGTGCATTTTGAGATGGTAGACTCATTGTCCACAAATAGTTTTATTATGAGTCTTCGTAGATTTATTGCTCGAAGAGGTCGTATAGACGTCATTTTCACGGACAACGGAACAAATTTTCGAGGGACTGCCAATTTACTGAAAGATATTAATTGGCAAGAGGTTGAAAGTGTGACGGCAGTCCATGCTATAAAGTGGCGTTTTATTCCACCTAGAACTCCTTGGTGGGGAGGTTGGTGGGAGAGGCTCATTAGAGTATTAAAGGAGATGTTGCGAAGAATATTGGGGCGTCAGCGATTGAATTGGGTAGAGTTGGACACAGTCTTGTGCGATTGTGAAGCTGTCATTAATAGTCGGCCACTAACATATGTCTCGACTTGTACCGACGATTTGCGGCTACTTACACCTATGTTATTTCTACATGGCTTACCTTCTAATGATACTCCTGATTTAGATTATGTAGATAATATGAATTTAAATGTAAGATACAAATATTTACAAAAATTGAGAGAAGATTTCAGAGTTCGATTTCGTAAGGAGTATTTGGCTTTACTTACAGCTAGATGGAAGGAGAAGACTATAGAAATGAAGAAAGGAGATATAGTTCTAGTAGAGACAGACGCGGAAAGGCTAGTTTGGCCCTTGGGGTTAATCATGGAAGTAGTTACCGGGGCTGATGGTGTTACTCGTTTGGCTAGAGTCAAGACTCAAAAAGGTGAAACTTTAAGACCATGTCAGAGATTGTATCCACTTGAGATTTCAAATGATTCTGACCTCTTGCAACGAGCTGAAGTAACGATAGAGGATGAGAAGTTATCAGTAAGTTCAGATAGTTCCGACTTACACTCCTCGGTTACAGGTGGAGCGAAGGTGATGAAAACAACGCGGTGCTGTCGAAATGTGAAACTGCCTGCTCGGTACTTATGAATTACATTTGGTTTTATGGTTTTCCTTAGTATGTTGAGTTGCGTTAATTGGTTACCATTTTCTTTCGGGTCTGGAGTGTGTTGAAGATAAATAAATATTGTCTACGGCTTTTTTTTAGGTTTTTATATCTGTTGACTTGTTGTCACGGTTACAAAAAATAACAAGGAAAATGTAAGACTATTTTTTCGTAATAATTATATTTTTGTTAGAAGATTAAATGTCTTGAGAAATTTCAAGTCTAAGAAATCTTCTTATTTCAATGTGAGGAGTTACATACAACGGTCATACAGAAACTCCCCACATAATGTATCTTAAACTTCCATGGGCATACGCAGCCAATTTAAACTAAAAAAGTCAACAGATACGTCCACACGTCTGAAGAATATCTGTAATTAAACATAGAAAGCTTTACAGTCTGTAATTGTACTGGATCTTTATACTGTTCAGATCGGAACACAGCAGTGCAAGCGCTGAAATAGTTAAGAGGTTTGTAGGCAGAGAAGCAGTCACTACCTAGTAAAGGTCCGCCAAATAGCCCGACAGTTGATTCAAGGCAGTCTACTGAGCTGCTCCAGCCCCAACTCAGACGTGGACATGAACTCTTGATGATTCAATTCTTCACATGTCTCACAATGCTTCTTTAAGATCTTAGGTGCACATACACAACGTGGCAGCTCTATGACTCTTTAGAAATAGACGTATGCCCAGATATGTGACGTTTATAGGTTATATCATGTTTTACACTTTAAGATTCCGTACTCAATGTCTGTATGTCTGTCTGATCGCTGTTCATCTGTCTGTCTGTCCGTCCGTTCGTACATCATGATGTACAAAACAATCTCTAGCTCGTTGTCGGAATGAGCTACCTGTGAGACCCGAAATTATGATACTCAAGAAACACAAATGTTCCGTTTTAAAATTTTTCATCATATTTTTAACAAGTAAAATTGAAATATCGTGTTTCATTAAAAAATTGCTTTGCGTTGAGTACATTTTCATCAATGTCACAATAGAAAAATATATATTATATATTACATATATATATATATATACACATCACATGGCATGCATGGGTAAAGATCCTCATAAAGCAACGGTGTACCGATGGTTTATACCAACAAAATACGAAAAATCTTTTTCACCGACCGTATATTTTAAGCAAAATACGTTTAGATAGAGTTTAACGTTCATGACAGAAATTCGGTGTCCTCAGTCGTGGCCGCTCAAAATGTGATCCAACGCCCCACTGAAATCTTTTCAATGAGGCCTTAGGATTATATTAATTGTTTACTTAAAGTTTTGAGTATAAAAGATGCTCAGTGGGGAGTAATTACTTAAATAGTAAGTACCAAATAAAAGAGTTTATGAACAATAAACGTTTTATTAGCTATGTTAATACTGTTCAGTAGAGAGAGTATTCAATGACCTGGATAAGGTAATCCATTTGATGTTCGGACCAAGAGACTTCATTTCAATTTCGAGTAACGAAAGTTAATGTATGTTTGTAGGTTTTACTTTTGCGTCTCCTTGGCAAACTTTTATAAGACAAATATTTTTTTTTTTCAAAAGATACCAAGCAAATGATGATTATTAAAGTTTTTCGTAAACAATATAAGGAAATAAAATAAATGACTTCTATTTTGCATATTTGTCTTTTATCATCATCAACTACTTTCAAACTTACTATGGGATCCAAAAATTATATAATCACTACTTTATATGTAAAGGCTCTACGAGTGTATGATACTGATACCTGAACCACTTGTGTTTTGTCTTTGTGATAGTTAAGTGACTACAAAAACGAATTTTCTCATGAAAATATGGGATTTATTGGATGGATTTTGCGATTACTCGTATTTATTTGATGTGTACATATGTGAGGATTTAAAAGTTATATAATTTTAGTTAGTAAAACCGACTTCCAAACAAAAAAATAAGTAATTTCCTTCTAATGCGTCACATATCTTTGCTATACTATAACATAGTGTTTAGAATTAATGCCCCGACTTCTAAAGTTATTTAGTAGTATTTATTGTCTTTTGGTTCTCTTAAGTCAAAGATTTTCGAACCTTTTAAGTGATCTGAGGACCCACAGATTCAGGGAAACAACTAGATGGTCAATTATATAGCTAAATTAAAAAACTTCATCCCCTATTTTCCCACCTTTAGAGGAGAAACTTTTTACTAAAATTTATATTGGACCAACCCTGAAGTATCTCGTATACTTCAGGGTTGGTCCAATATAAATTTTATAATTTATATTGGTCCAAGGTAATTTATAACCTATTTAATAAAAAAACAATCATTAAATTTAGTTCAGCCGTTTCCGAGAAACCAGTAACATACAAAAAAAATACGCATTGAATATAGGTAGTTACTTTTCGTTTTTGGAACTTGGTTAGAAAAAGTAAGTAAGCAGTAATATACGTTATTTATAAACTTTTTAAAAAAATGTACTCAAAAACGAAATTACAAATAAAAGCAAGTGCAGTTCATTGACTCCAGCAGCCAACTCCAAACAAAGAAGTCTGCAGACACATTGCCACATCTGAGGATCAGAATGGCATGCCTCACAGCCTGTGATTATACATGCTTCTATTTTTTTGTAGGATAAGTATGCTAAATGAGCACGCAGTCCACCTGATGGTAAGTAGTTACTGTGCCCCATAGACATCTACAACTATCCTCGATTATGAATTGAAATATAGATGCGTTATCACCCGTGCGGAATAAGGGTGTTATGACAATGGCAATCGATCGATCGTCAATCGATGCCAATGATCGACGTAGATCGATGTCGATCGATTGGTGTGGTCGCTTTAGCTGATCGACGGATAGTGTCGCTAAAACGTTGTTCAAACATCGATCGATGATCGATCGATTGGTGTGGTACTCGTAACATTCTAAGACGAGTGCCCCGTTTCCAGTGAAATATATAGCAACGCTGAGCTGCTTTTTTATGCTGGTATTCCGCGGGAGCGTGGTCCTTCCCCGGTTGAGCCTACCCATTCGTGCTACAACTATACTATTAATATAGATGCAGCATGGCTCTATGACGTAAAAACATTTATACCCTTCAGACTGGAATACAGCAGTGTATACTACTGAAATACTCCTAAATGGATAGGAAGTACCGCCACATAGCGCTTGCTGGAAGGCAACTGCTACTGGAGATATTTTAGTATACTAGACCTGGGTGGAATGCCTCAGAGCCTGTGATTATACTGACACTCTTTACTCTTCTGACCCGACCACAGCAGTGCAGGCAAAGCTATTTGGCGACAGAAATACGTACGAGAGTTGCCAGACTCCTAACCATACGGACCTAGAGCAGAAAAGTTCTTGCCACCAGTGAATTTAGATGTTTGGATGATATAATGTCTCGGTACTATAAAAATGACGAAAGTTAGCGGTGCTTGGTAATATTAATCGTGTCGTACACTAAATCTTTGACAGAATTGTAATTTAAAATTCGTAGCAATAATTTTGACTTAAATATCAATTTTATATGAGACTGGGTAATATCGTTGTTACGTCCACGAAAATTCTTTTCAATTTAGAATGATGAAAGTTAATTGACGTCTGATATCTCTTAATTTCCTGTCGTTTTTTATTAAGCTTGAACTTCATAAAGCAAAATATTAATTTCGCCTTTAATTATGCAAAGTAATAATTTGATTTTTTTGTCATTTCATATTAAACATTTTTTTATAAAAAAGGGGGCAAACGAGCATGCGGCTCACCTGATGGTAATTGTTGACCGCCGCCAACGCAACTGCAACACCAGGGGAATTGCAGGTGCATTGCCGGCCTTTTAAAAAGGAGTAATTCATATCGGTCTAGAAAATCGTCGGTTGTAAATTATTCCATACACTTGTCGTGCGAGGAAGAAAAGCATCCAGATGACGTGAATAGTAATTATGTCCTCCAGACCGAATTTCGGTCATGGCAGCCAGCCTCAACGGAGACTAGCCATCGGCGCAGGACTGGATTACAGTGCAGAAATGTATGCGCAAGCACAGGTGCACTCTCTATTCCCTCACTTCACAATCCGATGTAACGGTAAACCGACACGACCGGAGAGAGATCAGTCGCAAGACCAATGGCTTTACGTGCATTCCGAGGCACGGGGGTGAGACACCGCCAACTTTCTGACTCCGGCAGCTACTGAGAATTTCTTGACAGAAAAACTCAATAATTACTTTTTTGGCCCGACACGGGATTCGAAGCCAGGAGCTCGTGATTAGCAGTGGCACTACTACAACCACTAGACTAAGGCAATCATACGTGAATGGTAACAAAATATTTGTCGCGATGTGCGTTGATGAAATTTGGCGGCTAAAATGAATCCGAACAATTCCTCAAAACACTCTCCATGATAAATGTAGTAGAAAATGCAAAGGGGTGCAATATCTTTTCGTGAACGATTCGAGCCACTTTGCACTGGATGCGGGTAAGTGGAAGGAGCTGGCCCTGAGGAGCTCCGGCCCGGATGTGAGAACAGTATTTCATGTGAGACCGTGTCCGTGACCGTGACCTGTGTCTCTTAAAGTTCCAAACGATGTGCTGGCATGAAATACTGTCCCGCTCTGCTGAGTACGCCAAGCTTTTTAGTTTTATTTTTTTTTAGCCTTTTCTTCCAAGGGACCACGAAACTGCACATCCAAGTATAAAATGATATGACACAAAGTACAAAGAATCAATCATCAGTATTATGAGTCATTCCATGTTAGTCCTGAGACTATTGATATGGGTTTCTGTGGGCGACATCATCCACTTATCATCACCGAATGCGGGTGCTCCTTGTATCATTGATTCGTTGAAAAAATCTCTTTTAACTTAAAATCTCTAAAAGTTAATTTGCAAGAATTTAAACATTTTATTATCATGTATGTAGACACTTAAATAAAAAAATGTTACAAAAACTTCAAAATTATACAAAACTCAATTATTACAAGATTGTTTACATTAACTACTAAATACTATTGCATTTTGGTGATTGCCTCATTGGTCTAGTGATTGTAGTAGTGCGCCTGCTTATCTTGAGATCCTGGATTTGAATCCTGGGTCGGACCAAAAAATCAGTTATTGAGTTTTTCCGTCAAGAAATTCTCAGTAGCTGCCCGAAGTCAGGAAGTTGGCGGTGTTTCACCGCTGTGCCTCGGAAAGCACGTAAAGCCGTTGGTCCTGCGCCTGATCTCTCTCCGATCGTGTTGGTTTACCGTCCCATCGGATTATGAGAGTGAGGGAATAAAGAGTGCACCTGAGCTTTGCGCATACACTTGGGCACTATTATCCTGTCCTGCACCGATGGCTAGTCTCCGTTGAAGAAGGCCACCGTGACCGAAAAAAAACTGGAGGACAATATTTATTGCATTTAAAGTTTCGACGGTCCAGTAGCGCAGTGGTTAAGCGGTTGTTCGCGGCGCTGTAAGGACGAAACCAGTGTTTGTATGACCTACAATTAATTGTTCCAGGACCGAATGTGCGTTTTTGTGCAATTTAAACGCGAAAACCACCTCCGCATCTTGTGAACTGGGTGGTTTAAATTGAAAAAGAAGAACAATGACAAAACCATTAATGTCAGTAAAAATTACGTGTATATAACTAATTTCACTAATTCAGATAATTTTAATTGGAGTTAAAAAACATAAAATACTCCACGTATTAGAACTGAAATAAATAATAAGTATACACTCTGTTAACACCAGGTACAAATACTAGCTTGTTATTCTAGTTATTCGACTACACAGAGTCTTTAACTTATACATGGGGCTATGTATACTCTACTCATACACTATACAAAGTCCTAGAAAATAAATAAGTCTCTCTCATACACAATATTTAAATTATTTAAATAAAAAAAGACCTTATAAAAGAGTTATTATATTATGAATGATTACACGGTTGATAAGGTGATCGCAAGCTGTTTCTTATACGAGTGTTGTATTTTACTATGGTGAAAAAAGTTCTGCTTGGTTTCTTGCTGGTTTTCCCCAGTACAGAGATTTTTTCTGAACCAGTGGTCGAAGGGAAAACGGATTTTAAACAATAATTATTTACAATGATTTATAATCAATGATCTACCTTTCCGTATATTGAACAAAAATTTTTTCTATTATATTGTCAGGGTTAAAAAACTTTGCCTCCATTCAATTTGATCAACACGACGCAATATTGTATATACAAGTAAACAAGAATAGAAATGTTGTATCTTGTTCCTTTGAACTACATGAGATAGCGCGTGAGTTAGAGCGTCTAGAATATGTGAAGCACTTTATGTTAATGCTTTTAGACATCGTTAGCTTTTGAATTCTTATTGAAATCTAACAAGTATCACCTGTACGCAGATGATGTCCAGTTTTATCAGCATTTCCGGGTCCATAATAGGTCAAGTCGTTAAGAATTTAAAGTATCACTAAGTATTAAAACAAAGTTACAGCCTATGTACCTACCACTTTTGAGCAAAGTGTCACTCTCATTTTTGAGAGGGTTTTAGGCCAAGAATATTAATGTCCAGCTCGCTGCCCCCATGCGTGTTTGCAATCTTCAAATCACGTCTTCGCATTATTTTTCTTGTTTTTTTTTCACCGCTGTGCATGCACTTAATCGGCACTTAAAATTGCAAGTAAAAATTTTATTGGTGCGGACGATGGATACGATTTGTAGGTCGATGATTGTTTACCGCGTACTTTGAAATTTACAGCAATTGCTTAATCCCAAGGTTACCACGGCTCTACCAACGGCTTTATATAACAAACTGTTTGTACTACGAGGGTGGATTGAAAAGTACTCGGCCTAACCAAGAAAATAAACACATACTAAATCAGTTATATTTTTATTTTTCTACATAATCACCATCAAGTTCAATACACTTTTGCCACCTCCCCTTCCAAGCATTTAGACCGTTGAAAAAAAATGATTCTTCCTTAGAGTCAAAATATGCGTCTACAGCTGCTTTGACCTCGTCGTTTGTCGAAAATCTTTGACCTCCTAAGTGTTTTTTTAGGTTAGGGAACAGAAAGAAGTCTGATGGTGCCAGATCAGTTGAATACGGCGAATGCGGTAGCAGTTCAAAGCCACTGTTGTGAATTTCAGCCATTGACTGTACTGACGTGTGAACACGGGCGTTATCTTGATGAAACATGACTTTTCTTCTGAGCATTCCTCGACGTTTTTCTTTTATTTCCTCTCGTAAACGACGTAGTAAGGTGCAGTAGTAATCAGAGTTTATAGTCTGACCCCTTTCAAGATAATCAATCATAATCACACCTTTCGAGTCCCAGAATACTGAAGGCATCACCTTATTTGCCGACAAAATCGACTTAGCCTTTATAGGGGGTGGTGAACCAGGTCTTCTCCACTGTTTTGATTGTTGTTTTGTTTCCGGTGTACAGTAATGAACCCATGTTTCGTCCATAGTAACAAAACGATTCAAAAAATCATCTGCATCGGCTTCAAATAACTCCAAACAGTCGCGTGAAATAGTCAATCGCGTCCTTTTTTGTTCAACTGAAAGCAGTCGCGGAACCCACCTCGCAGACACCTTGTGGAAACCCAACTCGTTGACAATGATGTTTTGAGTTCGTTCATAAGAGATCTCGGCTATCTCTCTAATTTTTAATCTGCGGTCTCCCATTATTAAATCAAGTACTTTTTTAATATTTTCGTCAGTAGTTAACGTCGAAGGCCTTCCAGAGCGGGGTTCATCTTTCACACTCTCTCTACCACGCTTAAATTCTGCTATCCATTTTTTGACGGATGAATATGACAGAGCACAATCGCCTAATGTACTGACCATGTCATCATGGTTGGCTTTTGATGATAGCCCCTTCTTATGGAGGTACTTAATGACGGCACGCTGCTCGATTTGCTCCATTCGCGGAAATTATGTCCGATTAGTTTGTAAATTTATAAAATCACAACTAATTATCGCACACGTTTCGAACTTCACACAATGAACTAGTCTGACCTGAACTAAATAATGTGGGTAGATTTGATTTTTAGAATTGAATGGATCTGTGTTAGGCCGAGTACTTTTCAATCCACCCTCGTATATTATAAAGTATTAGTTTCTCACTTACCTTAATTTAAGATTATCTTGTTGGCTTCCGGCCACTTGTTTAGTTGGAGACGATATACCTGTAAATAGTAAATAGAGATCTCAATAGTGTCATAAAATAAAAAGCAATAATTAACGCTGTAATGCCATTATTATCCATTTGTGTTTTTAAGTTAGTAATATTATAAAAAATCTTCAAATTAACATTCATTTTTATGCGTGGTAATGCAATGCTGTATTATACCGGGATGGGAGGAACCACATGCTCACAGAATACTAACGTGAAATTACAGCGTTACGATGAATTTCGCATGGCGAGTATAGAGAAACAAAGACCCTCTTTACTAGAAAGTTCATACCATCTTAGTCCTAAGGGCGTCTGTATTTTGATTATTAATCGATGATAGGTGTAGATGTGTGTGGGCTACAGCATCCACTCACCATCAGCTCGTTAGCATCAACCTTATTCTTTAAACAAATCATTAAACCGTCTTTGTAAGAAACTTAATTTGTTTATACAATTAAAGAATGATTGTATCTGATTTAATAAAGAAAATAAATCATAGTTTTCATTTGAAATAAAAATGGTGGAGGTTCGGTTGCCACCTCCGACGACTCGACCTGGCAACATATAACGCACGCACCCTGAGGACTGACGAGAAGATACTGGAGCTGCAAGAAGAGGTAGACAAGTTGCGCTGGCATATTATAGGATTATCCGAGGTCCGAAGAGAGGGGGAGGACACGGTAATCCTCAAGTCCGGCAACTTGTTCTATCACCCGGAGGGCGACCATCTGTCCCAAGGAGGTGTCGGATTTATCGTTCACAAGTCTCTTGTCAACAACGTTGTAAGGATTGAGAGTGTGTCGATGAGGGTTGCGTACCTGATACTCAGAATCACCAAACGGTATTCGCTGAAGGTCATACATGTTTACGCACCAACCTCGGCACATCCCGATGAGGAGGTGGAGGAAATGTATGAGGATATCTCTAAAGCCATGCATTCCTCCAAAACCCACTATACGTTGTTGATGGGAGACTTTAACGCAAAACTAGGTACAAGAGAAAGCGGTAAGCTGAAGTTAGGAAAATTTGGGATAGGGCAACGGAACCGTAGGGGCCAGCAGCTGGCCGACTTTGTGGAGAAAGAGGGACTCTTTATGATGAACTCTTTCTTCCAGAAGCGGCCCCATAGGAAGTGGACCTGGTCGAGCCCCGACGGTTCGACAAAAAATGAGATTGACTTCATTATGACAACCAGACGCCAACTGTTCAGTGATGTCTCAGTGATCGCAAGGATGAAATCTGGCAGCGATCACCAAATGGTTAGAGGCACACTGAACCTAAATGTTAAGTTGGAGAGGTCTCGTCTAATGAAGTCAACTCTCCGTCCCCATCGTGCTCTGATCCAGAATCCCGAAACTTTTCAGCTCGAGTTACAAAACCGCTTTCAGTGCCTAGATGACCGCAATACAGTGGACGATATTGTTACGAGCTTGAGGTTCGTGACAATAAAAATTGCCGATAAAATTACCTAAATTAACACTTTAATTTACTTTACACAAATTAAAGTTAAAACACTAATAATTAAACACACTAATTCACTTAATTCCGCTCCGAAGCTTCGCTTGTGTCGCCGAGTTCAACTCTGTCTCGATCGCATCTTGCGCCACCTATTTATTTAAATTAGCAAAATATCCGGAATATTCAAGTAAACACGCGCAAGGTACCGAGAGTTCGAGTATAGATTTTCTAGAAACTTAGTTCTTGGGGTGGCGCTGTCGGTCGAAAGATTTGTGATGTCATAAACTGCAACGCTCCCCTCGCTCTCGTTCCTGACACTAGATGGCGCTAGTTGTGTCGTCGACTGGAGCGCGTAACACTACCCCCTCCTAAGACATGCTCGTCCCGAGCATTATCGGTCCCATAATAACGCGCCAAGCGATCCACATGGACGATCTTAGGTCACATCGTTGATCCTGGTTACAATCCGGTACGGGCCGTCCCATTTAGCTTGAAGCTTAGGAGATTTCCCTTTGCTGCGGACTGGATTGTGCAACCACACTAATGAACCTTCGTTGAACCCTTTATTGTTCATTTTGCGGTCGTACCGGGTTTTCATTTTCTCAGACATTTGCTGGCCCGATTGTCTGACGTGCTCATAAATGTCATTCATTTTGTTCCGCAAGTCATTTGCATAATCGGTTATACTGCGTGGGGCATCAGGTGGTATCCCGGTGATCAGGTCCGCAGGCAGCCGTAATTCCCTTCCAAAGTTTGCGAAAGCTGGTGTCACTGCTGTACTTTCGTGAACAGAACTTCGATATGACAACAAAAACGGTTGTATGTGCTTGTCCCAATCTCGTTGCCGATTGTCTACAACTTTTGCTAGGTACATCTCCAATGTCTGATTAAATCGTTCCACCATTCCATCAGATTGCGGGTGATAAGAAGTCGTTCTTGTTTTATGAGTACCCATAACTCAGCAAGTTTCCTGGAATATTTGAGACTCAAAATTCCTTCCTTGATCGCTGTGAATCTCTAAAGGTACTCCAAAACGACAGAAGACTTCATGAACTAGTTTATCTGCAACTGTTGAAGCTTCTTGATTTGGAATGGCGAAGACTTCTGTCCACTTAGTGAAGTAATCCATCACAACCATGAAATACTTGTTACCGCTTTCACTCTCCGGAAACGGCCCCGCCACGTCAATGGCTATTCTCTCCCATGGTGCACCCACATTGTACAACTTCAATGTTCCTCTACTACGAGTCTGAGGTCCCTTTACAGCCGCACAACTTGTACATTTGCGACACCAGTCCTCGACATCGTTTCGACAGTGGACCCAGTAAAACCGTTCTCGGATCTTCAGTAGAGTTCGTTTAACTCCTAGATGGCCTCCTGAACAATCATTATGGTACAGCTGTAGAACATCCGGTACTTTAGCTTTAGGGACAACCATTTGCAAATGACAGCTGTCTCCCCGAACGTTTTCCCATTTACGACACAGAACTCCATCCTGAAGCAGCAAGCTGTCCCACTGGGCCCAATAGCTTTTAGTGGTCGAACTCATCGCTGAGACGTCACTCCACTTGGGCTTGGGAGCACTGGCCTTTATCCATTCCAGAATCGGCTTGATGTCCGGATCTTCCTGCTGTGCATGTAGTAAGCTGTCCTTCCACTCGTTGCTGAGGTGGTCTGGCCTGAGCATCCTCAAGGATACCACTTCCTTACTCTCTTGCCTAGTACAATGTTTGCAATCTTCAGGACAAGGTCTTCTTGACAATGCATCTGCGTTGCCATGAGATTTCCCGCTGCGATGTTTGATCTCAAAGTCGTATTCCTGCAGTAGTTCAATCCACCTCGCAACTTGTCCTTCTGGGTTTTTAAACTGCAATAGCCATTTTAGTGCATCATGGTCAGTTCGTAAGTGAAACTTTCGTCCCAGAAGATATTTGCTAAAATGCTGCAACGACTTTACCACAGCGAGCAATTCGCGTCTTGTGAAACAATAGTTCCTTTCCGGTTTTGACAACGACTTGCTGAAGTACGCTATCACGACCTCTTGGTCACCACTCCGTTGAGACAGCACACCGCCAAGTCCTATATCACTTGCGTCTGTGTCAACTATAAATTCTTTGCTTGCGTCAGGGTATTCCAAAATAGGTATCGCACCTTTCATCCCAGCAGAAATGTCGCTTCTCCTCGGTTAGCTTGTGCAGAGGTTTGGCTATATCTGCAAAGTTCTTCACGAATCGCCGGTAATAGGAGCACAAACCCAAAAATGCTCTAACCTGCGTCTTGTCTTTTGGAACCGGCCAATCCTTGACAGCGGCGATTTTCTCTGGATCTGTGCGGATACCTTCTTCCGACATTACAAACCCCAAAAAGTTAACTTGCCGTTGGAATAGTGAACATTTCTTCGGGTTCAACTTGAGGTTGGCACTCTGAATCTTCATAAGCACGCGTTCCAGGTTTTGAAGGTGTTCCTCAAACGTACGGCCCACGATGATGATGTCATCCAAGTAGACCAGACAGGCATCACCAATTAGCCCGGTAAGTACAAGTTCCATCAGCCTTTCAAACGTTGCTGGAGCATTGCACAACCCAAACGGCATTACTTTGAATTGCCACAGACCCTTTCCCGTCGAGAACGCAGTTTTCTCCTTGTCCTTAGGGTCAATTTCAACTTGCCAGTAGCCACTTTTTAGATCCAGCGTGCTAAACCATTTTACTCCTGTAAGCATGTCCAGCGTGTCATCAATTCTTGGCAAGGGATAGCTGTCCTTCTTTGTAACGTCGTTCAGACGGCGGTAATCAACACAGAACCGCATGCTGCCATCCTTCTTTTTCAGCAGCACCACTGGCGAACACCATGGACTAGAGGAAGGTTCAATAACACCATCCTTCACCATTCCTTCAATCATGGTTCCCACTTCCTTTTCACGTGCTACCGGCAATCGTCTTGGCCGCTGACGGATAGGCAACTCTTCACCTGTGTTTATTTTGTGTTGAACTAAACCAGTCTTTCCTATGTCAGCATCGTTTGATGAGAATACATCGGCGTACTCGAGTAACAACTTCTTCGCCTTGACCAATTCGTTCGGGGACAGAACACTGCGACAGTCTTCCAAAAGTGCGGTCACTCTCGTTTCTGCATCCTTGCCGGGGGTCCCACTCGATATATATTGGCACCGACGTAACCAATCCACTTCCTCACAAGTACCAATTAATGTGCCTTTTTCTATAATCTGGTCCCGGTCGCAAAGGTTCAGCACACGTACTCCTGAGATGTCAGTGGTCCTGACCAAGGTTCGAGCTACTTTCCATGGAAGGTCATTGTTTACCCTTTCCACAAGTACACAACGGTGAGCTTGCCCAGCGTTTCGGGGAAGACTAACCGGAACAATCGTTTCCGATCTCGGCGGAAGAACAATCTTCTTAATGCTGTACACGTTCCCTGGTAACGCACCTTCCATAAAAAGTTCCTCCTGTCCACATTTCAAAACACCTTGCTTAACGTCGATCTCACAACAATTATTCCTCATAAAGTCTAGGCCTAGGATGCAGTCGTCCATTATATCAGCCACGATGACATTATGCAGGTAGATCACGTTGCCAAGCTTCAACTCCATCTCCTTCTCTCCACGGACGGGTATACGCTGACCAGTGGCTGTTACCAAATTAATGCGTTCTCGGTTGCATGCGGAGTCCCCAAGGAACTGCCTTATAAGTTGGGAACTAACAACCGTACGAGAGGCTCCAGTGTCTATGGTCAGTTTACACGGCATTCCGTTGACCTCGCCCTTGATGATTAGACTGTTCCCATCATGGGTTTGTGAGATCGAGATCCTTGGGGCTCTTTTAACATCAGCCAGCACCCGCCCCGCAGTTCTGGCTTTTACTCGTTTCCCAGCTGCTGCTGGGCGGTGCTGTTGGCCGCACTACCCTCCTGGGATCGTTCACCTTCCCTTTCTAGGGTTCGCTTAGGGCAGCTGGATCGAAGATGGCCCTTTTCCCCACAGCCATAGCACCTAGGGCTGTATCCTTTGTTGCGGTCGCGAACTGTAGCTGCTGCAACCTCCCTGACGCGATGGGAACGATGATCCTGCCGCACGGCTTCTACCTCCAGTGCATGGGCCAAGGCGTCCTTAAGCGTCTCGTGGTGCCCGAGCCTCACAGCAGCTCTGACTTCCAGGTCGCGGATGCCGTCGATGAATGTTTGCACCAGGTTCCCTCCAATGAGTGCAGGTACAGACTGGTATGCTTTACGAACCATCTTCTCCACCTCAAGGACCCACTGCTGCAGGTTTTCGTTGCTGCGTTGCACGCGATCTTTAAGCTGCGCGCGAAAGACGTGTTCCAGGTGAGCGTCACCATATCTCGCCTCCAAGGCCCCAAGAAGCTGCTCATAGGTCACTTTCTTACCGAGAGCTTCCAACACAGTAAAGGCTTGGTCGCGCAGGCCTAGGATGAGTGCAGTCATGGCTTGGCTTTTATTCCAGCCGTTCGCCTCCATGACGGCCTCGAACTGGATTTTGTAGGCCGACCAGGAAGAGGTCCCGTCGAACGGCGGCACTTTGAATCCACGTAGCGAAGGTGCTGCAGCTACTACGGGAGCTATAGTTCCATCCCCAAGTTTGAGGTCGTTTAGCGTTTTCTTCACGTCAGCCATCACGTTGTCAACCCGATTGTTCACATGGTTGATTCGGGTTTCATGTTCTTCGATTCGGGTTTCAGCTTCCGACAGGCGGTTGTCGTGTTGAGTAACCCTATCCTTCACCTGCCTTATCTCTTTCCCAAAGGTAGCGTGAAGGTCCTTCATGAGGAGCATCTGCTCTTCCGACCAACGAGCCTGTTCCACCTGCTGACGGGCCTGTTCCTCCTGTCGGCGAGCCTGTTCATCCTGTCCGCCCCGCAGCTGTTCTTCCAACCGACTTACCTGTTCCTCCTGTCGGCGAGCCTGCTCCTGCAGCATCACCATCAGAGCACCTAAGTCAGTTGCGGCAGATGTAGGAGCTACCGACGGGCCTGCAGCCAGTGGCTGGCCCTCCGACGTCTGCGGTGTTGCACCACCAAATCTTCGTCGGTCCGTCTCCTGCTGGCGTTGACTTCGGGTACGGACACCCTCCGTTTCCTCCTTAGGTAAAATCGGCATTATTTTATCCCACTTCTGACACCAATTGTTACGAGCTTGAGGTTCGTGACAATAAAAATTGCCGATAAAATTACCTAAATTAACACTTTAATTTACTTTACACAAATTAAAGTTAAAACACTAATAATTAAACACACTAATTCACTTAATTCCGCTCCGAAGCTTCGCTTGTGTCGCCGAGTTCAACTCTGTCTCGATCGCATCTTGCGCCACCTATTTATTTAAATTAGCAAAATATCCGGAATGTTCAAGTAAACACGCGCAAGGTACCGAGAGTTCGAGTATAGATTTTCTAGAAACTTAGTTCTTCGGGTGGCGCTGTCGGTCGAAAGATTTGTGATGTCATGAACTGCAACGCTCCCCTCGCTCTCGTTCCTGACACTAGATGGCGCTAGTTGTGTCGTCGACTGGAGCGCGTAACAATATGAATGACAAGCTCGTTGAAACTTTCCATGCAGTCGGAGCTAAGTCCTACAAGACCCGCCGAAGAAGAACACAAAAACTCTCCGATCACACTCTTGATCTCATGGATGTTAGACGAGAGATAAAGCTGCAGTCATCAGCAGATTTGACAGCATACAGGTAACTGAACAAACAGATCTCCAATTGCATGCGACAGGACTTACGCAACTTCAATACAGCTCGTATTGAATAAGCGATTGAGCGGAACCAGGGCTCCAAAGTCTTTGCCAGAGATCTGAAAGAGCCAACTATCAAAGCTGAAGACTGAGTGTGGCGGCATCGTTTCTGGGACACCTGAGATTTTGAGTGAGATTGAGAGGTTCTATGGGCAGCTGTACACATCATCGTTGGAGCCACACGCAAGTGTTAGTGACGATCCAAGAGCAAGTCTTATCCGACACTATTCCGATGACATTGCGGACGTCAGTCTGAGTGAGATTAGAATGGCTCACCAGCACCTTAAAAACGGCAAGTCCCCGGGTGAAGATGGAATTACAGCAGAGCTTCTGAAAGCGGGTGAAACACCGGTACTTAAAGTCCTTCAGAAGCTCTTTAATTCCGTCCTCCATGGTGGCACTACTCCCGAGGCGTGGAGCAGAAGTACGGTGGTCTTGTTCTTCAAGAAAAGTGACAATGCACTCTTGAAAAACTACAGACCGATATCCCTTCTGAGCCGCGTCTACGTGCTGTTTTCGAGACTCATTATGAATCGTCTCGCACGCAGACTCGACGACTTCCAGCCTCCCGAACAAGCCGGTTCCCGAAAAGGATTTAGCACCATGGACCACATACATACCCTTCGGCAAATTGTTCAGAAGTCCGTAGAGTATAATCTGCCACTTTGCCTGGCATATGTGGACTATAAGAAAGCCCCTGATTCTGTCGAAATTTGGGCGGTGCTACAGTCTCTTCAGCGGTGCCAAGTTGACGATCGGTATATCGAAGTGCTGAAGTGTTTGTACAGTAGGGCTACGATGGCTATCCGAGTACATAACCAGAGTACGAAACCTATCCAACTGCAGAGAGGTGTAAGACAGGATGACGTTATATCCCCGAAACTCTTCACCGCTGCATTGGAAGACGTTTTAAAGCTACTGGACTGGAAAGGATACGGTATTAACGTCAATGGCGAGTACCTCACTCACCTTCGATTTGCCGACGATATAGTCCTTATGGCAGAATCGCTAGAGGACCTAAGCGCTATGCTCAATGACCTCAATAGTGCCTCCCAACGGATAGGTCTTAAGATGAACATGGACAAAACAAAGATAATGTTTAATGTCCATGTCACACCTATGCCGGTAGCTGTTGGGAGCACTAAGCTCGAAGTTGTTGACGAGTACGTTTACCTGGGACAAATAGTCCGACTAGGTAAGTCCAACTTCGACCGAGAGGTCAATCGACGGATTCAACTCGGCTGGGCAGTGTTCGTGAAATTACGTTACATCTTCTCGTCAGGTGTAAACTTTTTGAGGTAACTCAAAACCTGAAAACGAAATTGCACAATCAGTGCGTGTTGCCAGTGATGACATATGGAACTCAGACGTGGTCCTTCACTGTTGGCCGTATGAGGACACTCAAAGTCGCTCAGCGAGCTATGGAGAGGGCTATGCTCGGGGTTTCTCTGCGTGATAAACTTAAAAATGAGGATATCCGCAGTAGAACCAGGATGACCGACATAGCCCAACGGATTAGTAAGCTGAAGTGGCAATGGGCCGGCCATATAGCTCGAAGAACCGACAACCGTTGGGGAAAAAGGTTCTCGATTGGCAGCCTCGTACCGGTAGGCGTAGTGTAGGGCGACCCCCCACTATATGGGGTGACGACCTGGTAAGACATGCAGGAAGTCGACGGATGCAGGTGGCTCAGGACCGTGCTTTGTGGCACAATTTGGGGGAGGCCTATGTTCAGCAGTAGACTTGTGAAGGGCTGTAATGATGATGATGATGATTTGAAATCCTATTTCAATTGTAAACTAGGACAAAACAGAAACAAAAACAGTAAAAATTCCGCAGCGGAACGAGATTAAAAAATAAATCCCGACGTCCCAATTAGTTTCACCAACTGTATCGCACAATTCTGTGTTCCGTTTAATTTCATAAATTCATAAAGTTGTCCATTTAAAAATCGAAATATTTAATGGAGCAGCCATATCGTTTGAAGAATTGATTACCAATGATAATAATACAAGTTGTAAAGTTAAAAAAAAATTATAACCGACTTCAATACGACCAAACCGATGTACCAGTGTATTCAAAATCAATTAAATACGAATTATTTAAAGATAACTCAAAACCTATTTGTCTGATATTTATCAAATTTATATAAAACCACACCAGAAGCACTAGCTTTCCAATAAAAAAAAAGAATCATCAAATTCGATTCACCCAGAGACGAGTTCTGAGGTAACACACATAAAAAACCTAAAGTCAAATTGAATACCTCCTCCGTTTTGAAGTCGGTACAAAAAGGATTTAGGGTGGCAGGCCTCGTACTGGGAAATGAAATGTAAGCCTATGTAATGAGTATGCCGTCTCTCCACTAGATGGAGTGAAGACATACATGAAGTCGACGGATGCAGGTGGCTCAAGCCGTGTTTTGTAGCACTCCTTGATAGCGGAATATGAGGTCCTGGCGGTGGACTTGTGGAGGTGATGATGACTTAAGATAGGAATATACTGCCGGAAGCCCTCAAACTATTCTGGTATATACAATTTTGGCAGCTCTTACGATACCTGCGGAACTATTCGTTTTTAAATAATTATGTAATAAAATCATTACTTTTAATTTCTCGATACGAAATTATTTGGTTAATTACTTTGAATAAAAGAATTAACGTTATTCTATTTTTTCCAGTACAAATTTTAATAAGTGCTAGGACTCTCCCGTCCAGGAGTCCGACCGTGTGGGTACCACCTTCTTAGTTTTTGTTTCCCCGCTATGCCTTGTTTCGGTCTGGAGGATAAAGAGAGCCAATATGTTATAACAAGCTATGGGCCATTCTATCTTAGTCCCAAGCAGTGACAATGCATCTGTAGCCTTCCTGTTTTGAAGTTCGTTACAGATGTCTATGGACCGCAGTGATCACCTATTTTAACTGTTCCCGTTATAACCTATTAAAAGTCCACTGTTGAACATAGACCTCCCCCATAGATTGCCTTATAGGAAGTATATTTGCCATAGTTGCCACGATTGGCAAGTTGTTTAGCAACTGCAAGCTTATTATTTATTTATTTATTTAATCTTCATTAAACACCTTATATACTAAGGGATATAAAGGGCGGACTTAATGCCTTATGGCATTCTCTGCCAGTCAACCCTTTTTATATTGTTATTAGGAAGATTCTGCTGCCCACCTTCTGGGTTGTTCCGAGCGTCACCTCTTACGACATACATGCGACAATATTTGATGGTGTAATAATAACGGCAAATCTGATTGTTATTTGAGTTTTATACAAAAAGCGGCCAAGAGCGTGTCGGGCCACGCTCAGTGTAGGGTTTCGTAGTTTCCCGTCCGTCACAATAAGTGTTCCCACTTATGAGTTTAAAGGTGGGTATCCATTATGTTCGCGCTCCAGCAGCGCTCCGCGCTCCTGCAACTGCTCCCGGTAGTGGGTACTGTTGTTTCCATCCAAGTTCAAAATGATTTTCCTAGAAAGTCCTTAAAAGTTCTAACTTTCAGATTTTTTTCATATTTTCTAAACTTATGGTTCAAAAGTTAGAGGGGGGGGGGGACATATTGTTTTTTACTTTTGGAGCGATTATTTCCGAAATTATTGACATTATCAAAAAATGATTTTAGTAAACCCCTATTCATTTTTAAATACCTTTCCAACAATATATCACACGTTGGGGTTGAAATTAAAAAAAAATCACTTCCTACTTTACATATAGGGGGGCTACCCCAATAAAACATTTTTCCAATTTTTATTTTACCACTTTGGCGGCGTGATTGATACACATATTGGTACCAAATTTCAGCTTTCTAGTGCTAACGGTCACAGAGATTAAGCGAGGACGGACAGACGGACAGACAGACATGGCGAAACTATAAGGGTTCCTAGTTGACTACGGAACCCTAAAAAGTGCAATCATAGACACACAGTGTATAAAAGTATGCAAAGATACACTTAGAAATGTTTTTGTTGCAACTAACATAAATTATATCTATCGTACAATTGCAAACAAAGTACATAGAGGGTTTTAACAAAAGAGTAGTTAACCAATCACAAACAATGAAAATTGGATCGCGGGTGTTTATTTTACCCTTGTAAGTAACGAGCAAATTGTCAGTTTCAATGCATATACACACAAGTACATAATATTATGTTATGTTATTTATGAAAAATTCGATTGTATATTTTTTTCAACTTTTAAAATTTCGCATGGGATGTGGGCATTTGTGCCAGTTTGAACATTGAATACAAATTTGCATATTCAAAACAAACCCTCAATTAGGGCCGATTAAGTTTCGCTCGAATCCCATTCCAATAATTTAAAAAATCAGACTGAGACGGACCGAGAACGAACTGTGAACGGCAAATGAGGATCGGCCCTTAACTGCACAAAGTCGGTTATCGCGCATACCTGTTTTAGTAAATTCCGTAGTTAGGAGGACTTGCCTTAGTTGCCATTTTATAATGATATAATTCAGGCAAGTTTTATGTAAGGATTGTAGAGAATATTCATCTCTACGACACTAATACTAAACATAATTTTGGGAATCTCCCTAATTATGGGGAAAATATCGCGTCTGTTAAAAAGCTATATCAGTCACGTTCTAATTAAATGGGGACTACCATAATATCTTTGGCTTGTCACTTTCGAAATTAACGAAGCATATAATATAACGTATAACGAAGCATTATATAAGACGGCCTGAAGTCCCAGTTTACACGAACACCCTTATAATCTTTTGATTAGAGCGTGATGTCGGTGTAGCAGTCATTTCTATTAGTTTTCCTGAGTGGAAAAGTTTCTTTTTGGGCTAATATTTCACTCCAAATATTTATTTGCTTATTTTAACAGTAATTATAAAACTAAATTTAATTTGTAAAAGAAATGTACCTTTTTATTTTAAATGCTTTTGTTTTTCTAAAATTTTATTAAATAGTAGGTATATAAGCGTTTCAACAAGTAAAGCAATGTTAAAATTTTTAGTAATTGACCTACAAGGAAATCGATCTTAACCAAATCAAAATTAAAATGCTCCACCATTTTGTTTTTAAACTGTAACAGCTATAGTATAAAGGTGTTAATTTAATGGAAACTTAGTACTTTAACCTTGTTTCTTATTTGTTATATGAAATATGAAAGTACCGTAATTAAAGGATAATCTTAAAATGAACTATAGCAGAATTTTTACCTTTACACTTATTTATAAAAAAAAAATATTATCCCAAGTAGTATCCACCACATTCCACGACCAGATTTTTTTATTACTTTAGTATTTAATTGAGCTGTGTGACAGATTTATAGGATAGTTTTATGGGTGGCAGATTTATAGGATAAATTACAAAATATTAAAAAATTACCTAATAATAAATCAAAAATCAGTAATACCAAATAAAACAGGGGAAAAATGACAATAACCAAATAAAATATCAGGAGGAGGCTGCCCCTGCCGCTCCCCTGTTTCACTTCCTTCTGTCGCCTCTTAGAAGCTTACAACACCCACGGGTTTATATACTCGTAGGGTGAGTGATTCTCTTACGTCGCCACTTCACGGCAACAGGGGTACTGTTGTGTAAAAGTGGCGACATAAGAACTTGTTGGGTACTAAAACATTTCACTTAAAATATAGTACCCGGTTGACCGAGCTTTGCTCGGTATTTTTCGCTCGGTTTTTATAATTCGTGTGTTTTGGAAATTATATTTAGATACTTATATTTAGATAGGGGGTCATTGTAGAAGCGTGCTCGTCGCGACCCCTGCCAGCCCTTTTCAGGGCTGCAATTCTACACAGCTGCACACCCATGCAAACGAGGGTTAGGGCGTCCTCCCAAGGCGACGCACACCAGCTCGTCCCCGTTGGTGTGGAATGCAGCGCGCAAAGCGGCGATGGGGACCGCCACCCGTCACGCACAGCCCGACACGGCGGAAGGTGGAGGACGGAGTGCAGAGTTGGCACGTGGAATGTTAGAGGGGGCATGTGAGATAAGACGAATGAGTTGATCGAAATAATGAAAGAAAGAGAATTAGATGTCGTGTGTATGTCGGAGACCAAACGGAAAGGCAGTGGTAATGAAGAGCTCCCTGGCGGACGTTAGCTATATGGTCCGGAGTCCCGGAAAGCGAGAACGCCTGCCAGGGAGTGGGAGTGCTGTTGTGGTCCCGGTTGGTCGATCTTATGACTGAATACAAGGTTGTGAACTCAAGACTTCTCAGGGTTCGCTTCAAAATGGGACTGACGAAGTTATTCCTTTTGGCTGTTTATGCGCCGGTAGCTTCGTCGTCCAGGGCTGAGCTGGAGGAGTTTTGGGAGAATGTAAGAGAAGTTCTAGATTTGGTTAAGGGAAACGAAAGAACTGTTGTATGTGGTGATTTGAATGGATGGGTAGGTATCGCTCGACCAGGATACGAGTCGGTGCTTGGAAAGTTTGGCGATAAAAGGGTTAATGATGCTGGCAGGCTTATACTGGCTGTATGCAAGGAAAAGGGTCTTCTTGTGACAAACACTATGTTTAATCACAGGAAAATCCATATGTACACTAGAGAAAGAAAGAATGAGAGAAGTATGATTGATTTGTTCCTGGTGGATGACCGACTGCGAAAACAGGTGATGGATACACGAGTGTTCAGGGGTGCTGATCTGGGAACGGATCATTATCTAGTAATTACTAGATTTATGGGTTTGTTCGCGGGTTGGCGCTACCAGACGACAGTAACAGAACCACAGTCGGTCTGTCGCATCCGAAGCTGTAAGCTTCAGGAAGCGGATACGAGGGACAAATATCACACGAGGGTAGCCGAAAAGCTTGACACCATCGATGGCAGGAAAGAATGTGTGGAGAGAACATGGCAGAACCTTAGGGATGGAATGGTAAGTGCAGCGGAAGAAGTATGTGGAACGACAAAAAGAGGTAATAGTAAAAGAAGAGATGCATGGTGGAATGATGAAGTAAGAAAAGCTGTAAAAAAGAAGAAAAAAGCATGGTTAGACTACTTGGCCTCTAGTAACGATGATCATATGAGAGAAAAGATGAAAGAAAGATATAAGCTGCAGAAAGCTCATGCGAAAACATTGATTGAGGAAGTACGTGAAAGGTGTAGAATAGAAGCGGACGAGAGGTTGTCGCACAACTTTAGGGAAAACTCCAAACTCTTCTGGAAAGAGGTTGAAAGGTCCCGGAGTGGTGTGACAGCCTTAAGAATGAACAAAGTGCTTTCGAGAACCAATGACGTCCTCTCAGAAAAATCGGACGTCATGCAGCGATGGAGTGAATTTTATAGAGAAATGTATGCGTGTCATGATCTTAGTGAAGGATCCGGGGGTGACGCCGTGACTGGCACGCCAGACGCGAACCTCGATGACACTGAGGTCATCAGCATGAAAGAGATTGAACGTGCGATTCGAAGTTTGAAATGTGGTAAGGCTGCGGGACTAGACAGAGTTACTGCTGAAATGATCAAGTACGGTGGGCCTCGCGTCTGGGACAGCTTTCATCTGCTGTGCAATTTGTGCTGGCGAACGGGAGATGTCCTGGATGATTGGCGATCCGCGGTCATTGTGCCTTTATATAAAGGTAAAGGTTCACATTTTGACTGCGGGTGCTATCGGGCGATCAGCTTGACCAGTTTAGCAAGTAAAGTTTACTCGAAGGTTTTGACACGTAGGATGCAAGAGAAATCGGAAAGATTCTTATGGGAAGCACAATGCGGATTTAGACCTGGAAGAGGATGCACGGATCAAATGTTTTCTCTCCGCATGATCACGGAGAAGCTTCTGAGTGTTAACCAGAGGATTTTCTGTGCTTTTGTGGATCTGGAGAAAGCATTTGATAAGGTTATAAGGAAGAAAATGTGGGAACTGTTGCCGGGATATGGTGTGGATGGTCGATTGTTAAGGGCTGTGCAGTCACTTTACTATGACTGTAAAGCCTGTGTGCGGGTAGGGCATGACCTGTCACCCATGTTTAGCGTCCAAGCGGGCGTAAAACAGGGTTGTGTCATGTCTTCCTGGCTGTTCATACTGTATCTCGACAGCTGTTTACAGAAGCTGAAAAATAGCTGTTTGGGTGTGAAATTGGGTGACATAAAAGTTAATTGTCTGCTGTATGATGATGATGCAGTGCTTATTTCACCATCAGAAGCAGAACTGCAGGCATTAGTCACGTGTATGAAAGAGGAATGTGAAATTAAAGGTCTCCGTTTGAATGCTAATAAAACTAAGGTTCTGATATTTGAAAAGGACGAAGAGAAAACGAAATGTGAAATATGGGTAAATCAGGAATGTCTAGAACAGGTAAATGAAATTGTATACTTGGGGAGTGCTTTCAGCCGGGATGGAAGATGTGATTTAGATGTGGATAGGCGTGTCGCTGCCAGAAACAAAGTCAATGGTGCCCTGAATGCATTAGTAAAAAGGCAAGGCGTGGTGAAGAGTGCACGCCTTGCAATACATAACGCAGTGTTGGTGCCGACTTTGTTATATGGCAGCGAAACCTGGGTACGCCAGAAGAAGCATAAAAGCAAGTTGAATGCAGTGGAGATGCGATCTCTTCGTAAAATGTGTGGCGTTAGCATAGCCGACCGAAAGCGAAACGAAGAGATTCGCAATATGGCAGGATTGAAAGATGAGCTTATCACAAAAATTGATAGGGGCGTACTCCAATGGTTTGGGCACGTTGAACTAATGAGTGAAGACCGAATGGTGAAGAAAATATATAGAGCGAAAGTAAATATTAAAAGGTGTCGAGGTAGACCGAGACTAACTTTCGAAGACTATGTGAGCAAATTGCTCGAAGAGGGGAGGGTCAAGAGTACTCGGATACCTAGACGTGCATGTATGAAGAAGTTATTGAACCTGAAAGAAGCGAAAGAGGTATGTAAGGATCGTGACACTTGGCGATCTGTTCTCTCTGGCTACCCCGTTAGGGATTGTGCGTGGATATAAGTAAGTAAGTAAGTATATTTAGATACAAATTACATACTGATGAAATACGAATAATATTTTTTGATCTTAGCGACATAATAGAAAAAACTGAACTGGTTATTTGAATAAAAAATCATGAGTGCAATTAGTTTAATTTAAATTTTCGTGTTTTTAAAAAATACTAAATAAAGGGCTCGAAAAAATAGATTTTCTCTAAAAAAAAAGGAACTTGAAAAAAAAGTCGGTCGATCTGGACTCGAACCATGAGATTACAATTTTGTGACCGCCCAATATACCAATTAAGCTATTTGTAATCATTAATAAACTGTCAAAATTTACCTTCTTATTCTAACGACATTGTAGCAGTTTTTAGTTTAGATCATTAATTTAGTTGAAAGTAATAACAATAATGTCCTCGAGACCGAATTTCGGTCACGGCAGCCAGGGTCTACAGAGACTAGCCAACGTCGCACTCTCTATGCCCTTACTCTCATAGTCCATTGGGACGGTAAACTGACACACCCAGAGAGAGAGGTCAGGCGAAGGACCATCTCATGAACATGCTTTTCGACCCACGGGGGTGATACACCACCAACTTCGTGACTCCAGGCAACTACTGAGAATTTCGTGACGGAAAAACTCAATACCGTGACCCTCAGACCCGTTATTCGTACCTCGTGATCAGCAGTCATGTTTACAACAACTACACCAATGAGGTACTCTCACTAGAGAGTAAAAAAATATATAAAGTTATGTTTATTTTTTATATATAATTGATAGTGTCTTTCCTAGAGAAGTAGTGGCTGGTGGTAGATGTATTGGTGTTCGGACTAATGGTGATGGTGCACGCAATTAAGGAAGTATGGGAGGTGCTCTTCAAACTATATAAGTGACCATTTTTCACGCGAATCTTAACTAATTAATTTTAAAATCTTTAACAGTCTCAGAAATGAAGCCTAGTTCAATATTTACAATCATTATTTACACAAGGTAACTGATAACAAACATTTAAAATACAGAACAAAAATCTTGTTGCAAAGAATTGTAACTCCAGTGGAAGTTAGTACAATGACAAACAATTTTTTTAACTGTTAGGTTTCGCAGAGTAAAAGTTGGTTAAAAAAAACTATTTAAAATAAGAGGAAAGCCGCTGTGAGCTTGTTAATGCCAAAGAGTAAAGAGTTGAGTAAGTCATTAGAGACCTTTGATGTCTCTTGATAATGAGGCAAATGACAGTGTTATTAATTTTTCTCTTTAGCAAGAGATATTTAAAAAATGAACTTTAAAAATATTGTAGTGTCTGAAGTTTTGTGTAGGATTATTTTATATCGCTTAGCTTATTTATTCATTAAGTAAAAACTCATACATACTCATCACATAGGTGGTTTACATTTTATACGTGGAAGAGCCACGCTGCGGCTAGCACGAATAGGTCGGCTAGACCGAGTAAGGACCATGCTCTCACAGAATACCGGCATAAAATAGCAGGTTAATTCTGCTGTATTTCATATGGTGAGATTCTCTTTATTGGTAACGAGGCAATACATCTCAAACCCCAGAGGTGACAAAGCATCCGCATTGTGATTATTTATCAAAGAGAGATGAAGATGTCTATGGGTGACAGCATCTACTTACCATTATGTGATATGTGTGCTACGAGTAGACGTGTGTGTTAGACGTCAGGATTTTAGATTTTCTCTGCATTTGACAGATGAAATGGCTGAAGCAGATTGTCTATCTCTTCTCCACAGAAAGATATTATGGATCACCTGTTACAGTTACCGTATTGCTATAAAGTGTGCTTGTAATTAGGTCATAGTTTAAAAGAATAAACAGCTACGTTTACAAACATGACGTCGATGTTAACGAGCGAAAACAACGTCGAATTATTTCGTACTAACCGCACACCATCGTCTATTTATTTGCAAGATGTATGATGTTTGTGTATTTAAATCAAGTAACGTTGGTTCTTTGCGAGTTTTTAAATAAAAGTAAAGATAACAAACGATCATCTTTTTTAATATTCTATATTAAAATATTTTTTGTTTTTGTACACACTATTAAACTCGTACTACGTAAACTCATCCACCACAAAGAGAGCGAGGGAGAGCAAAGTTAAATAGAGACTACGGACTTGACGCAATGCTAGGACACCTCACTCGCTATTCTCATACTTTTATTTACTCTTTACTGCATTCCTTAAATCAAAATAATACAAAGGATGGTTTTAATGCCTTGAGGCATTCTCTAGCAGTCAACCCATGTAGTGGTGGGAATTCGACGTAGGTGTAGCAATATAGAATAAAAAACAAAATAAAGTTGATAATTAACTACGAAATATATAGATTTTATTCATAAATAAACTATATAAATATAACCTATACATACATATATACACATATTAACAAACATATGTAATTAATACGTACAAATAACTATGATTATATACGACTGTTTAGCAATATACAACAATTAACGCACTTTGAGAAAGTAGTTTGTTCAGAATCGTTTACTGAATCGATTCCTATCATTTTCAATATAGGTAATTTTTTATCCCAAAAATAATTAAAACTACATAAATTACAGTCACACTAAATCTGTATAATCAAAACAAACTGAAATGGACCGTAACTTAAGGCGATAAGACTTTTAAGAGTGCAGTTATATTTGTATTATTACGAATTCTGTCATTCATAAAAATAAAGAAAAATGAACTTTATTTCAAGTCATTAAAGTCTTTGCGTTCGTGGATTTGTACTGTGTCCACAAAATTCTTCCGGAATTAGTATAACTAATTTGATAAATAATCAGTGCATAAAAATGTTTAACTAAAAATTCAGTGTATGTATTATGATTATAACATAATATACTAATTGGGGTGTCTGAGCGTGTGCGTTAATTACGTTACATATTGTATATGACATGGTGGACGATTCACGTAAGAAGCGTTGTCTTTAGATGATAAATAATTCATATGTTTATAAAGATCATTCATATCTTTATTATCTACACATACATGCTAGTCGGGTCAAGAAACTCTAATATTCTCTATCTTCTGCCAAACCCATTTTACACTACCAACAGTTTTATAAATTTACCTCAATTTATGTTCTCCAAAATTTGTCATATGTAGGTATAGGTTTGCATAGAACAGCTAGTTACTTAAGCAACTCAAGGAAGTGCCAGTTTTGTTACTTAACGGAAGAAACGCCTCCAAACATAATAACTGATTTTGGACCCTTAATAAGCAAACGTAACATAGCAGCGATCACAATAGATCTTTTAGGTCGCAGCGATACGAGTTTTTCTAGACCTGCATAGCTGCTCGCGTAGAATAAAAAAATAAAAATAAAACTTAATCCCGCTTTTTTACCTATTTGTACATTTAGTATACAATTACTTACTTTCGTTGTACTTAAACATGATTTCTAATCATGAGGTCCCGGGTTTGAATCCTGGGTCAGGTCAAAGTCAGTTACCAGGACTTTCTGCCAGGAAATTCTCAGTAGTAGACTGGAGTAAGGAAGTTGGTGATGTTTCACTCCCGTGCCTCGGAAAGAATTTGAAGCCGTTGGTCCTGCACCTGATCTCTCCCTGGTCGTCTTGGATTACCGTCCCTTCGGAATATAAGAGTGACGGAATATAGAGTGCATCTGCACTGCTCTCATGCACTCGGGCGCTATAATTCCGTTTTGCACAAGATAGCTAGTCTCCTTTAAGACAGACCGTTATAATCGAAATTCGGCCTGGAGGACATTATTAATATTACAAAAGTTTATTCACCAATATTTCTACATTAAGATTATAATATATAAATATGTTTGGCCTCTAAATACATATATCTCTCGCAAGTACATAGCTTCAACCTTATTTTCCTTTCTTGTAGTTCATTCTTTGTTTATAAGTGAATTAAAAATTCCTATATTTGATATCGTCCTTTTCAAGAATGCTCACAATGGTGAGTTTAAAAGATTTGTCTTTAGTTAGCACGCTAAGTTGGTCGATTAAGCTCTCTGTACAAAAAACATCTGGCCGCCAAACTTCAGCACGTTAAGCAAGTGTTGCAAGACAACAAGCTTCCGGTCCCGCGCCTACGTCACAGTGACCGAGTGAAGCCGGCTACAGTCGAACGTGTGCCCGTTGTACTAACATATGTCAAAGAAGTCATAGACAAGGTTGGTTACATCGTGAAGCGAGCTTCCATTAAAACATACTACAAGCCGCCGAAGAAATTAATGAAAAAAAATTTGTCAATTTTTATCGTCCAAAATTAAAAATAAGTGTATTAAACGCGATAAAACCAGTAAAAATTATTTTAGATCGATAAGTGCAGCACACGTATATACCACGTAATAGCGTCGTTAAAGAATTGATCACTTTATTTCGTCTCGTGGGTTGTTCTAATCTCGTCGAAGGCGACTATTACACGGTGAATAGATAGATAGAGGAAACAAAACAATCTGGGCTAAAGTTTGATTATGCAAATTGAGCCTTAGAGTTTACCAAAACATTTACATTCAAACTAAGTTATTTACTGCTCACTTTGCAGCTGGCGATTCCATCGCATTTTCGTATTTTAGGTGATACAGTGTAGTAAACCAGACTTGTTATATTTCTGGCTTATGCCTGTTTCAAAGGGGGTAGGCAGAGAATACACTTATTTGGAACGATCTTAATACACCCTCTTGCTTCTTTCACAACCATTACCCTAATTTAAAGCGATGTATATTATAAGCATCATTGCTATCATATCAGTCTATGAGAGTTAGGGAATATATAGCTAGTCTAGCAGCCATTTATGGTGTACAAGTTTTTGAATATTTAATTATCATATTGCAATACAAGAATCATAGTATTATACAAATAAATAACATTAACAACATATTTTATAAAGCTATCATATTATATTCTTTTCATATTGGTAATCATCAGTGCATTCTAGCCTCGATATAAACGTGCACGTGTTACATTGGGCTCTGTGCCCAATATCACAGAGTAAATAATAGTACTATGTACCAATATTTTTTAAAGGTATATCCTAACATTGGTTTATTAATAGTTATTATATTGAAAAAAAATCTTTTAAATGTAAAACTTCTACTGTACTGTGTTCTCAAGTTCGTCTGTCAAGCGTGGCAATTCCGAGTTAAACCTTCCCCATAACATCACAGTCCTTTGTCCGCTCAGGGTTTTTATAGACGGATGATTATGATGATGAACAGGCGTGAGATAACAGTAATTCATGAATTCGAAATCGGAGGGTGTAATTATCGGAATGACTGAAGTAAAATTAAATTGATCACATCACACGACCTTTTTGCAAACACCTCATTAATGATTCCAATTTGCAATCAGCTTATTTTATTTTTAAGTATATTGTGTGATAGCTTGTTATGCTCCATTCATAATGCGAATGATTCAGAAGCGACCTTATTTTTTTTATAAAACTGTAGTGACAAGTTACAGTTACACAAACGGACTTACAGCCTATCTGATGGTAAGTGGTTACATCAGATTCAACTTAAAAAGGCTACAGATGCATTGTTTCTTTCTAGGACTAAGATAGAATGCCTTACAGCATGTAATTATACTGGCTCTCTAAGCTAATCGGAATACAGAAATACAGACACTGCTTTTTGGCGGCAGAAATAGGTAAGAGTGTGATACCTACACAATATCGGACTCTTTTGCAAAAGGAATTGCAAATATATGGCAATAATTAAGTCCATTCATTTGTTTAAGCAGCTGAATAGATTCGTTTAATTTTTGAAGGCTGATCTGCTTAAATAAGCAAATTAAACTTAAATGGTAGAGTATAAAAAGGGAAAGTTATCTCTTTACCCCTTTTGACCACGTTTTTATTAACTCACTTTCGTGTCGTGTCTATTCGGGTCGCGTTTAGTAATTGATTTTAAACTAACTTCCCGATGAGCTGCAGACTTTAAAATTTGAATAAAGCTCAGAGTCGGATGACAATGTAATAATATAAAAACGTGGTAAGTATATAAATAAATTTTAATACATTTTTTACATTTCTCTAGTTGAATAAAATATGTTTATCGTACATCATTTATTACAAATCATCAAAATCTACTGCTGAATATTGGCCTTCTTTAAGGATTGCTTCACCCGGATATTTGCTATAGTTGGCTCGCTTGACAGGTGTGTTGGAAACCCCAGTATTTTTATTATTTTAAGTTGTTATGAGGAAGGCGCAGCTGCTCATCACCTGTTTCACTTGAATTTTGTCGTATTTTAAGGCACAAATGGGATGATATGAAACAGTAGATTCTCTTACGCCGCCACTACATGACGGTATCACATTAGCGTAAATCCAGTAAAACCGCTGCGCTTACAAGAGTATAGAAGAATTAAAGTAGCTCATACGCCACCACCTACCACTGCCCGTGAAGAAACGGACTCCCTCTTATAGCTTTGGAAAGCCGTGGGAGTTCGGGTGCTAAGCATTCGATGTAAATTTTACAGCATTCATTATATCCAGCATTAGTTCAGTCTCCGTTGGCACCAAAGCGATTGTTATTTGCAATTTTACCTGCTGATTTACCACGTGCCCGGTGGTTAAAAGAAATATCATCAGAAATGCTGCGTGTCCGAGAAATTTAAAAACAATATATATTTTCAGTAATGTGGACTTCGCCAACATGCATTTCGGCAGCGCAATGGATACTTCCTTGCCCTAAAATACTCTCTCAGTGAGAAGAGGCCTGTTCCCAGGAGTAGAAATTATAAATGTCAATTTACTTTTTATTTTTAATCAATGTGAGCGTGTTACTTCCCAGGCCTTACTTAGTGCTCCAGCTAAAATGCAGTTGCAGTATGGTTCTAGCTCGTTCCAAATCTTCATTATCCTATCTTTCCCGATTCTTTATTTTTCCTATCTTTAATACTGTTTCAAAATATTTTCTCATAATAAAATCTTTGTTACTCGGTCTTCAAAGAATATCGTATGACTATATCAAATATTTAAAACGAACAAAGGACAATATTACAGTTTTGTTTGCGGTTATACTGTGCATACTGGATACAGAGACTCTTTTTTAACAGAATAAGAGTGAAAATCGAACACTTTTTCCACCTGATGGTAAGTGGATGCTGTGTGTGTGAAGAATCAAAATGCAGATGTGTTTTCACCCCTGAGTACTATGATGGAATACCTCTTTTTAAGTAAAAAGGGTGTCCAGTTCTCTGCACTCACCCTACTAAACACGGCGGCATTATTCTACTATTTTACGCTGTTATTCTGTGAGAACGTGATCCAACACCGGTTGAGCCGATCCCTTTGTAATACATATATACATAAACACTCAAGCCTGTCACCAAGAGGGGTTAGCAGAGACTACAGACTTCCATTTGGCACGATCCTGACACACCTCTCTCGCCTCCTTCACATCCATATACCTACGCATACATGCTCTTCGGTTAAGGATACTCCTAATTTGGCCCGTTTTCAATAAATCGCCGATTTGGTCGATTAATTTTCCCTCCGAATCAAAATCTGTCCCTTTCCGAATCTGTCATTCACTTCAGCAACATAAATTTTCTATGTCACTCTTTCCTCATTAATTCTTTCCACATGACCAAACCACCGAAGCATTCCTTTCTTTATCCTGGTCACAACATCATCTTGCAAACCACACTCTTCTCTCATCACACAATTTCTCACCTTGTAATTCAGATTCAGCCCTAACATACCCCACCTACTTATAACACCTACACCTTTGTAATACAACCATAATATAGCTACAGAGTAGTTCCATCACGTAAAAAACTGTTATACTGGTAAGTTGTCCTTTCACAGTTCTCTGAACGATGTTATCCGACGAGCTCTTGTGTTTAAGAGCTTTGTAGAATATTTAGAGAACCATCTCTAAATATTCTAAAAACACTGGGCAGGAGACCCGACGCTACGACTGATCCCTCGGGAGTAAGGTAAGCCCTTAATGTGGGATGCTACCCGCCTGGTCACCTTGGTAGCCTCTCATCTTAGGGGTACTTCGTTTAGAGCCAGGGCGGCTCAAACGGCTGAACTAAGTGATTAGCGCAAGTGTGAGTTTCTGAGAGATGACTCCATATTTGTGCCATTTGATGTAGAAACAATCGGTCCGTGGGGTCCACATGGGGTGAAGTTCCTAAAGGAACTGTTACCGCGTCTTATTGTTGCTGCTGGTGATAAGAGGGCTGGATTTTTTTCGCTCAAAGGCTAAGTATATACATTAAACGAGGAAACGTAGACAGCGTAGTGAGCATTGTACCAGGGGGGATATATGATAAGATTTTAAGTTTTAAGCAATTTTTTTTATAATGAATGCTGTATAAACAACGTTATGTAGGTAATGTAAATGAGTATAAAAATTATGGTAATTTGTTATAAGACTGGCTCAATATTAATGGACGAAAATGACTCAAATTCAGATTATATTGGATTGGTGACAAGCAAGGCAATCACAAAAAATGTGGACCTGGTAGTGGCGCTGTGGTAAACTTACTGTTACCATTACAGCCTATCAAAATGCACAGCTGAACCTGGACTGGTAACTGCAGTTTTATATTTTCCATTTTGTTACTAGGAAGTCGCTGCTGCCTTGATACTTTGTTTCCCTCTGTCGCATCTTACAACATGCACGGGACGACATGCGCTAGTGTATACTCTTACACTGACAATACATGGTTAATTAATATTCTTATATCGCCACTACACGGTCAATTTAATATAAAAGCGAGAGTATGGGGAATCCTTCCATGAAGTATCCCCAAAGAGAGAGAACTTAAACAGTTAAACAAAATGAGAATATCTCCATCTAATATATAAGAAATATTTAAGCAACCCGTAAACAGGTTAGAAAATATTGTTGCTTTAGGTTCATCAATTGAGTTTATCTAACTTAGAATATATACTTTTCATATAACAACACTTTATGAATAATTCGATCTATTTTCGTTTCTTATAATAATTGCGTCTTTTCTCCTACTAAGATGAATTGCCGAAAATATCTTTATTCAACGGCGTGTTATTCAAAAGTTTCCCGAAAAGCTTTATGGACTCTTTATAAATGATATATCGAAGGTGGCATGAAAAATGATTTTCTATGCTACTCTTTTCATATATACCGTTGCAAACTATTTTTCTTGCATGTTTTCGGACTATTTTCATAACATATTCAATCTTATTACAATATTATTAACTTAATACAGGTAATCCTAATACGATAGTGTAACTAGTCTAAATACTTTAAAAGCATTTATCTTCAATTACTTAACATATTATCTATAACGCAGCTTTGTGAACCCACTCAGTGGACAACAAAACTAGTCTATTTCTCTAGGTAGGTTAAGCGTGCAGAGAGCACGTGTCAGGGGCGCCTAACGCATTATGTAAGTGCATCCTTCCGCTCGGCCCGGCCAGCAGTTGTGGCCGTCACCATCTCCCTAGGTATGTTCAATTGTTTTTCTAAATCAGAATTGAAAAACAAGTTTATGAGTATTTTATAAATTAATTATGAAACCAGAGTAAGTTCTGGTTCCCTCCTAATCTTAAGCTCATATTCACAAGTGCCTTTTTTGATACATTGCGGCTTCCCATAATAGAGTAAAGAACCTTATGTCCTCTTCCTTACCTCCTTTGTTCTAACTAAAATACTTACAAAATATTAAATTTGTAATCGCATAATCTCAATTGTTGCTCTTTCTTTTTTGAGTTAAATACGATAACAAAAAGTTTGTTAATGATCGTAACATTAATTAACATTAACTTTTTCCCCATTTGCAGAAACTTCATTGTTAAGCCAACTTTTATCTGCAACTTTTACTAAGCTTCTGAAAGATAAGACGAAATTATATGGTATATATAAATATTAGCGGTAAACATACAATATTTTCATGAACTTTATATGATGTCATTTAGTAAATTATTTGAGTATATGTAAAAATATAGAAAATCTGTAAAAGATTAAGTTATTTAATTTTATGGAGCAAATTTATAGTACTAATATTTTTAGAGCCATTCTGCAGCAATACTATGGTTGTAGCACGATTGGGTCGGCTCGACTGGGGAAGGACGTGAAATAGCAAAATACCAGCTTAGTTACGCTGTGTTACATATGGATGGTGCAGAGAACCGGAGATCCTTTTTACTGGGAGGGAGGCGTTCAATCTTAGTCATCAGGGTAGACAACAACTCTGTATTTTAATTCCTCATCGGGACAAGATAAAGATGTCTATGGACTACTGCATTGACTTACTCGTACAATAAGGTTTAATTGTGTGTCTTATTCTACAAAAAAATATTTATTGCCAAGCACTGGGTCTAGTTAAGTGACAGCCTCTTACCTATTTATGTCACATATATACGCAATGCACTAGTTATGATATAAGCAGACTCTATATGTATTCTTTTACATGCGTATGTATGTATGTATATAAGTTCCTTCAAATCTTCTAAACTAATAGTCGTATTTTGACAGATGTAGTACCTTTAGAAGCAACATCCTATTCCGCGGATCATAATAGGTTAAATGACGTCACGTGAAGTCCAAATAGCTGTTACTAACAAAAATGATTATTAAAATATTGTAAATAGTTCTAATAAAGGGTCTTTTCGAGCACATACAGAATTTTTTTTAATTTAAAATCCAATAAATACGGCAAAATTGCTCTTCCCAAATGATTTACGTTGTATAACATGCTGACAAATGCAATTGTTTGACATCTAAACAGTCATGAAGTATACAACCTCCACAATAATATCTTGACGATATTCGATGATTGATTTTACAAGTACATCATAACGTGTAATAAAGGGTGTACCACTCTATTCTTACCCTTAGATGTTTTAGGAAAGCTTTTCGTCATTAGCCGCTTACCAGAAAACAGTTTAATTTGCATTCCCTTTATATCCCAGCACACAGCATCTGTGACCCAGCATAATTTTATGATGTTTCATAAGTTATGTTGTTGGTGGTTTATTATGGAGTCCCAAAGAAAAAAATAGTAAAAGTTAGTTATATTTCTTGTAGTTTACGTACAAAAGTTAGCTTTGCTTTCTGCAGAAACTTTGTGTAGAAACGCCTCTGAAGACTTATAAAACACTCCCGTGAGAACATAAGCTGAAGTAAGTGAAAACAGATTTTAAAGATGTAAAATAAATAAAAATATAAGGGGTTATTTTTTTCTTATTTGAATAAGGCAGATGTCGTCATCATCAGCACTTCGACTTATCATGATATTTCTTTATGGGATTGTCATTGCCACGCTTGGCAGGCGAGTTGACTGAATTCTTATCAGGAACGCCCTTCTATGTCAGTTTCCCTCAGGCGATAGCCTGTTACGACACCAATGAGATGATATGAGCTAGCGTACTTTCACTCCGCTAGTATATAAGGTCTAGCAAAATGTAACTTATATCTTATTCCAGACTCAGAACAAAAAGCAAGAAAATTAGAATACATCTGAAAGATAATAAAATGCATGCATATACATGAATTTCTATCATTAATTTTCCCTCGGTAACTTTTAACTTTCTACTACAAAACAACTACGAAAAATTACTACAAGGTATTAATCAAAGCAGGACATTGTAATCACCATAATTAAAGCCCCTTATTACACAGTACATGAACTTTTATACAAAAAGGAATTCGATTAAAAAAAACTAGTTACTCACCAATTTCACCAACAGATTCTCCGTAATCACCTTTACGTTTTCTGCAACAAATTAAATTAATTAGATATAAAATTTAAATTCTTATTTAATAAAGAAACATTAGACTAATTCAGGTTTTAATAATGTTAATATCGTGTGTTTCACATAAGCGTATTTAAGCCGTGATGAAGAAGTTACTGGTTAAAGAGAATACTACTATTGCCATGATTAGAAGTCATTAATTTATTCATTACAAACAGTAAAATTCAGGTGCTAAATAAACGTAGACCTCCTCTTAGATTGCCTCATAAGGAGAATATTTGATATTATTTTCACGTTAGCAGGCGAGTTAACAACAGCATTTTTTATTTTCTAGTTGTTATCAGGAAGACGCTGCTGTCTATCTCCTGATTTGTTTCCCGGTGTTGCCTCTGAAGACACCAGCGCGCTAGCAGGCGAGTTAACAACTGCATTTTTTATTTTCTAGTTGTTATCAGGAAGACGCTGCTGTCTATCTCCTGATTTGTTTCCCGGTGTTGCCTCTGAAGACACCAGCACGCTGGCAGGCGAGTTAACAACTGCATTTTTTATTTTCTAGTTGTTATCAGGAAGACGCTGCTGTCTATCTCCTGATTTGTTTCCCGGTGTTGCCTCTGAAGACACCAGCACGCTGGCAGGCGAGTTAACAACTGCATTTTTTATTTTATAGTTGTTATCAGGAAGACGCTGCTGTCTATCTCCTGATTTGTTTCCCGGTGTTGCCTCTGAAGACACCAGCACGCTAGCAGGCGAGTTAACAACAGCATTTTTTATTTTCTAGTTGTTATCAGGAAGACGCTGCTGTCTATCTCCTGATTTGTTTCCCGGTGTTGCCTCTGAAGACACCAGCACGCTAGCAGGCGAGTTAACAACTGCATTTTTTATTTTCTAGTTGTTATCAGGAAGACGCTGCTGTCTATCTCCTGATTTGTTTCCCGGCGTTGCCTCTGAAGACACCAGCAGCACACCACCAGCAGGCGAGTTAACAACTGCATTTTTTATTTTCTAGTTGTTATCAGGAAGACGCTGCTGTCTATCTCCTGATTTGTTTCCCGGTGTTGCCTCTGAAGACACCAGCACGCTGGCAGGCGAGTTAACAACTGCATTTTTTATTTTATAGTTGTTATCAGGAAGACGCTGCTGTCTATCTCCTGATTTGTTTCCCGGTGTTGCCTCTGAAGACACCAGCACGCTAGCAGGCGAGTTAACAACAGCATTTTTTATTTTCTAGTTGTTATCAGGAAGACGCTGCTGTCTATCTCCTGATTTGTTTCCCGGTGTTGCCTCTGAAGACACCAGCACGCTAGCAGGCGAGTTAACAACAGCATTTTTTATTTTCTAGTTGTTATCAGGAAGACGCTGCTGTCTATCTCCTGACTTGTTTCCCGGTGTTGCCTCTGAAGACACCAGCACGCTAGCAGGCGAGTTAACAACTGCATTTTTTATTTTCTAGTTGTTATCAGGAAGACGCTGCTGTCTATCTCCTGATTTGTTTCCCGGTGTTGCCTCTGAAGACACCAGCACGCTAGCAGGCGAGTTAACAACTGCATTTTTTATTTTCTAGTTGTTATCAGGAAGACGCTGCTGTCTATCTCCTGATTTGTTTCCCGGTGTTGCCTCTGAAGACACCAGCACGCTAGCAGGCGAGTTAACAACTGCATTTTTTATTTTCTAGTTGTTATCAGGAAGACGCTGCTGTCTATCTCCTGATTTGTTTCCCGGTGTTGCCTCTGAAGACACCAGCACGCTAGCAGGCGAGTTAACAACAGCATTTTTTATTTTCTAGTTGTTATCAGGAAGACGCTGCTGTCTATCTCCTGACTTGTTTCCCGGTGTTGCCTCTGAAGACACCAGCACGCTAGCAGGCGAGTTAACAACTGCATTTTTTATTTTCTAGTTGTTATCAGGAAGACGCTGCTGTCTATCTCCTGATTTGTTTCCCGGTGTTGCCTCTAAGGACACCCGTGGGACGATATGTGGTTGTGGTTATTCTTAAACCACCACTACACGGCAGATAGCAGAAGTATTCGTGACACATATTTTGCTGTCAGTCAAACCTATACATATTAAAAGCTATAACAAAACACTTTTATAATAAAAATAAATATGGAAGAATAACAAAGAAAATAGTGAAAAAAAACTACTAAAGACGCGCAAACGCTCAGAATCGTTCTACGTGGAGGCTAGATGTTGATGTTTACGAGGTACGGCATCCAACTATTCGATAGTACTTGGACTGCATGCTCGTTTGTCACGCTTATCCTCAAAAAAATGTTATTAGGAAGATTCTGCTGACAATTTTCTATTTCATGTGATGTGACTGAGGGAGTCGCCTCTTTCCACACCAACGTTATGATATGGAATAGGGTTTTGAATAAATTGCCATGTGAAAAATAGCTAACAATATACTTTAGAAGATACAAAACCGATCAAAATACTTTAATTTTAAATCGTATTGAATTTTAATTCTTTATATTATTATATTAAAGATAGACGTAGGACGTAAGACCACCTAGGTTTTATAACTTATAACAGTTTGTCGCTTTTACTTTAAAAAAAAACGAACAAATGACGTTGACTTTCGTTATGCGTTTGGCAACAGATGCATGTAATCAATAATTTTAGTAATTTTTAAAAGTTGATTTAAAATTGTATTTATAACACATAAAAACAAATAAGAACATGGAATGTGATGATAGGATATCGAACATTAATAATGTGCTTAGATGTAGTTTATTTCTTATAACTAATGAGATAATAGTGTCTGAAAAACGCACTTTCGCAAAGTTTTGGTCAGGAATACGCCTTAATGTAGTATCATTACTTGCACTAAGTATCATCCTTTTCAATAAAACATATGAGCTAAGGCGGCGCGGTACAAGCGTCTTAGATAAGTGAAGCACTCTGTGTTATTGCTTTTACCCACACACGTGTGTGCTGTGTGTACACATGTACGTTTAACGTGCACACTAGTGTAGGCGTTTTATCTGATGAAAATTTTAATTTTTAATGGGCCTGGATGAAATGAGGGAAAATATAAAGTAAAATAAATTAAATAAAATGTGGACATATACTTACGTAATGACGTAAGTAACAATTTAGACACTAACATATAATTATTTAATTCATACATCGCTGCCGTGTAATGGCAATATAAAAATATCCACTGCCCCAAATCTTTCCGTAAGTATCGTAAGAGATGACGGAGGGAAATGAAACAGGAGAAAAGCAGCGACATCCTTTTGTTAACAACTCAAAATAATAAAATCAGCGGTTGCCAACCCGCTCCTAAACACGTTAACTATGGCTCATCTCCAGTATTCCAGTCCATTCAAATACTTTGGCTTATTGACTATCATGCATAATTTAAAGTTAAGATGTTAGTCTTCGCCTGTCAGCATGCTAGGAATAGTTTGTAGAATCAAAGAAGTTCAAGACAATGTTTGGTCACGAACTATGATTTTAGATGATATTTTATATAATTATATTATTTTGCATAATGTGTGTTTCACAGTTTTTTGAGAAATATTTTATACAGTTCGATTAAGTGCTAATTCTGGTGCAGAATAATAATTAATTATGAGACCCTTTCTTCGTTCCTTTTACGTGATCTCTGGAAAAATGAGTGTGAGAACGTTAAACAGTTAAATGTTACAACTTTAAATATGTCTCACTGCAAGGCAAAGGCCGCCGATCATTTCTAAGAGTTATGGAGCAATAAGTTCGCTGCGCACTTCCACTGTGTTGACAGACTTCACATGTCTGCGAAATATTTCATCAACTTTCTTTCACTTTTAACTCATGATGTATTTTCCTTTATAACTGAGCACATAGTTAATCAGCACTTAAAATGTAGTTAGCAATATCGTTGGTGCCGGTGGGGACCACAACACGTGCTGTGACAATTTGCAGTACTAGCTTAGCTACCACATCCGAATCATATCTCTTTTCTGTAAAGCCACCATCGTAAAGAGAGGAAGCCATTTGACTATGTTTTTTGTATGTTACGCGACTTATTCGTCAATTGTGAACGAAAAATTTCACCTTAAGGGTTGCAAAACGCTGATTAAATTTTCAATAAAACCATTAATGTGATATTAAGATTGTGATGTTCCTTTAAACACTCAAAGCGTAACTTCTACGCTCTGACAGCGCGCGACATTGTTACACTCCCGTTCACTCGGGACCTTTTTGGCGGGAAAATTTCTAGGTTAGGAAATTTTTTGCAATATTGCAAATTTTGCTATATTTTCACTTTGAGACAATATTTATGGATAAAACTTACAGGAAGTCTTGTTGAATGTATAAACTATCGAATAAAATTATTTTTGGTTGCTAGAAATTGTAATAAAGTATATAAATTACACTGTATAGCATAATAGTAGTATAAACTTCAATTTTAGTGACAAAATTACTACTAATTTGAATTCTACACCTTTGTTTTTGGAGAAATTTATATGAAATTGTTTGGAAATATGTATATTTTATGTTTTATGTGTTTCCATTCGTTACTCATACCAAAATATTAAAATATTAAAAAATTAAAAAAAAAAAATAAAATAATATTTTATCTGTGACATTTCGAACAATATTTCTAAAATATGTTCGTGTGAATTTGAAATAAATACAACGTCATGTTATTTCAAAATATGTAGGAAAACTATTTTTACTTACATTTTACACTAAAAATAAATGAGAATTTGAAAAATAACACATTTATAACCCGCCCGCCAAAACAGGCCTTTCGGAATTTGAAGTACTTTTGGCAATTTACTTTTCACTTTTTATACCACAAATTATATATCTACGTGTTGACTATATTACAAGAAATGTAAAAAGTATAATACTTTCGTTTTTAGTCCAGACACAAATATAAAATTCTATAAAAAAGACAGAGCAACTTCATCAAAGTGACACGTGGAACGCCGGAAGTTCAGAGTGATTTCTTTTTTTTTTTTTCTAAGAAACATTGCCAGGTTATGGTTTAAAATAAAAGAGCATATCTTTGTCTTTGATACTAATATCTATTGCATAGTGTCTTTGGTTTTGTTTAAAACGAAAAAATAGTTTTTTCATAGGTAGACATGTTTACATAATTCTGATCTAATTCGATCACTACTTGGCGGGCGTAAGGTTGGTATTGCGCGATCGAAAGTGAGCATGGCTTGGCGTACAGGGTAAAGAAAACTTTTAATAAAATGTTAAAGCTGACATACCAGGCGGTCCCATAATGAACTGGCCTGATATAGTTCAACGCGACATGTCGCTACATGTTGTGTTGCATTTAATAGTACGTTTATCGTGCACTTCATATAAGAAACATGCATCGACATGAAATGCTTAGTCTTAGTTTAACAGGCATTTGAATAACGAGAGTCGCGTATTTTTTCAAAATGTCGAAAACTGAGTATCGATGTGTCATAAAGTTTCTGTTTAAAGAAGGTTTATCCCCTGCCCAAATAAAAGAACGATTCGATGGCGTGTATAAGGAGTCTGCCCCCTCCTATAGCACAGTGAAAAATTGGGTGAAAGAGTTTCGCCTCGGGAGAGAAACCGTTGAAGACTTTGGCCACGACGGTCGACCTGTGGAAGTGCTCACTCCCGAAACGATTGCTATTATCGAAGAGGAGCTTCTGAGTGACCGCCGTTTGAGGATTAGAGAAATTGCAGCAAGGCTTGGGCTCTCTAAGAGTACCGTTCATCGCGCGATCCATGAACATCTTCACATGAAAAAAGTGAGTGCAAGATGGGTACCGAAACTTCTTTCAGCGGTACAGAGACAGGAAAGAGTGCGCTGCGCTTCGGAGTTTTTGGATCTTTGTGGCGAAAATCCAAAGACTGTGATCGAGCGGCTAGTGACTGGTGATGAAACTATGATCTTGTATTATGATCCACAAAGCAAGCGCGTGTCAATGGAATGGCGTTATAAGGATGAAAAGCCCCCTAGAAAGGAAAAGGTGCAACAATCGACTAAAAAACTGATGTGCACAATATTTTGGGATTTTCAAGGCATTTTGATGGTGGATTTTAAAGAACGTAATACAGTCGTGAACGGCGAATATTATGCTTCTTTAATATATAAATTACGAGACAAGATAAAGGAAAAACGAAGAGGCAAGCTGTCTAAAGGTGTCCTGTTGCTCCATGACAACGCCCCTGTTCATACCGCTGGTGTTTCGAAGGATGCAGTTCGTCAATGCGGGTTCACAGAAGTTCAACATCCACCTTACAGTCCACACATGGCCCCGTCCGACTATTATTTATTTCCAAATTTAAAGCGGGACTTAAGAGGAAGAAAATTTTCAAGCGATGAAGAGTTGCAGGCGGCCGTCTTCAGTCATTTTGAGGATAAAAAATGTGATTATTTTTATAAAGGTTTAGAGATGTTGATTCACAGATGTCAGAAGTGTGTTAGTATTCATGGTGATTATATTGAAAAATAAAATTGGTTTCGTTTCATTTCCTTCATTGGTTCATAGTTAGGCCAATTCATTATGGGACCGCCTACGTACAAAAACTAAAAAGAATAAAATAAGTTTACGGTATGAAGTCGGGGCATTAATTCTTTTATACAATATGGCTCAGCACCAAATTCTTTGAAGTAGGATTTTGCTTTTTAAGAAAAGTTAATTTTTCGCGATAATTTTTATGAGGTCAAAAATGTACCTTTATACACTATTTTTTAAGTCCTAATCAAATTAAAGCTAAATCATACCAAATACACGATGTATTCGTTCCGTCACTAACTAAAAAGGTGTAAAACTGTTTGGGAAATGTCACACCGTGTACATTCATTATAGCGCTATACAGGTGTGACGTCTTCTATAGCATTGTATTTATTACAACTTAGCGGTCAGTCGCCGTAGAGTCTACATTACCTGAGGATGCCTCGTGTAAAGGCGAAACACGTGTCGTATTATCGTCGATGGTGTGTCTTACCTGGAATAGTAGTGTTGGAAGTAGTGGTGCCGGGAGTAGTGGTGTTGGGAGTAGTGGTGCTGGGACTAGTGGTGACGGAGTTAGTGCATGCAATTGAGGGAGGGCGGGAGGTACTCTTCAATCCAGGTAAGACACATCATTATAATTAGTTAGCGGAAGGTTGCGAAGTAATTAATTAATTATTTTTATTATAACTGTTGAAACGTCCCCGTGCACGCGCATGCATTAAGTTTGTACATTTTCTAAAATAATTTGTAGATTTAAGCGTTACTAAACGCTTCATTTTCGGTTTACGTAAATACGACCACATCTCCTCTTATCGTTCTCAGCTTAAATGGCTACCCCTCCGCTATCGCAGATATTTCAGAATACTGTGCACATTATTTTCAGTTTTACACGATCCGTTTGTCCCTGAATATCTGAAATGTAAATTTCAGTATCAGGGTGATTCTCATAATCGTTGTCTCCGTTCTACGGAAAAGTCTAATCTCCATGTCCCCCTCTGTCACACTAGCTTCTTGTATAAATCTTTTACGTCTCACGCGGTAAGATTGTGGAACGAGCTACCGAGCAGTGTACGTGCAGCCACGAGCAAAGCATCGTTCAAACGCTTGCTATGGAATCATTTTCTGGCGTTGCAGGAGTAGTTTGTCGATTAACATTTTTTTTTTCTCATATTCTTAAATTCTAACTGTTCCCTTATCCTGTTTTTATTTCAAATATTTCATAGGTGTTTGAATCGGAAACAGCTATATTTAATTATGTTTGTATATGTATATATGTATGTGTGTATGTGTATATGTATGTATATGTATATGTGCATATGTATGTATATGTATGTGTATGTATGTGTGTGTATGTGTATGTATGTGTGTATGTATATATATGTATATATATATATATGTATGTATATGTATATGTATGTATGTATGTGTATATGTGTATGTATATGTGTATATATGTATATATATGTATATGTGTATATATGTATATGTAATGATACGTATGTTTATAATATGTGTTGCAATATTTAATGTGTATGTCTACTTAAATGTTTTAACTCAGTAGCACTTTGCACCCACAATATCTTCTCTGCTTAGCCTGGAGGTAGACTGGCAGAGAATGCCTTGTTGCATTAAGTCCGCCTTTTTGTACTCGGTGTGCAAATAAAGCATAAATAAATAAATAAATAAATAAACGAAAATTGACTAAATTAAATATGTTAAATTATTAAAAATTATGTTTTTTAAATAGTTTGAAATGCACCTCCCGCCATTCTATAATTGCGTTCACTATCCCCTTCAGTACTATCCCCGCCAGTACTTATCCCAACATAATTATTCCCAACATTAATGATGTTAGGAATAATTATCTTATCCTAAGTTTTCTATACAAATATGGTTTTAAATATACTTACTCAGTATATAGTGTTGGCAAATTCTTGGTCACGTTATATGGATCATCTGCAACAATGAAATAAAGTTCGTGTTAGTATAATAATTTACTTGATATATGCTATATCTGCAATTATGCAAATATGTAAAGTTAAAGACCGAACTAAGAGACGCTTATCAGAATAAACCTCCTAATTTAAAGCTACACACATATAAAACAAGACAAAAACATGAGTATTTCAAATCAATATGAATCAAGTCCTTCTGACAGGGATCTTCATCTTTTAAGCTTTTAACCACCTGCCCGAAGGAAAGGGATAATATACGTCGAGTGTATATATAATATAAACATATATTTATAGGGTTAGATAAACGTATAAAAATTATGTAAGTATGTTATTGGTATGTGGTATGTTTCTTATTGTTTGTTGGTATATCTGTTGTATGGTCGGCTCGACCGAAGAAGGACTTCGCTCTAAGTTAACACCAGCGTAAAATAGTGACCTAATACTACTGAGTTTCGTACGGTGAGTATAGAGTAACGGAGACCATTTTACCGGACATCTTAGTCCTCAGGAATGAAAACGCATCAGCATTATGAACATTAGTCGAGGATACCTAGGTGATGTGTGGTGTGTGGTGTGATAAAGTAGTAAATGATGGTAAGAGCTCGTTTGTCGCCCGTATTCTATTAAAAATGAATGCATGTATGAATTTGTCCGATCTTTTGTAACATACTGTACTTTAAACGGCTTGACGTATTTCAGAATGCACTAAATTTTATGTTAGTCATAATATCCTCCTGTCGAATTCAGGATTATAGTGCACCAGTGTGTTGTGTACTATAATCCGGTCCTGCGCATACACTCACATTGCACTTTCTATTCCTTCAATCTCATAGTCTGATGGGACGTCAATCCCACATGACCGAAGCGAGATCAGTCGCAGGACCAGCGGCTCTACGTGCTTTCCAAGGCAAGGAGTAAAACACCTGACTCCGGGTTGCCACTGTGAATTTCTCTATAGAAATGTTTAATTGATGATTTTTGCCCGACCAGGATTCAAACTCATTAGAGCAATTAGCCTATAAAAGTATTATTAATATTGTTATAAATGGTGACAGTTGCAAAAAAAAAAAAACAACAGTACTTTTAAGAACGTGTTAATACAATAACGGCAAGTTTCCGGGCGAGGATAGAATTACAGCGGAGCTTCTGAAAGCGGTTGGAAAACCGATACTTAAAGTCCTTCTGAAGTTCTTCAATTCCGTCCTCCATATACTCACTGTGTAGCACTACTCCGGAGGCGTGTAGCAGAAGTGCGGTGGTCTTGTTCTTCAAGAAATGTGACAACGCTCTCTTGAAGAACTACAAACCAATTTACCTCCTGAGCCGCGTCTACTTGCTGTTTTCGAGAGTCATTACGATTCGTCTCGCACAAAGACTTGACGACTTCCAGCCTCCCGAACAAGCCGGTTTTCGAAAAGGCTTTAGTACCATATACCACATACATACATACCCTTCAGCAAATTGTACAGAATTCCGAAGAGAACAATGTGCCACTTTGTTTTGCGTATGTGGACTATAAGATAATCTTTGACTCCGTAGACATTTGGGCGGTGCTGCAGTCCCTTCAGCGGTGTCAAGTGGACTGTCGGTATATCGAAGTGCTGAAGTGTTTGCACAATACGGCTACGATGGCTATCCGATTACAGAACCTGTGTACGAAACCTATCCAACTGCAGAGAGGTGTAAGACAGGGTGACGTAATATCCCTGAAACTCTTCACCACTGCATTGGAAGATGTTTTAAAGCTCCTGGACTGGAAATGATACGGTATTAACGTCAATAGCAAGTACATCAGTTGCCTTAGATTTGTTGAATATATAGTTGAACAGTACTGAAATGAGAGGTCTTTAAAGTTTCTATGTACGTAGCGTGCATATATTATCCTAGTTTTAAATTAAATTATGTTTTAGTTATGTATTGGTTCAGGCTAGATTTAAAAATAAACCGACCAACATACTCATATTATTAAAAAATACGTCAAATATGTTTATGAGTTTTCCATCTTAAAATGCTTACGTTGACCTATTTTTTCAAGGCTTATCGGCAGATTTGCAAAGCGCTCCACCTGTCAATACCATAACCAATCCGCTGTCACATATCGTTTTCAGTTCATTTAATGTCGCGTTTGGTCCAACTGAACCGGATATCGCGATGTGTATAAGATATAAAAAATTAAAATTATATTTCTTCGTAAATAGCCTTTAAAAACGGTGTACTGCTGGCTTTGGATTATCTTTATTTTATATAATTCTTACGAAAGTTTGTTTTTCACTGAACTCCTTCAAAACGGCTAGAAAATTTTGATAATGTGTTGTGTTATGCTGAATGGTTTAGATTCACAATTTGACTCGGTAAATGAAGCTGTTGTTAAGATCTTTGTTTTTCTTATATTATGATGATGATTTTTTATAAAGTAAATCTATTTTACAAAATTAAAAGTTCAAAATAAAACTACAATACAATATTTAACTTTATCAGGTTTTAAAATAAATTGAAGGATTTTAGAACTAAAAATAACTGAATTTAATCTGAATTATGAAGAATTGGTAAACTAATGATTTTTTGTGAGTTCATTCAGTCGTTAGTCTGGTAGTCAAACGCATGACTGCTGATCATGTTCACTTATTTAGGCCCGAACCGACCGGCGATTATCGGGAAAATAATATTATCATGTCTTTCTCTGGATTAATTCTCAGTAACAGGCCGGAGTCAATAGTTAGCGGTGTTTTACTCCCATGTCTCCAAAAGCATGTAACGTTGGTCACGCGTCTGATCCATCTTTATATCTATGAGAGTGATAGAAAAAAAAATGCACCTGGGCTGCAGTAAATACTCGTGCACTATAATTCCGTTATGTGCAGATGGAAACTGGACGCCGTACCAAATTCGGTCTGAAGCACGTTATATTTAAATTATAGTACTAGTATATTATGAGTAAAGGCTGTTATTGTTTGGTTGCGGAAATATTTAACAGAGTGGTGTCAACTCAAGCAGGCTACTAGTGTTGTGTCTTAAAAATTGTGTAGTATTGTAGAAGTTAAAGTTACAGTTTATATAAGTCCAACTGCTGGGCACAGGTCTTCTCTGATTTCTGAGAAGATTTAAGGAGAAAGAAATGTCCGCCGCGCTGGCTCAATGCGTGTTGGTAACTTTATATGTTCCTTCACGATGTTTTCTTTCACCGCGGAGCACGTGATAAATCAGCACTTAAAATTGAAATCAACAATTTCATTGATGCCGTCCGGGTCGAGCCCGGGTTGCGCGCGTGTTGTGAAAGTTACAGTGAGTGCTTAGCCGTGAGCTACCACGGCTTAAAAATAATAATGTGCCTCTAAATAATATCTTTATTCTGTAGTTACCGGAACCATTACAATTACAGCCCATTAAAGGTCATCACGTTCGCCCAGTGATGAGAACTGGGAAAGATTTGAAAAAGCACGAAATCGCTGCAACCAGGTGATACGAAATGCCAAACGCCGATATATTCACAATACTATTGAGACTTGCACCACCCAGAATTTATGGAAGTTTTTGCGCAGCCTAGGCTTTGGTAAAAGCAAACAGAATGTTAGTCAGTTCCTTGATTTAACAGCGCTCAACAAACACTTTTGCTCTTTACCAGTTTCGTTGGACTCAACAGTCAAAAGCGATACTATTAAAGATATCACTTCTTTCCCTTTACCATGTTGTACTCCTTTCTGTTTTGAACCAGTGACAGATAATGAAGTAAAAAAAATTGCATCCGTCATATCCAGCAAAGCTGTCGGCCCAGATAATATTGGACGTGACATGGTTTTGCCGATTTTGGACCAAATAGTTTCCCATATCACTCACTTAATAAATTTCTCCTTTGCCTCCAGTACCTTCCCTACCAAGTGGAAAGAAGCGTTCCTGATTCCTGTCCCCAAAAATAGTTCTCCTACTAATTTCAGCCACTATAGGCCAATATCTATCCTCTCCTTCTTCTCCAAAATTCTTGAAAAGGTTGTTCATGGCCAACTCTCAAAATTTCTAAACAAACACAACCTCTTTAATCCTTATCAGTCTGGTTTCCGATCTCTGCACAGTACTTCCACGGCCTTAATTAAAATAACTGATGATATCCGCTTCGCGATGGATAATCGTCAACTCACTCTTCTTGTCCTTCTGGACTTCAGTAACGCCTTTAACTGTGTTGGCTATGACATCCTGTTAGCAATTTTGAAATCCCTGAATTTAACATCGTCAGTTCTACAATGGTTCAGTTCCTATCTTCGGGGACGCCGGCAACGCATACGTGTTGATGATAAGTTCTCCGATTGGTGTAACGTTGTTGCTAGTGTTCCTCAAGGCGGTGTTTTATCTCCGTTGCTTTTTTCTGTGTTTATCAATGCACTTGTTTCCGTAATAAATTTCAGCAAGTATCACCTGTACGCAGATGATGTCCAGCTGTATCAGTATTTTAGTTTAAATGACCTAAATTCATCTGTTGACAGAATGAATTCTGATCTTGCTGCAGTTCATCAGTGGGCAAGATGTCATGGGCTAATATTAAATCCTGCCAAAACACAGGTTATAATCATAGGGAGCAGAAAAATTACATGTCGACTTGACTATCAATACCTACCTAAGGTCACTCTAAACGGTGTAGATTTAGAATATGTTAGGCAGGTTAAGAACCTTGGCTTAATTTTGGCTGACGATCTAAGTTGGGTGCTACAGGTTAATGAGGTCAGGAGACGTATTTTTGGAACTATGCATTCATTAAAGCTCTGGCAAAAATTTATTCCTCAGACGGCCAAGGTTACGCTAGTCAACTCTCTGTTGCTTCCTATCTTTGATTATGCCGATATTGCCTATCCAGATATAACTGAGGAGCTGCTTAGCAAACTCGACCGTCTGCTCAATCTGTGCATACGCTATATTTTTGGCCTGCGCAAGTTTGATCATATATCACAATTTCGCTCAAGACTTAAGTGGCTCGACATCCGTTTTCGCCGGAACACACACCGTCTAACCACTTTGTATGGTGTTCTTCACAATCCTTGTTCCCCAGTTTATCTAAAAGAGCGTTTTTCATATTTAAGCTTATCTCGTTCGATGACCAACAAAACTCTAACTATCCCTATGCATAAATCTGCATACTACTCGGATTCCTTCACGGTATATTCAATTACACTTTGGAATAACCTTCCACGAGATTTAAAAGATGCTCCTTCAATAAATACATTTAAACGTAAGCTTGAGGCATATTATTTAAAACTACTTGATTAATTTTATTGATTATGTTTATTATAATTTCGTATACTATATTGTATGCTTTATTGGTTTAGTATATATTTTATTTAAATATATATGTATGCATGTATATATATATATATATATATATATATACATGTATGTATGTGTATGAGTGTATATATGTATACATAATATTATATAATGCGTTTTGAATAGTATGAATAAATAAGTTAGTTCTTCTTTCTCTCGCGGCTCTACCCATAGCTCTCACCACACTACAAAAGGTTAGCTGGCAGAGAATGCCTTTTCGGCATTAAGTTCGCCTTTGTACCAAATTGTTTTTTTTGAGTGCAATAAAGAATTTTCTATCTATCTATCTATCTAATGGTCTTCTGCTGAATATCCTGTCTTATGTCTCTAAGGATAGGTGCAATCTGTGCCACGCATGGCAGGTGGGAGACTATCGTAGTTTTTGAAGTGAGACTTCTTTATCTGCGTAGTGAAGAAATTTCTGAATTTCTAAAAAACTTCACGTCTTCTGTATGAGTATAAAATGATTTAACCTACTTATGTAAAATATAAAATAAAGTAAGAATGATATGTCGTAAAAAACTTTCACTTCGTACGTGTGTGTACAATTAAACGCACTTTTTGAAATTGTTAATAAGAAGATTCTGCTACACATCTGTTTGTTTGTTTTCCACCGTCGCCTCTTAGGACATCCACGGGTTGATGTGGGGTGGTGGATATTCCAACACCGCCACAACTCAGTCAACGAGGTTCTGTTATAAATTAAACGAAAATATCTAAGAAATTTCCCTTCAATCAACCATTGACATCGCGCATGTTTCCGAACATAGAATACTATAATACATACATTATAGTATTCCATGTTTCCGAATCACAATTATTCAAATATATAGATCCTTCTATTGTAGGTCCTTACGACATACTATTTATTCATTCATTACAACGTATCAAAAGCTCGCAGCTGAACATAGATACGCCCCATAGATTTCCTTATAAAGTGGCTATTTGAAAAGTTGCCATGCTTGGCAGCCGATTTGGCAACCGCAGTTTTTTACTGTTTCAATACTATAGGTATATAATAATTTCAGAAGGATTAAATTTTCCCTTGTCGTTTATTCGACACTCATGATATGACAAAGTTTGGTAGATTGTCTTACACCGCCGCATGAGTCGCTCATTTGATACAAAATCAGTAGCGAATCAAAAATATTATTAAAAGTGCTATAATACATACTAACGAATTAAAAATTACACGAACAAAGTTTTTAAATGTATTATGATTTAAATTAAGAACGTTATTAATTTAGCTCCTTAATATATGAAAAGGATCACTTTTTGAAAGTTACTTCTTTCTCTTTCTTTCTCTGTGGTATCTTTGTGGTATACTGGGCGACAGTTTTCATAAATATTCACGCAAACGTTCGCTCTTACGTTACGTTCTCCGACACTGACAGCATACATAATTTATGATCTTTAATTTGTTAAGTATAGGAGATTGAGATTGTATTATTTTTAAGCTTCTTTGTTAGTATATATTAGTTATATATTTTAATTATAAGAGGTAATAAAACATTTAAGCAAAATATCAAAACCGACTTGACCATAAAAACAATCACAAGACAAGACAAGACTAGATAGAGACAAGACTCTCTAGTCTCAAGGTTAAAAAACGAGCACACAGTTTACCTTACATTCATACTCAATTAAATATAAAAATGCATCTGCGTTTTTACCCTTGAAGATGAAATGCCTCGTCTTCAGTAAAAACTGTCTCCGGTTCTTTACACTCACCATACGAAACACAGGAGCGTTAAGCTGCTATTCTACGTTGGTAATCTGCGTGAAATAATTTTACACTTTATAGTTATATGAAGTCGGCTTTTACTTTTACCCGACTGCTCAGGAAAGCGAGTAATGTTTTTTGAGAGTATGTATTATGTCTATTTTTTTTGACAGGCTTTGTAGCCTAAACGGCTTAATGGATTTAAGCATACCAGGTAGGGATATGAAAATTGGATACACTATTATACGCCCGAAACAAAAATACAGTCAAAACAGTGGACTGCAAAGGGGAACTGGCTCAAAAAAAGCAAATAGTATTTTTGCGGCTCGGAAAGTGATGGCGACTGTTTTTTGGGAGTCATGCTCATGTTAACTTAAACGATTAACTAGAATAAGAAAAAAAACCACTACAGGAGCATTACGCAACATTACGGAAAAACGTAATGTTGCGTAGCCTACTCTCCTGTAATGTAACGCACAAATTTCGGAAAAACGAGCACATTTACAGAAAAAGAACATGTTGTTCCACCATGATCATGCGATGCAACATGACAATGCGCCGTCTAACACTTCAGGAGTTGCTTCCTCACCAGATCTAGTCCCAAGCGCCTTTTCCTGGTCCGTCATTTAAGGATTTCGTTCGGAGGACTGAGATTTTCATCAAATGAGTAGGCAATCTTTGAGAACAATTATTTTGCAGAGATAAATGCCGAGTACTATTTGGATGGGTTAGAGGGATGGGAGCATCGCTGGGATAAGTGTGTAGAGTGACAAGGAGACTATGCAGAAAAATAAAAACAATTTTACTGAAAAAATGTCGCGTATCTTTGTTGGGTCGAAAACTTTTCAGAACACCCACGTATTTAGGGTGTCGTTAGATTCGTATTAGTAGTAGAAATGACAAAGCGTATAATTTTTTTCCCTTTTCAGTAAACTTTTACGCAGTTGGTTTTTTTTAATTACTATTTTTAACCCTTAAGCATGTTATTAAAATATTGTTTTATAATTTATAGACTTTTGACGGCTCCTTGGCGCAGTGGCTTAGCAATGAGTTACAGCGCTACAGGCCGCGGGTTCGAATCCCGCACGGAACAAGTATTTGTATTACCTACAAGTAATTGTTCCGGGTCTGGATGTTTGACCTTGTGAAATGTATGTTTGTAAACTGCCCCCACGATACCGGAAAAAATTGTAGTGTGGAGGTAACGTTAAAAAAAGACTTTCACTTAATAAGAAAATTAAGCATAATCTATAAAAATAAAACAAACGCATAAGAAATATTGCGAATGTGAAATACGTATAAACAGAGTAACATGCCATTGTTTCGCACGAGCCAAACAGAACGTCAGCTTATGTGAGTGACAAGTTAGCTTTGTGAACATTATGCGTGTTGCCTTTTTAGAAACATCGGCTTTTGCAAGTTAATTTTTCAATGTTTAATACACTCTGGCGGAATATAAAGAAGATAATTTTTTCTGGTTTTTTTCATCGACTTAGTACGTAATATATTATTTACTTAGGATCGGGGTTCCTAAAGTGTACTCCTGAAGGAATTGCTTTGCAGCAATTCAAAAACGTTACGACTCCGTGGCGAAGTGACTTAGCAATGAGTTACAGAACTTAGAGCCGCGAGTTCGAATCCAGCATGGAACAAGTATTTGTATGACCTACAAGTAATTGTTCCGGATCTGGATGTTAGTCCTTGTGCAATTTATGTTTGTAAGCTACCTCCACGATAAAGAAAAAAAATCCTAGTGTAATGTTTAAAAAAAAGAAAAAAATCCCTTGAGTCAAAAAGTTGCTTGTTCCGATTGGGTGAAGAGATCTAATAATAATAATAATAATAATAATACCAATAATCCATTTTCCTATCCTAACGATGAACCCAATTTTTTTTTTCCTATCTTAATCCCGAATCGTAATCCCAAGTATAACCTGTTATCCCATCCAAGAGGAGTAAACCTCTTCAAATTAAAAAAAAAACCCTAACCCAAGGTGTGATCCGACCCGTGCCGAAGGGTGCATGACTGAGAGGGCGCTCAGTCGCGAGCGGAGGACTCTGATACCGGGCAACCTCAGAGTTTTTACATTAGCCTTATCTTCGCAAGCGGGGCGCTGCGGAGACGGACAATATATTTCCCTTGCTACTCCTGGGCCGAAGATGAATGTTAGTTTTAATAAAGAGATATATAATCTGCGTTCACGCAAGGTACAAAATCAGGACTCATTTAACGAAGAGAGCTTAAAACTTAAAGTTGAAACCAAGAAACAACGAGAGGAGCACCAAAATGACGAAGAGAATGGGACCACTATACAAAGTCAATCCCTATTACCGAATTTAAGTGACATACTAGAGGAACCCGATGTAAGCTGCAGCGAGTCCCACTACTCTCCGCCTTCTTCTTATAACACATCGTTTTCAAGTAACTCATCCGACTTCTATGATAAGCGGATTACAAAACCAACACTTTACTCAAAATCGTTAGTAGATGTTGTGGAGGAAGCAAAAGCAACAAACTCTTCACCCACTACTAGCGTCAACCGTGCGCAAAGGAAAAAATGGACTTATGAAATGAACAGCTTCATCTGGCGTACATACCTTTACACAACTAACATGGAAACAAACACCAAGCAGTATTTAGACACATTACACAAAAAGTTCTCTGCAGAATTCCCAAATATGAAGGTTTCGAAACAGAGATTAGGAGATCAAAGGAGAGCCATACTAAGAAATAAGCTCTTACCTACAAAGGACCTGGAACAAATTAAATCCGAGGTTCAAAATGCCTTGAATAGTTACGAAAAGACATCGGACGAAAACATTTCCCCTTTTTGTTTGTAGGAATATGACAATAAATGGAAAACAACCAATTAATGTAAGGATGCGATGGTCTAGCGAACTAAATGAAAAATTAATAAAATCTTATTTTGAAGTCACAGATTTGGAAACTAATTTAACAGCCTACAGAAAACGAACACGCTGTAAATTTATAGAATACTGCCCAGAATTGTCGCATTTATCAGAACAGAGATTAGCCGATCAAAGAAGATCCATAATAAAAAACAAACTGATTTCTGACGAGCGACTACACGAAATAAGAAGAGAGATTAGAAACAAATTTTTGCAAGCTAGCTATGAAACAAATAACTGTAACAGCAAAAGCCCCACAACAGGATCGCCAGTAGAATCAACATCTGTTTTAAATTTACATCTGCTGCCTGATAAATCACAACTCAGAATCCTGGAACCAACAAACAGTCAACCGCGATGTAGCGATGCACCGCGAAGTAGTACGAATAGAAGCGATTCATTTGAGTTGGGGCGGGACAATTTATCACTCAATAAGGACAACGTATTAGAACCCAATACGGAAAATACAAAACTAGGAAGTCTCATTACACAAGCCAGGGTTGAGGTAGATAAAGAAGAGTTAGTTGATTTAAATAACGATGAAAAACAAAAGATACAACAAATATATTCAAAAGCTTATCAAATATATGCAGCGTGTGATCCTGTTAACCGACCGTATATCCCAAAACAAAAATGTGCTAAAAATTAACAGCTATTGTAAATTTCATTAATCTAAAAATTTTGCCAGAATATTTAAGTTGTGAAAGTGATTTTGAAACTATCCATACAGCTATTTATTGCGCCGCCTATACAGCAAGCCAGGTAAACGGAACAAAGTTTTTAAATGAGAATTCTAGTAGGCGTGAAATAAAAAGTTTACCTGCTTGGCAGAGGCGTTTGCAAAATAAAATAGATGATTTAAGGAAAAAAATAGGTAGGTTAACGCAGTACATGAGTGGAAATCGAAGCAATAAAGTGACTAAAGAAGTCCAAATAATTATAAATAAGTATCAAACACATTCAAGATACGAACATGTTAATTCAGATCTTTTGCATTTTCTAGATACCCTCAAACAAAAATTAAGTTCTACGGCAAACCGATTAAAAAGATATACACAATGTACACGCAGAAAGCAACAAAACACGAAATTTTATTACAATGAAAAAGCATTTTATAGGAACTTAGCAGAAAGCGGTGAAGAATTAACCTCAACAGGTTCAACAATTCCAAAACCCGAAGATTTTCGAGTATTCTGGTCAAATATATGGTCTAAACCGGTAAGACATACAAATAATAAATGGACAGAAAATGACACAGAAAAGTTAAGCAATCTCCCACAAATGGCATATGATAATATTGACCTAGAACTCTTCAGAGCTGTTATTGCTAATACACACAATTGGAATGCTGCAGGGTCGGACCATATACATAATTTCTGGTACAAGAAATTAACTTACACCCACAGGTTACTTCTAGATCACATAAATAAATACATAAAATCACCAGAAACACTACCTACCTTTATTACACAAGGAATTACTTATATGTTGCCAAAAGATAAAAAGGATGCAACAACCCCAGAAAAGTATAGGCCAATAACGTGTCTTCAAACCATATATAAAATTATTACAGCATGCATAAAAGAAAAAATCTACAAGTTCTCATTTGACAATAATATCCTAGCTGAAGAACAAAAAGGATGTCGAAAAAAAAGTCAAGGTTGTAAAGAGCAGTTAACGATAGATGCTATAGTATCAAAGCAAGCATTCATTAATAAACGTAATATATACACAATGTACATAGATTATAAAAAAGCATACGACTCAATCCCACATTCATGGTTAGTCTTTATACTAGAACACTATAAAATTCACCCAACACTTGTGCGCTTTTTAAAGCACCTTATGGACCATTGGCAAACTGCAATTAAATTAAAGTGCAATAACACATATACCTATAGTGATTTAATTAATATTAAGCGAGGCCTATTTCAAGGGGATTCTCTCAGCCCGTTATGGTTTTGCCTGGCACTTAACCCACTCTCAAATATTTTAAATTACAGCAAAATGGGATATAAAATTAAATATGACGATACTTATTATACTCTTTCGCACCTCATGTATATGGACGACAAAAACTATTCGGTAGCTCCCTGAACGATATTTATAAGTTAGCAGACTTAACACAGAGCTTCTCAAATGACATTCATATGAAATTCGGTCTAGATAAGTGTAAAATACAATCAGTACGCAGAGGACACGTTGAATCTAATAATTATCAACTCAATGATTTTCAGATTATAGGTCCAGTAGATCAAAACGAAGGATATAAATACTTAGGGTATCAGCAATCGCAACAAATACATCACAGGGTAACTAAGTCTACATTAACACGACAATTTAAAATGAGATTGCATAAAATATTAAATACACAATTGAACTCCCGAAACACAATTAAAGCCATTAACACATTCGCAATACCTGTATTAAACTATTCTTTTGGAATAATAAAATGGTCGCAGACTGACCTTAGAAAATTACAACGAATAATTAACACCACTATGACTAAATATAGAAAACACCATCCACGCTCATGTGTTCAGCGACAGACATTGCCAAAAAGAGAAGGAGGAAGGGGACTCATAGACATTCAGAACTTACACAATAAACAAATAATATCACTGAGAGCATTTTTTCATTTACGATCGCAAGAATCTTTGTTACATAAGGCTATGGTAAAAGCTGACAAAAAATTCACTCCTCTCAACCTTTCAGAAACTAATGTAGAATTGACTGAGAAGACAAATCAGGAGAAAGTGCGGATTTGGCAACAAAAATCTCTTCATGGGCGCCACCGTTTAGACTTGATGGATTCAAACGTAGATAAAGATGCCTCCAACGCCTGGCTAAAACGCGGTGAATTATTTCCTGAAACAGAAGGATTCATGCTCGCAATTCAAGACCAGGTTATTGAGACAAAAAATTACCGCAAGCACATAATAAAAGAAATCAATCTACAGGACGATAAATGTCGAAGATGTCAAAGTAGTTCTGAAACTATTCAACACATTATTGGGGCATGTAAAGCAATAGCACAAACCGATTATAAGCACAGACACGATCAGGTTGCATCTATTATACATCAATCATTAGCGTATTATCACAAACTAATTAAACACAGAGTTGCTTATTATAAATACGTACCTGAAGTAATTTTAGAATCCGCTAATTTTAGATTGTACTGGGATCGAACCATAATAACTGATAAGACTGTTCACTATAATAGACCGGACTTAACTTTATTTGATAAAAGTAACAAATCTGTTTACCTTATTGATATAGCTATACCAAACACCCACAATCTAAGTCAAACATACACTGAAAAGATTACAAAATACTTCTATTTGACAATGGAAATAAAAAGTCAATGGCAGGCCAAAGACGTAAAAGTGGTTCCTATTGTCATTTCGGCTACTGGAGTAGTACCAAAATCCTTACATAATAGTCTAAAATTACTTCAGTTACACTCTTCAATATATGTAGAATTACAGAAAGCTGTTATTTTAAATACCTGTAGGATTGTGCGTAAATTTTTGTCCTATGATAGATAAGAAGTAAGAACACATTTTTATTTATTTACAGCTTCTATACACATAAGATATATCATTTTAGCTTGGTGTAAAGCCCGCTGAATATATCTTTCTTTACCCCTTAAAACGGGAGATAAAAGAAATAATAATAATAATAGAAATGGCGTAGGGAATTGACGACCCCATCGCCCGCTGACGTAACAGTTAAGTGACAAAACTGCTACGTCAACGCAGTCAGTCAGCGCCTTGCGAGAGGTGTGAGCGCCGTGCCTCGGCAGAATTCAGGGTGCAAAAGCCCGTTTGTGCTTATGGCCGTCCACGATACGGTGCCGGGCCTGGGCGTCTCCCGTTAATGGACGCCCATATTATGGATGATGGAGAAAAAGAGAGTGCGCAAAGGGCCGCTGCCTGGAGGTCGCCAGGGCGCGTCTGGAGCTGGCGCTGGACGCGACAGCATGCGGGCCGCCAGCCGAGCGCGGGGTGTTGCAAGACCACCTAGCAGCCCCCCGCATCCATCATCCCCACCAGAAGGCTTGGTGTCGGCTGGGTCTTCTCGGACTCAGCAAGCGGCACCCGCCGCTGGTGGAGCACGTCGCATGCGTTGGTCTAAATCAATGAATGAAAACGCACTGCGGGCGTATTTTAGGGCAAAAGGGGAAGAAACTGGATGTTTGGCGTATTGAGCTCGGATGCATCGCTTTTTTGCAGAGCTGGAGCCATCTCTATCCGTCACTGAGCAAAACCTGGCAGACCGAGTTAGGTACATCCTGCGCTCCAACATATTTGGTGACGCCGAACTCGAGCGACTACGACGTGAGGCTATTCCTTCATCGAATGGAAATGCTACGGCTGGGAATGCGGCGCCACTAGATGCGCAACAAACTGCATATGTGGGTGCTGCGGTCAAAATTCCATTTGTGGCTAATTCAGACGATGATGGAATAGTCTCCCACGAACTAGAGAAAATGAGGAGCATACTGGAAGAGTCGATGCTGGAAACGCGCAGTATGCCTCTCGAAAATCGACCGCGACTTCCCCGCATACCCCTTAGCAAGCGAAATCGGGCTGTCGTGCGGGCTCTTAACCCAATGCTGGTGACCTATTTGGAAGCCAGCCGGGACCTTTGCGAGACGGATTCAATTCTTTTTGGCGCCGCACTGGCAGTATGCCGTATTATTGGCGCCAAACTTCCCGTGGCTGGACGTGCTACTCAAAAAAGTAGCGCCATCCCAGCCTGGAGAAAAAGAATTGAGGACCGTATCGCAAAGGCAAGGGCCCTTATCGGCAGACTGACAAGCTTCAGGTCGGGTAATAATAGACCGAGGATTATGCGCACCGTTAGGATGGCGTTTGCTGGGACAAATATCAGTTTGTTCCAGCCGGATATCACGCAAAAACTAACGGAGCGCATAGATGACCTGAAGCAGAAAATCGCTGCTTGGGGGAAGCGGATTCGACGATTTAGCGAGAGGTCAAGGCGGTTCAACCAGAATCGTCTCTTCCAGAGTGATCAGAAGAGGCTCTATAAATCATTGGAGCGACCAGAGGTATGTGCAGCGGGCCCAGGACCGGATCAGGCTGACACTGTCGCATTTTGGCGTGGCCTGTGGTCAGAGCCCGTAAACCACAGCGAGGGCCCTTGGATGGAAGTTGTGGCGAACCAGAGTGCAAGTGTTACGCCTATGGACCCCGTCACCATAACGCCTGAAGACGTGGCTGAGGCGGTCCGTAGGGCCCCGAACTGGAAAAGTCCGGGGCTCGACGGGCTGCATCATTACTGGCTGAAGTGTGTCACGCTGTGCTCGCCCGACAGTTTCAAGAGGCTCTCGATCAGAAGTCGCTCCCGAGCCTCTTCACTACTGGGATCACTCATTTGGTTCCTAAAGATCAGGATACCACAGATCCGAGCAAATACCGCCCCATCACGTGTCTACCCACCATATATAAGACACTGACATCCATTTTGAGCGCGAGAATCACTCGTCACCTGGAGCTAAATCAGGTGATGTCACGCGCTCAAAATGGATGCCGGGGCGGTGGTCGTGGAACCAAGGAACCACTCCTCATTGACGCGGTCATTGGCAAAGTGGTGAAACGCAACCGTCGGAATTTCTCCGCCGCCTGGATAGACTACAGAAAGGCATTCGACTCGGTGCCCCATACATGGCTTAAGAGAGACCTCCGGCTGTATAAAATTGACTGTACTGTTGGAGACTTCCTCGAGCAGTGTATGGGGCAATGGAGTACGATCCTTTGCTATCTGGGCGAGCGGATGATGGCTGCGGAGAACCACATAAGGATAAGAAGGGGTATCTTCCAGGGCGATTGTCTGAGTCCAATCTGGTTTTGCCTCTCCCTGAACCCTCTCAGTACTTTACTGGAGGTCTCCGGGAGGGGATTTCAGCTTCGGAAAGGAGGTACAAAAGTGACCCACCTTTTCTATATGGACGACCTCAAGTTATTCGCCTCCAGTCGCTCCCATCTTATGGAATTGCTAAACATCACTTGTGAATTTAGCAATTCTATTGGAATGGAGCTGGGAACGGATAAGTGTGCGGTCCTCCATGTTGAAAGGGGAAGGGTTGCTAACTCTCAGGGCATAGACTTATCTATGCCCGTCAACTTAAGGACCCTTTCCGAGGCTGATACATACCGATACCTGGGTATATCACAGAACATCGGTATCGATTAGGCTGGTATGAAACAGTCAGTTTGCGACGTGTTTTATGCACGCTTGACCAAAGTGCTTAACAGCCTTTTGTCCGGTGTGAATAAGACACACGCATATAACGGCTGGGTCATGCCTGTCCTCATGTATACCTTTGGCATACTCAGGTGGACTCAGACTGAACTTAACGCCCTGGATAGAAAAGTCCGCACCACCATGACGTCCCACAGGATGCATCATCCGAGATCGTCGATAATGAGGCTGTACTTGCCGCGAAAGCATGGTGGGCGTGGCTTCTTGAGCGCGCTCACCATGCGTAATCGCGAAGTGTGCAGCCTCCGTAATTACTTCCTGGCGAGATCGGATGATCCATTCTATAAGGACGTCATTTCTTGTGATAAAGGACTTACCCCTCTATCCTTAGCCAACGAGCAATGGCAAGACCCGGCAGTGCAGACAATTTCCGACCGGGAGACCGTGTGGAAGGAGAAGGAGCTCCACGGGAGGTTCTACAAGGCTCTACATGAGCCTTTCGTAGACACAGTAGCCTCCCTCCACTGGCTACGCTTTGGTGATCTCTTCGGGGAAACCGAGGGTTTTGTCTGTGCAATACAGGATCAGGTTATTAAGACCAACAACTATCGGAGATACATCCTAAAGGATGGCACCGTGGACATCTGTCGAGCTTGTCGCCATCCCGGTGAGTCACTTAGGCATGTCATCTCCGGTTGTTCGGCGCTTTCTAACTCTGAGTACTTGCACAGGCACAACCTAGTAGCCAGAATTCTTCACCAGGAGCTCGCTCTGAAATACGGTCTCGTGGATCGGAAATTGCCGTATTACAAGTACTTGCCGGAAGCCGTGCTCGAAAATGATCGCGCCAGGCTCTATTGGGACCGGGCCATCATCACAGACAGGACTATTCTTGCGAATAAGCCTGATATTGTGCTGATGGACCGGGCACAGTCAAGGATATTTTTGGTCGACATTACCATTCCGTATGACGAGAACCTCGTGAAAGCCGAAACAGACAAGCAAACAAAATATCTGGACCTGGCTCACGAGGTGACCGACATGTGGGGTGGTCTGCCGACCGAAATTATTCCTGTAGTCGTCTCTGCAAACGGGCTAATCCCAGTCAGCCTCTCGGGTCATCTGAGGCGACTGGGACTACGTGGCGGACCGCTCCGAGCTCAAATGCAGAAGGCGGTGCTCCTCGATACCGCCCGCATCGTCCGCCGGTTTCTTTCCCTTTCCCCCTAACCCTCGGCCGTTTGGTCTCCCCTGCCGAGGGCCTCCATCTGGTTGGGCTTTTATTTATTTATGTATTTTTATATTTATTTTATGTTATTGATATTTATGTATATATATCTTTTCATTTTCATTTAAAATTATATATTTACAGAACCCAACCAGATGAGAAAACTATATAGATACCCCACAATAATAATAATAAAATATTTGATGATGCCGAGCTCGAACGACTACGACGTGAGGCTATTCCCTCATCGAATGAATTGTCTACGGCTGGGGATGCGGCTCCTCAGGCGACAGACCAGCTGCCACGCGTAGAAGCCGCCATGGATCTTCCAGTTGTGGTTGATTCAGACGATGATGAAATGGTCTCCCACGAACTAGAGCAAATGAGGAGTATATTGGAAGAGGCGATTTTGGAAACGCGCAGCATGCCTCTCGAAAATCGATCGCGACTTCCCCGCATACCCCTAAGTAAGCGAAATCGGGCTGTCGTGAGGGCTCTTAACCCAATGCTGGTAACCTATTTGGAAGCCAGCCGGGACCTTTGCGAGATGGACTCAGTTCTTTTTGGCGCCGCAGTGGCAGCTTGCCGTATTATTGGCGCCAAACTTCCCATGGCTGGACGCGCTACTAAACAAAGTAGCGCCATCCCAGCCTGGAGAAAAAGAATTGAGGACCGTATCGCAAAGGCAAGGGCCCTTATCGGCAGACTGATAAGCTTCAGGTCAGGTAATAATAGACCGAGGGTTGTGCGCACCGTTAGAATGGCGTTTGCTGGGACAAATATCAGTATGTCCCAGCCAGACATCACGCAGAAACTAACGGAGCGCATAGACGACCTGAAGCAAAAGATTGCTGCTTGGGGGAAGCGGATTCGCCGATTTACCGAGAGGTCAAGGCGGTAGAACCAGAATCGTCTCTTCCAGAGTGATCAGAAGAGGCTCTACAAATCATTGGAGCGACCAGAGGTATGTGGAGCGAGCCCAGGACCGGATCAGGCTAACACTGTCGCATTTTGGCGTGGCCTGTGGTCAGAGCCCGTAAACCACAGTGAGGGCCCTTGGACGGAAGTTGTGGCGAGTCAGTGTGCGAGTATTACGCCCATGGACCCCGTCATCATAACGCCGGATGACGTAGCTGAGGCGGTCCGTAGAGCCCCGAACTGGAAAAGCCCGGGACTCGACGGACTGCATCACTACTGGCTGAAGGGGTTCATAGTGTGTCACGCTGTGCTCGCCCGTCAGTTTCAAGAGGCTCTCAACCATAAGTCGCTCCCTAGCCTCTTCACTACTGGGATCACTCATTTGGTTCCTAAAGACCAGGTTACCACAGACCCGAGCAAATACCGCCCCATTACGTGTCTACCCACCATATATAAGACACTGACATCCATTTTGAGAGCGAGAATCACTCGTCACCTGGAGCTAAATCAGGTGACGTCACGCGCTCAAAATGGATGTCGGGGCGGTGGTCGTGGAACTAAGGAACCACTCCTCATTGACGCGGTCATTGGCAAAGTGGTGAAACGCAACCGTCGGAATTTCTCCGCCGCCTGGATAGACTACAGAAAGGCATTCGACTCGGTGCCCCATACATGGCTAAAGAGAGTCCTCGAGCTGTACAAGATAGACTGTACAGTGAGAGACTTCCTCGAGCAGTGTATGGGGCAGTGGAGTACGATCCTTTGTCATCTGGGTGAGCGGATGATGGCTGCGGAGAACCACATAAGGATAAGAAGGGGTATCTTCCAGGGTGATTGTCTGAGTCCAATCTGGTTCTGCCTCTCCCTGAACCCTCTCAGTACTTTACTGGAGGGCTCCGGGAGGGGATTTCAGCTTCGGAAAGGAGGTACAAAAGTGACCCACCTTTTCTATATGGATGACCTCAAGTTATTCGCCTCCAGTCGCTCCCATCTTATGGAATTGCTAAACATCACTTGTGAATTTAGCAATTCTATTGGAATGGAGCTGGGAACGGATAAGTGTGCGGTCCTCCATGTCGAAAGGGGAAGGGTTGCTAACTCTCAGGGCATAGACTTATCTATGCCCTTCAACTTAAGGACCCTTTCCGAGGCTGAAACATACCGACACTTGGGTATGTCACAGAACATCGGTATCGATGAGGCTGGTTTGAAACAGTCAGTTTGCGACGTGTTTTATGCACGCTTGACCAATGTGCTTAACAGCCTTTTGTCCGGTGTGAATAAGACACACGCATATAACGGCTGGGTCATGCCTGTCCTCATGTATACCTTTGGCATACTCAGATGGACTCAGACTGAACTTAACGCCCTGGATAGAAAAGTCCGCACTACCATGACGTCCCACAGGATGCATCATCCGAGATCGTCGGTAATGAGGCTGTACTTGCCGCGAAAGCATGGTGGGCGTGGCTTCTTGAGCGCGCTCACCATGCATAATCGCGAAGTGTGCAGCCTCCGTAATTACTTCCTGGCGAGATCGGATGATCCATTCTATAAGGACGTCATTTCTTGTGATAAAGGACTTACCCCTCTATCCTTAGCCAACGAGCAATGGCAAGACCCGGCAGTGCAGACAATTTCCGACCGGGAGACCGTGTGGAAGGAGAAGGAGCTCCACGGGAGGTTCTACAAGGCTCTACATGAGCCTTTCGTAGACACAGTAGCCTCCCTCCACTGGCTACGCTTTGGTGATCTCTTCGGGGAAACCGAGGGTTTTGTCTGTGCAATACAGGATCAGGTTATTAAGACCAACAACTATCGGAGATACATCCTAAAGGATGGCACCGTGGACATCTGTCAAGCTTGTCGCCATCCTGGTGAGTCACTTAGGCATGTCATCTCCGGTTGTTCGGCGCTTTCTAACTCTGAGTACTTGCACAGGCACAACCTAGTAGCCAGAATTCTTCACCAGGAGCTCGCCCTGAAATACGGTCTCGTGGATCGGAAATTGCCGTATTACAAGTACTTGCCGGAAGCCGTGCTAGAAAATGATCGCGCCAGGCTCTATTGGGACCGAGCCATCATCACAGACAGGACTATTCTTGCGAATAAGCCTGATATTGTGCTGATGGACAGGGCACAGTCAAGGATATTTTTGGTCGACATTACCATTCCGTATGACGAGAACCTCGTGGAAGCCGAAACAGACAAGCAAACAAAATATCTGGACCTGGCTCACGAGGTGACCGACATGTGGGGTGGTCTGCCGACTGAAATTAATCCTGTAGTCGCCTCTTCAAACGGGCTAATCCCAGTCAGCATCTCGGGTCATCTGAGGCGACTGGGACTACGTGGCGGACCGCTCCGGGCTCAAATGCAGAAGGCGGTGCTCATCGATACCGCCCGCATCGTCCGCCGGTTTCTTTCCCTTTCCCCCTAACCCTCGGCCGTTTGGTCTCCCCTGCCGAGGGCCTCCATCTGGTTGGGCTTTTATTTATTTATGTATTTTTATATTTATTTTATGTTATTGATATTTATGAATATTTATCTTGTCATTTTCATTTATAATTATATATTTATAGAACCCAACCAGATGAGAAAACTATATAGATACTCCATATAATAATAATAATAATAAGCATTAAGAATTTGCATTCACAAAGCTATATTATGCGAAGCCAGATTTTCAGCTGTAACTGTTATAAAAACCAAATATCATTTAAAAATCAATGTGGGACAAGAAACGAGGACTGCAGTATCAAGTGTTATCCCGCGATTTAAAAAATGTGTGGTAATCAGCATTTTGTTTTTTATTTTCTGGCAATTATATTATTCTTTCGTCAAGGTTGTTTTCATTTCGATGTCTTATTAGCTTCATTACACACATATATAGAAAATAGCGCTGCGTCAAAATACTAAGCACGCGAGTGTGGCGTGAACTGGTAAAGTTTGGAAACCCCCGACTTAGGAGATTTGATTTTTGTTATGTAATTTGAATTTCTATTTAAAACATTATAAGAAAATTTTAACTTTAAATTATTTTACCTCGTGCCTATATAACTAGGTATTTTAGTGATTTAAAAAAAGTTTATCCTATACCTTTAAATAAACAATTCTTGTATAATTACATATATATATATATATATATATATATATATATATATATATATATATATATATATATATATATATATATATATATATATATATATATATATATATATATATATATATATATATATATATATATTTAAATATATATATATATAAATTACGTGTCACGTTGTTTGTCTGCGATGGACTGCTACTTAACCGATTTTAATCAAATTTGCACACCGTGTGTAGTTTGGTCCAACTCGAGAGATAGGGTAGCTTTTTTGCTCATAAGTGACCCACAATGTTTTTGCAAATTTAAGAATTTTTAATAGGACATGACAAAGGGTCGTCGAAAAGGGCATAACAACGTCCGCCTGGCAAGCTAGTATATACAATATATATATATATATATATATATATATATATATATATATATATATATATATATATATATATATATATATATATGAACCTCGGAAACGGCTCCAACGATTTTCATAAAATTTAGTGTCCAGGGAGTTTCGGGGGCAATAAATTGATCTAGCTAGGATCTATTTTTAGAACATGTACTTTTGTTCGTATTTTTAGGCTCTATATAAAACTGCTATAATATAAGAAGGTAAATTTCGACAGATCGCTATCGATAGTAATAGCTAAGGTGGGATGTCGGTCGGGCATGATATCGGAGTTCCGTGGTTCGCGTCCTATCTCTGGTCCGACTTTTTTTCCTTTTTTTTTTTCAAGTTCCCTTCTTTTGTGAGAAAATCTATTATTTCAAGCCCTTTTGTTAGTATTTTTTAAAACTTATTGCACTCATGATTTTTTATTCAAATAACCAGTTCAGTTTTTTCTATTCTGTCAATAAGATCAAAAAATATTATTTATGTACCGATGAAAATATGTAATTTATAAATGTAATTTAAAAAAAAAACCGAGCAAGGCTCTACTCTACTCCTAAAATATTTAACAAGATCTACCAAACGTACTTAAGACCTCTTTTGGAGTTTGCATATGCGATATGGGACCCGTATTTTTGTAAAGATATAATAATACTGGAGAACATTCAAAGGAGGGCCACAAAAATGGTAAAACAACTGCGGAACATGACATATGAGCAGCGAATGAGAAAGCTTAAGGCTAGGTATTTCGCAGAGACCGCGCTTTTGAGTTCTCTTATACCATCTGAGGCATAGAAGTTAGCGTTATAAATTCTGATAAAAATATATACTATTAGTTAAGGATCTAGTCTAGTCAAAATCGCATTCAGTTACAAAATCTAAAGAACTTCACTCGATAGAAAAAAATCCCGAAGTGACCCCTTTTTGTATTGTTTTTTCAATATTATGACTAAACTACTAACATTTTACACTTAAATTTTGTACTCAAATAAAGCCACTTAATATTTACAGACAAATTCGCAGAGTTTGACTTGATAAAAATATTGTATTTATTACTATATTTAGATACCTCCTAAAAACGCGAGCGTGGCGGCTCGGCAAGCCTGACCAGTCGCGCGCTGGCGCTTATGGACGACGGACCCGTGTCAGCTTTCTCCGTGCACCAATAAATCAGTTTTTGACGAGTTCATATAATTGTTGTCACAGACTAAATATAGCGTGCTATAAATATAAATCCTGTGGTTTTAATAGTTATAATGAATTTCACTGTAAGTTTGACTTTCTCTCCTAGCGTTATGTATGTTCACACGAAACTTAAAACAGTTCTCTACTAATACAGTTTCCATACCTATCACAAGCGAACTGGTTGTTAATTTTCTTTTTATTATGTAACTCTAATTTATCGCTATAATAAAAAAGTTTTATCATGAAAAATGCATTTGCAAAGTCGAACAAAAAAGTCATCCTACTGCTTATTTCTATACTGTGTTGCTGGTTGGGTCATGCAAGTTCACTGCCTTGGAGTCCGCGCGAAATAATTCGTGCGCGGCCGGGACAGCGCTAAATGCCTACTTTTGCAGGAATACATGGCCTTAACCTCACAACACTAGAGAGCCGTTGGCAGAGAGGTAGTCTGATTGAAACATACAAAATACTGACAGGATATTACAATGTTCCTACTCTGCCGAATTTGTACTTACTAAATAGCAACAAACGTCTGAGAGGACAACAACTTAAACTTTGCCATAGGACTGCCAAGCGGAATCCCATGAAGAATTTTATAACAAATCGTGTTGTCGCCAAGTGGAATAACCTACCACAAAATGTGATTGATGCTCCTACATTGAACGCCTTCAAGAACAGATTGGATAAAATCTCCAAACATTAATATGCACACACATCATCTTTTTTAGCTGCTAGTGTATTTATGTATAAATAATAATAATAATAATAAGGCTCGTTCATCCTGGTACTAGTTTATAAAATAATTAGTTTATGATAAAATAACAACATATAAGAACATAGCAGTGATAGATGTAGATTGTATCTTAAACAATTATATTTACTCTATTACCATTATCCAGGGAGAAAACAGAGAAATACGAGTAGGTGTGTATAGACTAATCGCCTCCCGGATATCCCTTTAATGTTAGTACCTGTGCCCTAGAGGTTCCTACGAACGGTAGCGCGAATATTTTTATTGTATCCCTTTTTGAATTCAATGGTAAACATAGTTCTGGACCGAGCCCAGACTCGCAACATCTTTTATACAGCGCCAATCATGTTGACAAACTTCAGAATGGGGCGTCCTTTACCGATTCTACCGCTCACTTCTGCAGCATAAATGTACTTTGTTTCTGTCTACGTGTCCAAACTACCGAAGCATCATTTTTTAATCCGTGTCGCAATATCTTACAAACCACAAGCAATAAGCCTTTTCCGAGTCCATAATGCACAGAAAATTATCTTAGTTTTGGCCAAAAACTTCTCTTTGATCATGCGCATAGAAAAGTCTTGATCCGTATATCCATCCACTTTTAAATCCATCTTACATATACTATATTTTTCCAGTCAGTTTCTTTGATAACTCTTTCAACCAACAGCTTAGTATACAGTTTCACACAATGCCAAGAACTCTCGTTTCATGGTAGTTTTTACAATCTTGGTCTAGCTAAATACGTAATTCTCGAAGTTGTTGGTAGTTAGTATCGCTCACTCACTAAATCTTTTTTGTATCGAGGTTGTTCTTGTCAAGAACCTTTTATCCCTGTTAGCGTTAAAACCCTCGCAGAAGTGAAGGGAATCATAAAACATAAAGCGTTTTTTATATTTTTTTACGCAACGTAACAACGAACTTGAAAGAATTAAATGAATAGGCACCAATATTTAAATTCAAGCAAAAACTAAAATATAGATTATCACCCCCGAGGAATAAAAATATAATGGCTCGTTATCAGTAAAACTGTTATCTGGTTCTATACACTTACCATATCAAATATATATACATAATTGCACATAGTACATAATAGCAGGATTATATATTAGATATTGCAGCGAATGGCGACAGATAACATAGTCATCTCTCAAAGACTCTTATTTGCGCCATTTAAGTACACAGTTCTGTTACCTCTGATGCCGCTCCGGTGCTAAATGTCCATGTACCTACCCTCTATCAGACCCTTATAAGTGCACGTCAAAGTGTCTACGTCACTCTCTCGACTCTGAGCTGCTACTGAGAATTATGGTCTGACCCGGAATTCGAACTCGTCGAACTCTATGATTAGCAGTCGCGCTAACGAGTACTCAAACAACGAGGCAGTCATAAAAATATAATAAGGTCTATACTTTCCTTTTCTTAGTTAATGTAAAAAATTCTGAATACAAAAGTACACAAAGAGACGTATGTAATCAAAAATTGTAGAAAGGGAGTATGTCTGTCAAAATGTATGCACGTATGATCTACGCACGCTCTATTGAACGTCAGCCTACATGAATATTCAGGCAGACGTTCTTTTATGTACTCTTATACTGATAGCATACGTAATTTACGTCTCCCATATTTCCGTTCACGCGAATGGTTTATTTACAATTATTCGCTAGTAATATATAAGTCAATGTTATTTAAGTCAAGATTAACAAAATGACAGCGGTGTATTGATGACGTCTTAGGGGATTTTGGTTTTAAAAATGTTTGTATTAATTGTGACGTGACTTTGTAGTTTTAAGTAACGATATACAACGTATTCAGTGGTGATGTGAAGCAGTGAAATAACTGGCATGTATGACAAATAAAAAAATAATGATATGTGAATACCTACCACAAACACGTATTTCATTAGCCCAGTGTCTTCTTCATTCTTGTTCCAAAGACCTTTGAGAACGAGAGGGAATTGGAATTAGCAAATAATGTTTTTTTTTTTAAGTTTTGGATATTTTTATGGCATAAAATAATAATAGAAAAAGTAAAACAATTTTACAAGTTTTCAATCAGTGTTACATAAAAGACTTTTTATATTATACTAGCGTGCCAGGCAGACGTTGTTCTGCCCTTTTCGACGGCCCTTTGTCATGTCCTATTAAAAATCCTTGAATTCGCAAAAAAAATCATGAGTCACTCATGGGCAAAAAAACTATCCTTTCTCTCAAGTTGGACCAATCTTCACACGGTGTGCAAATTTGATTAAAATCAGTTAAGTAGTTTAGGAGTCCATCGCGGACAAACAACGTGACACGTAATTTATATATATATATATATATATATATATATATATATATATATATATATATATATATATATATATATATGTATATAAGATAAGTCAATGTTTTTATATCGATCGTTGAGATTATTAAAACTTGTTTAAATTTTAAAACGTTCAGTACGTATGCAGTTTTTTATATTCTTTTCAACCTTTGCCTCATAGCTCGACAACCACGGAATACTTGTGGTAATCGGTAATAGTAGATTCTCTTACGCCGCCATTTCAGGACAATGTTGTGTAATTGTGAGAGAAAAATTGACAACTGTAGTTCATAGGTTGTCTTTTTCTTCATCATCTCGTCTATTGCTCTTTTCTTGTGGGAGGGATTTGTATTCACGGTAAAGAAGGACAATATAACCTCATTTGACATTGGAGTCGGTTTTTACCCCATCGCATGCCGTTTCGGGTAAAGTGGCCTATTAGGCCACTTTAGTGCTAATTTTTCTTGTAATTTTTGTTTTGTTGTCGTCTAATAAAAAATAATGTTTTGTATTGTTTTAGATGTGTCAAATACATATAAACGGACGTCGCAGCAGCAGACGTGGGACCTGATTGCGATAGAAAAAGCTATAAGAGCTATAAGAAACGAAAAAATGAGGATTTTGTTCTTAACAATATTTTTATGTGATTAATGAAGAATGAAAAATAATTAATAATGAATAAACTTTTAGTCCCTTAGTCGCATTTGATTATTTCCTGAGTAAAACTTAAATAAAACTTAAATTAATCTAAGAATAATTGCATTTTATTGAGACTACGCCACTTTATCCAACCTGGGTAGGTAAAGTGGTCCTTTTCCCATTTCGGCTTAATTATAACTTAAAAATACTATAAAATGTCTTGATATAAGTCAAAATAAGAATGAGATGTCAAAAATACATTAGTTTGAGAGAATACATTAATAAAGTAACGTAAATTTTTTTCGATATTTATCTAATCGGCAGTCATTCAAGGATTAGTGTGGCCACTTTACCCGACCTTCCCCTATCACTTATCTTGTCTCTGGTACTAATGCAACACTCGTTAAGGGGCGTTTTAAACTCAAGCGGCTATTCTTAGTCGTATAGACTCAATTTATTATTCTTTTATCTTACTCTTTGGCTTCTACTTATACCATAATTAATTGTCTCTGTTTACTGAGGGCGAAGTTACTCTCAGGTTCGTAAGAATGAAACCTTGTGGGCTTAAGTTTGATTTAAAAAATGTTACAGCTGACATACGCTCACAGCTGGGCACAAGCCTCCTCAAATTACTTAAGGAACACATTAATCGTGGAACAAATTGTCCGCTATGAAAATATAAACATAGAGAAATATTTATGTGATAGAGAAAACACCGCATAGTGTGTATCGGTAGAGTGTAGGAATATGTAATACCACAATAAGTCGCGTGGGTGTCGTAACAGATGACAGTAGGAAGAAAACAGCAGCGTCTTTGTTATAACTACCAGAAAATAAAGAATATGGCTGCCAATCAACCTGCCAAACATTGCAACTATGGCAAATATCCACTTATGTGTGAAGGACTATGTAAGTGGATTAAAGCTCACAAAACAAACATACAGCTAGTTTATTTATCGTTATCGTACCTCCACACCTAAATTTACAGATTGACTCGATAAATCCGACTGCATTAGTCTAACACCCTGTTTTCGTATTTACTTCGTAAATACAGATATTTTGTTTATTATAAAGTCACCCCTGTGGACTCAGTTGGAATGCCTTATTTCTAGTATAAATGTTCTCCAGTACTCTATATCACCATACAAAACACAGAAGCATTAAACTGTTGCTGGTATTCCGTAAGAGCGTGGTCCTTCTCCAGACGAGCCAACGTATTCATGCTACAGTTATACATAATACTCTACGTTAGCAAGCAATGGGTATGCTCACAGAGGGAGCGCCAAGCTCGCACAGGATACTAGCGTAAAATAGTAAGGTGAGGAACGAAAATCAAACAACCTTTTTCAGGGCAACGAGGCGTTCCATCTTATTCCTATCGAGTGTCAAAGCTTCAGCTCTGCTTTTCTTCTTCATCTATCTTATCACCGTATGGTGGCGGCGTAAGAATATTCACTGTATGTATCACCCCGTGTCGTAAGCAGAGACAGCAGTATCTCCCTGATATGAACTCAAAACAAACCGCCCGCCAATGTGACAACTATGGTGAAATTCCCTATGAGGCATATATGGTGACGAGTACAGGGGGGCTTATGTTCAGCTGTGAACTTTTTTAGGCTGTAATTGATCAATAGATGGATGTCTTTGGACCATGACTTATTAGACGGACCGTGTACTTGTTCATCATCCTAAATTTTATAAAAAAATATTCGCGTCTTTTAAATTATATCGTTACTCACGTTACACACAACTCCTCTCTGGCCTAAAGCCTTGTCAGTGCCTAGGATTGCCTTATACATCATCGGTAGTATAAGGCTGTAACTAGAGTAAAAAGATGGCAGCGAGATGCAAACAAAATTGTCATTATGTAAAATATGGCACAAGTTGTAATAACGTAGTACAAATCAAACTTTTCAATCATATCAATTTAATTAGGCGAAAGAAAAACATGTTATTAAATCTGTACAAAAACAGGTAATTCAGCGAATTTCCGAAGCGACGAAAAAAATGGTAAGTTGTTGCACAAATGTAGATGTACATATAATAGAAAAAATCACGTGTGTTTCCTGTTATATTTCATCTTAGTCCTTAGGGGTGACAACGCATTTGCATTTTGACTCTTAATAAATGTGGATATCTATGGACCACACCATCCACGTACCATCAGGTGGAATGTGTACTCGTTTGTAGCCCAATGATATTAAAAAATAGATGATCGAGGTAAATCACCGAACTGTAAGTTAAAAATCATAATATATCTGAAAAAATTCTCTTATATATTTTAGCGCAGCATCGTTGCACTGCAGTGTTCCAGTAGTGTAATTTCACACAAGTCGCTCTTCAAAAATGCTAAATAGGTACCTACATACTAAAATATCGTTACATGTGCATGTCCAAAATTTAAACATAGTTTTGGCGTCACTTGTAATGTGCTTAGTGTCCTGTCTATATTTTTGTTGATCTAAGATGTTAACGTATGATTTTAATACATTAATATTTTATACCTATATAAATAATAACTCAAAGTCGCCTATCACAAAGCGCTAACCTTAAACACGATCCTAATGCTTATCCCGTCAAAACCGGAATGAGTGTACAAGAAACAGATTGTTTCCCCAAAGAATTACTCTTAATCAATCCCACTTTGTTGTTTTACCCTTATCGCGTAATCTTTCAAATTCGTTCAGTTTTGCCTTGAACTTTCGATATGAAGATAAAGTGGTGTAATATACTATTGTTTCAAATTATTTACTAGAATTTATGTTTTTTTTCTGTAGATACTTTACCGCGTTCAAATATTTTTAAATTATTTTATTTTCATCTAATCTAATATTATTAATAATTTATCAACTATTTACTAGAATCCCTTTAACGCGACTATTGACATAAACCAGACATATAAGTGACTTTCGACCTTACGTACTCGTATAGTCTACACTCTACACAACGAAAAATGTGTGATATGATTAGTGATATGAATCTAACTACAGTTTTTGTAGTTCCGCTGTAGTTTCTCTATGATTTTTTATACTGATACTTCACTTTCTGCTTCACTTACTTTAAAATAATTATTGATGTCTATGCTAAATGATAGTTCTTTGCTAAAAATTTAATTGCATTGAAGCGATTGACATAATTTTAAAGCTTAGGGTTTTTTTTATTAAAATTTAAAAAGTTAAAGTTACAGCCGATTTCTTCGCACTTATGGGCACCGGACTCATGTTACTGAGGTTTTAAAGCTGGAAAAATTCTGCCGCGCTGCTGGTGGACCTCACATGTCTTCGAAATATATTTTTTTAATTTCTAAGACGTGCAGGTTTCCTCACGATGTTTTCCTTCACCGTAGAAGACGTGGTAAATCAGAACTTAAAATTGTAACTAAAAACTTCATTGGTACCAGCGGGTTTCGAACCCGGGTTGCTCGTGTACTGTAATAGTTACAGCGTGCGCTTAGCCCCTGAGCTACCAAGGTTTACCACGGCATGTAATTACTGCTGGTATATTCACGGTTAAATAAACTTCTTAATAATTAATACCATTCAGCTCATGCTACTTCAGGTTACAATCAAAGTAAAAAGTTTGTACTAATATAAATAAAAAAAACTTCGGATACAGCCACAATGCGTTGATACCCTGAGATGTAACATTGAAAACTATAATGTCTATAATAAAAATAGATTTTTACTCTTTACATGGACCCAGTTACACTTACCCTTTACCCCATATTTTTCTTTACATCGGTTGTGAGTGCACTGCTGTTAGGTGGAAGAAAAAGATAAGAGAGAGGACCTAACCCGGATGTACTCCGCTGTAAAGAAACCTTACGATGTAATTAAAAGTAAGTATTTGTATAAAACTGAACCAACGAATGTCATAGTTTTTCACTTTTAAATGAAAGATTTCACAGGTTTCCGCGTTTCATTTAATTTTATTCAGGTTGATTTGAATGTGTAGTGTTATGTAATGGCGGTGCAATAGTGTCCGCTACCCCCTCAATCGTCCTGTTAGAGTCGTAAAAGGTGACAGAGGAAACTGAAACGACAAAATATATAAAAAGTTTTTTTTTTAAGTTGCCAACCCACTTACCTAGTGTCAAAGCATTGGCAAAATCAATAGAAGCAATCTGTAGGGGAGGGCTAACTTTTATAAGCTGTAATGATAATGGTGTAGTATTTGCTTAAATATCATAAATTAAAGTAATTGTTAACCCGGGTATTGTACTACAATTTTCTATTACCGGCTCATCGTATATTAATTCATAGAATGAGTTTCTTTTGAATATTCTAAGCCAGTGCTTGAATACTATCCTACCCGATGGTAAGTAACGATGCAGCTGAAGCTCGTGAAGCGACTTAGCTATTTATTAAATAAAAATGATCAGTAAAATTCTATGCAGCTGAAGTACCTCAATTACGTTTTTCTTAAATATTAATGTTATCAATTTATCAGAATAAAGCTTTACCCTCACCCATCGATCACTAATAAATTAGTGATCGATGCCTTCACGTTTCAATAAATGCTAAAATAGACTAATGAAAAGTACTTTTCCATATTTCCCTTTCGTGAAAGCGGGATTATTTTTTATTGTTAATGAAGGAGGGGTTGTTGAGTCATGAAACAAAACTCAGAAGGTCAAATATGCATCGAAACAAATAAAAAATATTTACTTTAACCACTGGAATTAAGTTTTAAATGCTTGTACTAGGAGTAGTTCACGACAGTAGTCGAATAACGGATCTCAATCTACGACGAATCGCGATCCGTATTAATCCCAGTCGAGCCAACCTATTCGTGCTACAACCATAATATGGTTGAAGCGTCCGTCACGTATCCGTTGGATTGATTTAGATATATAATATATAGGATATAGATACATAATATATGTGCCAAATTATTCACTTAGCATGTGGTGATTGTGCTCGTTTGCTACCTTTATTTTATAAAAAACAAGTAATCTTCATAATCCTCATTGAAACGTATCGCCTGAGTATATGTCTAATTCTACATGTCTCAATCTTTTATGTTACTCACTGAACGGAAAAGGTATCAAAGACAAAATATAAAAACTAAATATCTATACAGAAAAATCCTTATAACGTGCTTTTTGGAAAAACATTTTCAATAAATTTTGTCGAATCTAGGATGCAGCTGCGTAATTGTGATAGCGTCAAGTGCAATGCATGAATTATGTGAGGCTTTAGTGGTTTATTAATAGGCGAAATTGGGCTGAATTTTAAGTACTTACTTAATATTAACTGAATAATTGAATTAAATTTACTGCAGGTAATACGGTGTTACGTTGTTTTTATAGAATAAGGATCATAAGCGAGCACACAGTTCACCTGATAGTAACCTTAATCACGCTATTGAAGTTTCAAGCCGGTATATTATAGAGAACAGCTCCCTACTACTATACAATTTGTTGGCCACTCTACACTTTGCGCAAAGGGAAAAACAATATAGATGTGGCGTATATGAAAGAAAAAACATCGGCTCATGTTACATTGAGAGCAAACAGTGTGGACGATGTCGCAGTGCTCCATGGTTATCTACATCGCACTTCATTGCAAGGGGAGAACACGTTTAAAGCATATATTTTCAAATATAAAGATCAGGTTGGGTTACTTTAGTAATAGCCTGTAAACGACTTACTGCTGGAGACAGCTCCTCTTGTTTTTGATAGTAATCCTAAGTACTAACAAAGGCTCCAAAATTTTCGGAAGTTGTACTATTAAATATTGCTAAAATACCAGGACTATTATATTTAGACGAGTGGACTAAACTGTAAGTAGCAACAGGATTATATCAAAGGAAACATGTAAAGGCCGAGATGAGAAGAATATATGTCACACCCACATCAACCTGTAGTCATTATATTATAACAACCCCTTTTGAATATCGAAAAGTGAAGTTAAAAATAACTATACAGGTAGAAATCTGAAAAAATATCTAGTAGCGTAGTAAATATCAAGCATCTACTAACTATATGTAAAGCTGAAAAGTAAAAGGACAATAGTATATAAGGTTATTTAATACACGTAAAAGCTTAAAAAACAACAGAGTGCGATTAGGGGCATGACCGACGGATTTACACACTTTCCGAGGGTGAAACACCACCAACTTAATTACTCATGGCTACTTCTGACAATTTCTTTACAGAAAACCCCAATAACTGATTTTAGCCGAACCAGGATTCAACATCGGACCTTACGACCACTAGGACAAAGTCGCATCTACATAATATAAGTACAGCGAGTCTCTGCCGTTTAAATAATTCCAAAGATTGGTACAGCATTACCAGTACCATACTGGCTCTGCGTTCATTAACTTGCCTATATAGTAATGCAAGTAAAGTCTTTCAATTTATGCTAGCAATTTAGAGCCACGCTGGAGGCGTATTACGGGTGCAGCACTGAGGGAAGTGTTTTGTTTAATGAGTGAAGAACTGGAAATCCTTCCTACCAGTACCGATGCACGCTAAACTAATCCCTAGGAGTGGTATAATCTTTACCATCATCGTTGAATCCCTTCAAAAGTCAATTGCTGAACAAATGCTTCCCGTAAGGAATGCCACAAATCACGATTTCTTGCATCTTTTACCTGGTTGTCAATTTGCATGTATCTAGTGGGGAGCCGTCCAACACTTGCTAAAGTAAAGTAAATACATGATAGAGCCATGCAGCGGCTATATTATGGTTGTAGCACGAATGGGTTGACTCAACTGGGGTAGGACCACGCTTTCACAGAATAACAGCGTAAAATTGTAGCTTACTGCTGATGTGTTTCTTATAGTGAGTGTTGAGAAGAAACGAGGCATTCCAATTAAGTTCCCATAGGCGAAAACACATGTGCAGTTTGATTGTTAATCAAGGATAAATGTAAATTTCTATGAGCCACAGCATCTTTTTATGGTCAGATGGACTGTGTCACACTTAATCTATTAAAAATTATTTACATGTACGAGGCTGCCACACAACCTTTTTTCTTCATTGGTTGTCGGTTCTTCGAGCTATAAATATAGCTGATCTATTGCTATTTCAAGAAATTCCGTTGGGCTATGTCGGTTACTCTGGATGGACACATGTCCTTATTTCAAAGTCTGTCGTCCAGAGAAACCCCGAGCATAGTCTTCTCCATAGCTTGCTGAGCAAGCTTGACCGTGTTTTGGTGACAACGCATTTACGTTTTGATTCTTAACTAAGGATAGCTGTAGGTGTCTCGGGACCACACAACCACCATCAGATGGACTGTGTGTTCGTTTTTAATTCTTTCTTCTTTAGTTTGTCACTCTAACTTCTATATACTCGTAAAAAAGCCAGTTGACACATTTTGAAGAGGCCTACATCCAATAGTGTAGTCCAATAACTCACTCATAAAAAGTTGTTCGTAAAGTAATAATAATAGTAGATTTTAGCTTTATAAAATACTTTAACCTTTAAAAATGGAAACAAAACCCCGGCTCCGGTTATACAGTAAGCCGGGAATTTGAATATTACGAAAGCAAAATTAACATGACAAGTAGAAATATGTCAAAAACAAAATATTTCGGAGTAGGGATAATCTTTAAAGAAGCTTCATTCGTCTAAATTTGTGATTCGGAGAATACTTTATTATTCGTAGGGAATGAATACAAAATTGGAATTTCAAAATTACCTATATTACATTGTTTTTTTTCTATTACAAAACCGATCTTTATTTTTTCCGCTTTGTGCAATAACATACATAACGTTACTGTCCAAGTCCATCAAAAGTCTACAGCTGAACATAGTTGTCACGCTTCGCAAGCAGGTTGGCAACCACAGTTTATTTTTATTTATAGTTGTTATTAGGAATACGCTGCTGCCCGTCTACTGGTTTGTCTCCCTCGTCACCTTTTCCGATAACTATGTGATGACACGTGGTAGTGAATATTCCTACACCGCCGCTGCACGCACATTGTCTCATGTCATCACGTCCATATATGTATGCATCTTCGAATAAGTCGAAAGTAGATAAAAAGAGTTTTAAAATATATACTCTTTGCTTAATTACAGACTATTCAAAATTCATAATAAATTCATAATGATAATAAGATTTGTCATCATTATCGAATCTCTTCAACTGTTGTACTAATATATATATATATATAAACACTTACGCCTGTCACCCAGAGGGGTAGGCAGAGACTACGGACTTCCATTTGGCACGATCCTGACATACCTCTTTCGCCTCCTTTACATCCATATATCTACGCATACATGCTCGCTGGTTAAGGGTACTTCTAACGTGGCCCATTTTCAAAATATCGCCAATTTGGTCGATAAACTTTTTTCTAGGGCGTCCCTTCCCGACTCGGCCATTCACATCTGCCATATAAATTTGCTTTGTCACTCTTTCCTCATTCATTCTTTCTACGTGACCAAACCACCGAAGCATTCCTTTCTTAATCCTGGTCACAACATCATCTTGCATACCACATTTATCTCTTATCACGCAATTTCTCACCCTGTCATTCAGATTAAACCCCAGCACATTCCTTAAAGACCGCATTTCTACAGCATTTATTCTACTTTCGTGCTTCTTCTGCCACACCCAGCTTTCACTACCATACATTAAAGTAGGGACTAACACAGCATTATGAATTACCATACGTGCCTGTTTTGACACATTCTGGTTCTTCATAATAGAGTGTAGTGTCCCATTCACTCTATTCCCTGCATTTACTCGTCGTTCTATTTCCCTATCATATCTACCATCCCTGCTAAATACACAAACTCATCCACTTGCTCAATTAACTCTCCTTCTATTCTTATTTCACATACCGTTTTGCTTTCTTCTCTTTCAAAAACCATCACTTTCGTCTTACTTGCGTTCACTTTCATTCCCCTTTCTTTTAATTCCCAGTTCATTAATGTATTTTTTTATTTAAAAAAACTTTATTGCACTTAAAATGTACAATTGGCGGACTTAATGCCTTTAGGCATTCTCTACCAGTCAACCATGAGCTAAGCAGAGAACTTTAGCAGGTGCCATAAAATATGTGGATAATTTATACGTAAATGTAAATATATAAATAGACATACCATAAGTGTAAATACAAAAATAAATATACACAACTACAATTAACCTAAGTAATATATGATACATTTCATACATAATGTTTAAATAGTACATAATACATACATTTTAAGTATACTTCGAACGATACGTTACACGATACGAAGTTCGTTCATACGAACATAACTAAAACAAATTAAATAATTTAAAATGTCAAGTCACATATAAGCAGAAACAATTTAATATGAAAGTGACTTGCTGCAAGAAGAAAGGTAGTGATCAGTCACCATCCTCTTAAATGTGGCAACAGACTACAACTAATGTAACCATCATTTGCAACTCTGCCGCCGATGACGCAAGTATGACTTGATCATCGGCATACAAAAGGCATTTGACGATTAACTCGCCCATTCTTAACCCACATTCTTCATCTTTCAAAGTTTGCAAACACCGGTCCATAAATAGGTTGAACAGCCAAGGGGAAGCTACACAGCCCTGTCTGACACCTTTTTGGATGCCAAACCAGTCCGAGTAGACCCCATTGATCCAGACACAAGCACTAGAGTCCCTATAAAGAGACCTTAATGCCTGTATCAAACCAGCGCTCAAACCATATGAGTTCAGTATTTGCCATAACACATTCCTGTCCACTCTGTCATAAGCCTTTTCCAATTCCATGAACGCACAAAAAACTTTCTGGTTTTTGGTCAAAAACTTCTCCGCAATCATGCGCATGGAAAAGACTTGATCTGTACACCCCATTCCCTTTCTAAAACCCGCTTGCACATCCCAAATTTTTCCATCAGTTTCTTTCATAACTCTTTCAATTAACACCTTAGCATACAGTTTACCCACAATACTAAGCAAGGTGATACCGCGGTAGTTTTTGCAGTCCTGCTGTGACCCTTTTCCTTTATATATTGGTACTATAACTGCTTTACACCAGTCATCCGGTACCCGTTTTAATTCCCAACATAAATTAAACAAGGTGTAAAGCAGGCCTGCCACCACTCCCTCTCCAGCCCTTAGCATCTCGAGTGATACTCTATCATATCCAGCTGCCTTACCTGCTTCCATGCTTTTCATTGCTTTCATTATTTCATGTACACTTATCTCCATACCCCTTTCCACTTCTTTTGGAATTTCTAGTTCATTTAATTCATACGACTCTTCACTCATAAACACGCTTTCAAAGTATTCCTTCCATCTGTTTAAATTCGAAACTTCATCATTCAGAATACATCCATTCTCGTCTCTTATAGCATTTATTATAGGTTGTTTTGTATTTCCCCTGGCAGTTCTTACGAGTTTCCAGAACATTTTTATGTTAGCCTGGAAATTATCAGATATCCTTCTATCATTCTTATCCGTTCTTTCTTTCTTCTTCCTTTCAACAACTTCTTTTACTCTCTTGTTTAGACGTCTAAATTCTGCCTTTTTTCTTTCAATCTCATCATTCATACCAGAAGAATTACCAGCTTTGGTTGCTAGTAAATCTAACCATGCTTTCTTCTTTGATTCAACTTCCACCCGTACCTCATCATCCCACCATAACGTATTACTTTTCCTTTCATTTGTTCTCTTACTTACACCACATACTTCGGTGGCGGTATCCACCATTTCTTTTACTTATACCACCTCATTACTTATACCATTTCTCTTACTTACACCACAACATCATACATGTTGTACTAAAACAAGTAAAAGTATATTTATTTTAATGTAATAAGGCGGTTATTTGCAGAAATCCATTATACTAAGGATGTTGAAATGATGTAGTTAAGATTCATGTTAAAAATAAAAGTAACGTGTCTTACTTAGTTTAAAGCACACCTCCTGTCCCGCCTGAATTGCGTGCACTACCCCGTCAACTGCCTCGTTGGTCTAGTGGTTGGATCATGAGGTCCCGGGTTCGAATTCCGGATCGGGCAAAAATCAGATATTGGGTTTTAATGAAATATCTTTTCTGTCAATAAATTCTCAGCAGCAGCCCAGAGTTAGGAAGTTGGCGAGTTTTCACTCCCGCGCCTCGGTAAGCACGTAAAGCCGTTGGTTCTGCGCCTGATCTCTGAATCACAATTCCATCGGACTATAAGAGTGAATATCAGGTGGATCACTAGTTCTTTTGTATAACTAAGACACCTACTATTATATTAAAAATATTAAAATAAATAAGTATCGTCTCTAAACCGATGCGTAAGCGTTGAATCATTGTGAATACTTAGGACACATGCGAGATGACATGTTGTTGTGGATTCATTAGGTGGACTCTAAGTTTCTTGGTCACTTCAGTATTTTTAATAAAACTATCACATTATGTTATTTGAGGTACTTCTATCCTAAGTTGTAACTTGAATATTAATTAAACCTAAAACGGACACACAAAAGGCTACTAATATTCTACAAACAATATTATGTGTTATAATTAACATAAACAGGCGTTGCTTTGCGTAAAAGCATTATAATAAAGATGTTGAAAGTTAATTAGCTAAGATACTCGTAATAAAATTATATATTACTAAGGTAGACTGGTAGACAATAACCTCAGGTATTAAGTCCGCTCATGATCACATACCACGTGTGTATATAAAGTTTTAAATAAATGAAAAAATATTACGTTGATCTTAGCTTTTTATTTTTAAAATTATCACTATCAGATATTCCACTAACTGAAAATGTAGAAGAAATGCATCATATTATTTTACGAACATTACAATGCATGTTGAATGCAAAGCCATAAGCTAAACTGAGGGATTACTGCACAGAAGCATTCTGGCGCCGAGCTGGGTACGGTAAGCTCTGAATTTATAGTTAGGCGCGGAGCCTACGGGCGCACAAATATAACACTTGTGATACTGTTGGTAACTAATATTGTATCTTTCAAAACTGTATTCAGCATAATATCATCCCTATAAGCAAAACTATAAACTGTTAATATGACAGAAAGACATTTGTATTTTGTTTCCATTGCAGCCAACGAAAGTCCACTGCTGAACACAGGACTCTCCCATAGATTACCTCATAGGAAGGATATTGCCATAGTCGCCACGCGTGGCAGACGGTGTGGCAACCTCATTTCTTTATTCTTTTGAGTTGCTATTAGTAAGACGCTGCTGCCCAACTTCTGTTTTAGTTTGTGTTAAACCGTGAAACCAAAAAATCATTAGGGCTAGTACACTAGTACACTGTTATGGGAGGAAAGTTGTAACTTATCCATTTAAATATTTTTCTTTCGATTTTATCAGTAGATGGTAATATGAAGATATTGGACCGTCACTTCTTATGATCGCAAGGAAATTTCCATAGAGTGGTTTTATCTGCGGTTTGCGATGTGGTGACAACGCATTTCCAAATTGTTATGAAATGCGTATTTAATATTCATCTTTTTATAATTAAGTTGTAATATTAAGTAAGAGTGTGAAGTCTACCAGGTGGCAGGAAATTAACAGTGGTAGAGCCACGCGGCAGCTTTGCTGTCGCACGTATGGGCCGGCTCAAACCGGGGTGGTACCACGACCTCACAGAATACCGGCGTGAAGTGGAAGCTCTGCTACCGCGTTTCGTCTGGTGAGTGCAGGTGGCCGGAGGCCCAAATCCCCCCCCCCCCCCCATTAACATGGTAAAGGAATTCAATGATAGACTACCCCAGGAGGGTACCAGCACCCCTGCAGAATCCCTCGCTGAGCATCCACGACCACGTTTCTCCAATTCTGAGCGTGGGTGCTCAGGCTGCCCCGCGTATTCTGGGGGGGGGGGGGGCAAAATTCCGCTCAAGACTAAAACTGCTCGGGGCAAACGGAGCAACCAGACCAAGGCGACCCCTGCCACGCAGTCCGTGAATTTCTGCAATATCAGGGGACTTCACTCTAACCTAAACGCCGTCCACTACCATCTCGAGACGGCGAGGCCGGCTCTGCTCTTTCTGACCGAGACGCAAGTGACCTCTCCGGCTGATGTCTCGTATCTCTCCTACCCGGGGTACAAACTGGAACACTCCTTTGGGCCTCGGGCTGGAGTTTGCTTTTACGTCAGAGAGGACATATGTTCTCGACGCCTCGGCAGACTTGAAGGTTCGGACCTGTCCATCCTTTGGCTACGCGTAGACAGCGACGACCATCCGCGCGTCTACGGGTGCCTCTATAGGTCCCATAGCGGTAATGCCGAAACAGACCGACTCTTCGACCACGTCCAAATGGCTGCAGATTCTTTGCTACAGCAGATCCCCTCCGCAGAGATCGTGATCCTCGGCGACTTTAACGCCCATCACGCCGAATGGCTCGGTTCACGTTTAACCGATCATGCGGGAGATCTGTTCATGATTTTGCCTTGGCATATGGTCTGATACAACTGGTTACTTCGCCTACGCGGATTCCAGATATGGAGGATCATGCACCTTCCCTGTTGGACCTTCTACTGACCTCTCACCCGGACGGATATCAGATTTCCGTCGACGGCCCTTTAGGCTCCTCGGACCATTGTCTGGTCCGGAGTGTGGTGCCACTCACGCTGAAATCGCGGTTGCATTCTGCAGGCTGCCGCCGTGTTTGGCACTATAGGTCAGCCGATTGGGATGGGATGCGGTCTTTCTTTGCATCCTACCCTTGGGGGCGGGTTTGCTTCTCGCCGGACGATCCCAACGTTGTTGCGAATTCTGTCGCTGATGTGGTACTTCAGGGTATGGAACTTTTTATTCCTTCCTCTGTGGTGCCCATTGGAGGCAAATCTCAGCCACGGTTTGGTCGCTCCTGTAAAATAGCATCATGCTATAAGCAGGAGTGCTACCAAGCCTGGGCTGACGCATCAGCTTCCAGGGATGTAAACACCAGCGCTCTAAAAAAGAAGTATAATTCCGCCTCCAGGTCCTTCAAAAGAGTCATTGCCAAGGCAAAGTCAGAGCACATAGGCAGAATTGGCGAGAAACTAGTTCGTCTTCCTTCTGGAACCCATGCATTCTGGTCTCTCGCCAAGGCTGTCCAGGGGAATTTCTGTCAGCCATCTCTTCCATCTCTGCACAGGGAGGACGACTCACTGGCCCACACCGCAAAGGAGAAAGCCGATCTTCTAGGCTCTTTCTTTGCGTCTAACTCGACTCTCGATGACGGGGGGAGTACGCCGCCGACCATCCCGCGGTGTGAGTGCTCCATGCCGGAAGTGCAGTTCACTCAGCGCTCGGTTCGCAAAACACTCCTCTCCCTGGACATCCACAAGTCGAGTGGGCCTGACGGAATCCCCCCAATTGTGCTGAGGACGTGTGCTCCAGAGTTGGCACCGGTTTTAACGCGTCTTTTCCGGTACTCCTACTCCCTAGGCGTAGTCCCAAAATCATGGAAGACGGCTTTCGTCCACCCGATCACAAAAAAGGCAACCGCTCAGACCCGTCCAACTACCGGCCAATCGCCATCACCTCCTTGTTCTCCAAAACAATGGAGTCCATTGTAAACTGCCAGCTCATGAGGTACCTTGAGGATCACCAGCTGATTAGTGACCGCCAATACGGTTTTCGCCGTGGTCGGTCAGCTGGTGATCTTCTGGTCTACCTCACTCACAGATGGGCGGAGGCAGTAGAGTCCAAGGGGGAGGCATTGGCCGTTAGTTTGGACATTGCGAAGGCCTTCGATCGGGTTTGGCACAAAGCGCTTCTTTCGAAGCTCCCTTCCTATGGGCTTCCCGAGAAATTGTGCGATTGGATCACCAGTTTTCTTGCAGATCGGAGCATCAAGGTCGTTGTAGACGGTGCAAGCTCCGATTGCAAGCCTATTAATGCTGGTGTTCCACAGGGCTGCATGCTATCGCCAACGCTGTTTCTTCTGCATATCAATGATATGTTGCAGACCCGTAACATTCATTGCTATGCGGATGACAGCACTGGTGATGCTCTTTACACCGGCCGAGCCAATATTTCTCGGGAAAACGTCTCTGCGTGCCGGGACAAACTTGTGTCTGAAGTCGAGTCTAAACTAAATCGAGTCTAGTCTACTAGTCGAGACTAAATCTAGTCCAGTTTAACCCCCAGAAGACACAAGTTTGCGCGTTAACCGCTAAAAAGAACCCCTTTGTCGTATCCCCTCAGTTTCAAGGCACTCCCCTTGTTGCCTCACCCAGTATCGGAATCCACGGCGTCGACATATCGAGTGACGTGCAGTTTCGTGGTCACTTGGAAGGGAAGGCCAAATTGGCCTCTAAAAAGCTTGGCGTGCTCAGCAGAGCGGGACGGTATTTCATGCCGGCACACCGCCTGCAACTTTACTTTACTTTAAGGCGCAGGTTCGGCCGCACATGGAATACTGTTCCCATCTCTGGGCTGGGGCTCCCCAGTACCAGCTCCTTCCACTTGACCGCATCCAGCACAGAGCGGCTCGAATCGTCGACGACCGAGTGTTTTCCGATCGGCTCGATTCACTGGCACTGCGAAGAGATGTTGCATCCCTTTGTATTTTCTTTCGCATATACTATGGAGAGTGCTCTGAGGAATTGTTCGGATTAATCCCAGCCGCAAAATTTCGTGAACGCACTACGCGGCAAACGTCCCGATACCATCCACACCATCTGGATGCTTGGCGGTCCACCACTGTACGTTTCAAAAGGAGTTTTCTTCCGCGTACAACTTCTCTGTGGAATAATTTACCACCGGCGATTTTTCCGGACTGATACGACCTGGGGACCTTCAAGAAAAGAGCTTACTCCTTTCTAAAGGGCCGGCAACGCATCTGCGATTCCCCTGGTGTTGCAGTTGATCATGGGCGGCGGTAGTCACTTAACATCAGGTGAGCCACATGCTCGTTTGCCCCCTCTTCTATAAAAAAAAATCGTTTTTGCCGCGGTATACGTCTGGGTAGATACCACCCGCTTACCCATTCCTGCCGACAAAAAGCAATGATTGGACTGCTGTGTTCCGTTGTGGTATAGAAAGTTAGTATAATTACAGACTATGAGCCATTCCATCTAAGTCCTCAAAAGTGATAAAGTATAATGTTTCGAAACTGTTGTTAATACATTATAAGTCACGGAAAGCTAGAGCTCTCCAGAGCTTTGAAAAAAGTTCAGAAATATTGAATAAGTATCAAATATACGGTGGCAAAAACATAAACGCCCTTTGATGTCTACGATTTGAGAGTATTTTAATGAAATCGACAAGACTGTTGAGTATTGAAATGAAATCGACAAGCGGAAGCAGCCGGTATTGAAGAGTTGGTTTCATTTTCCCGTAGATACGAAACTTAATTACATTAACAAATATAGAATAAGTTAAATTGAAAATGTTGTTGTGCTGTAATTTATGTCCTTTACTTTTTACTCCTGAAATTAAAATTATACAAACAGAAAATAAGACGCAACCGTAACGTTTCTGGAGTTTTCTTTGCCTTCAACGAACAGAAGGGAAAGTAGGTTTAATGACATCTAAAATATTTATAAGATTTGCTTACTGGGGTTGAAATTGAAAGTACTAAATTAATATACAAATAATTAATATATATTTTAAGGGCGTGGTAGCTCAGGGGTTAAAAAACGGCTGGAAAGTGTAAATTTTTCACTGTCCGCGAGCAAACTGGGTCCGATCCACCAGCATAGATTAAATTTTTAATTGCAATTTTAAGTGCTGATTTATCTAAGTGCTCGGCAGTAGAGAAAACCTGCATGTGTGAGAAATAAAAAAATGTTTCAAATACAGGTGTGGTTCGCCAACTTAGGGAGGTAGCGCGGTGTATATTTACTATTTAGTAGTAAAGTGAGGCTTTTGCCAGTGGTAAAAATTCAAATCATATCCACCCTAGCCTGTGTAGCTCTGCGAAATGACAAGGTCAGAGATGCCTACTAAATGAGACGGTCCATTTCTGGCCCAGTCTATGTACAATCCACCGTAAAAAAGCGAAAAATTCAGGGATTTTATTATAATACTATAAATATATATAATATACTATAAGAGATTAAATCCGACTAAATGACTTGCTAAAAATAAAAATGCAGTCCCAATTTTTATTTTTATGTCTGAAAATATTTTTCCAAGACAAGTTAGTATTTATGTTTATTTAAAGGTTTACTAATCTAAATCTTAATCATTCCAAAAGTAAAAAAAAGTATCAAATATTTATTTTCTTTTGTGTAGAATTAGGCTTATAAACGGGCACACAGTCCACCGAATGGTAAATGGATGCTGTGGCCTACAAACATCTACATTCATTTTCGATTACTAATAATCAAAATGCAGATGCGTTGTCAGCTCTGAAGACTATGACGAAATGCCTCGTTTTCAGTAAAAATGGTTTTCGGTTCTCTACACTCACTATACGAAACACAGCAGCTTAAAGCTGCCATTTCACAATAAGGGTAACAAACGAGCACACAATCCACCCGATCGTAAGTGGTTTCTGTGGCCCGTAGACATTTGGGCACATTTATCCTTGATTAAAAATTAAAATGCAGATGCGTTTTAACCCGTTAGGACTAAGACGGAATGCGTCGTTGGAAGGTGTCTCTGGTTTCATTAATCAGCATTAAGTTTCTATTTTACACTGGTATTCTGTGAGAGCGTGGTCCTTCCCCAGTCGAGCCGACCCATTCGTGCTACCAATTAATATACTACTTATATAGCTACAGCATGGCATTACGTGGTATGATAGGTATTATATTGTTACAGATACCTGAAAGTGCAGTGGTATGTCATCTTTGTTGGACAGAAACTCAACAAACATTACGTAGACAAGGATTTTCATATATACCAACACCTAATACAATTGTTTGTGTATAGTGTCTTCGGTCACTAGCCAACACACTCAGGCACTCAATACCAGATAGCCCAGAACGAAATGAAATTACAGCTAGGATCCATCCTAGAGAGGTAATATTTTATGTATTTTCTAAGTCTATATGTACTAAGTAAAATTCGTCTTTTTATTAATCTAACAGTATTATTAAACTTCCTGTCTTGTTTTGAACAGATATTTGAAATACTTTTGTAGTTTGAATTATTTGACAAATAAAAGTATGAAAATATAAATTACTAGCTTTTGCCCGTGACTTTCTCCGTGTGTAATTTGGGTCAAAATTCGCTCGGGATCTCTGTGATTTTCCAGGATAGAAAGTCGCCCAGGCAAAAAAACACCATGAACCCAAAGCTCTTTTACAGCATGTTTGGATGACAAACCAACAAACAAACACATTTTTGCATTTATAATATCAATAAGGATATTTTACAAACCTAATATTTTGAAAAATAATTGTAACGTTGCTTCTGAATGCACCCTTACAAATACTTATAATTGATTGATCTTAAATCTTAAATAAATAATAGTAATATAATATTCTAATCTAAAAATAAAAAGTAACGAATTATTACATATTGTTAATTTAAAATAGTTATTCTACGGAACCATAGACTAGTTAATTTTATCCGCGCAGCGTGAACCATTTTGCTCAACGATCTCTAAAACAAAAGACTCGGTAGGTTTCGGACACGACGGCGAGTCCCCGTTCGGGCCATTCCTCTTGCATTTCTACCTGAGACCGCTTCAAGTTCGCAACGCGCGTGACCCTTCTACTAACGACCGTTGAACCTGCTTACCTACAATTTAAATTATTCAAGGTGCAGTTGATCCCGCTGGGGTGAGTTCTTATTTATTGAAACATTATAACAGTTCTGCTTAATTAATACCTCTTTTGCTGAGGCTGCTTAGTGCTTAACTTTAAGAATTTTAACTTCCTACAAGGGGTGCTGGAATTGACTAGGGCGCATGTAGTGCTATAGGAAGATTCCCTAATGCTGGCCTCCGTCTGGAATTCCAGGATCTACTACCACCTAGCATCTACCTACTACCTAAGCATCTACCTGCTACCTAAGGGCTACTGCTGCCGAGCCGCGAGCTAACGGAGTGTTGGCCTACCTTCCTACCAACGGCCATCATCACTATCGGCTTGGGCTTCACCAACCCTTCTGCTAACTGGCTGTCTACGGCCTTGGGGGAACAGCGCTTGGACTTCGTCTCTACGTCAGGCCAGTGATCCCCTGAATAGAACTTACTTGTACGTGTGCGGAAGTAAGATGAATAAATAATTACAATACAGTAAATCTTGGCTTTTTAATAACCCACCTATTCTGTACCCCTAACGGTACATAATGAGGAAATAAAACATATTTATTTATTATTGGTGACACAGAAAAACTAATATACTAAAGTAACACTAATCGTCTGTGACACCACCAAAAATGGATGTAAAACTGAGCGTGTTGCCTTGCTTCATATATTAAAATTAGGTCACCTCTGATTAAACCTATGTTTGAAATTAAAATACAAAGTAATGAGTGCTGTAATGTGCATTTATATATAATTCATTCAATTCTTCAAATCTTACGTACTCCAGGTTCCTGCAAAATACAAAGAGACATTCCTTGCTCCCGATTTCTGGCCCTCTGGGGTAGTGTTTCGCCAATACAGGGACGCGCCAAAGAAGAAAGTTCCCTAAATAGTGTTATATTTATATATATATATATATATATATATATATATATATATATATATATATATATATATATATATATATATATATATATATATATATTTAGGTTAAGGGATATATTGCTGTGGGCCAATGTTCTTAATTTTTAAGTCCTTGATGCCTGAAATAAAATTTTGTATTGTGTAATTAATCACTTAAAATATTCTTTATAAGCCCCTACAGATTCCTCCTGGCGGATTCGTCTGCTATGCATGCTGGGTTGCAGCGTGTAGAAATGTGCAAAGAGCTATTAATGTTGAGGAAGGACAGCAAAATCCAGGACCTTCATATCAACATTATAGAGCCGACTGTGTGTAGTGTAAAATGTCTTTATTTCAAAAGCACGATCGAATTTAACATGATATCCCGGAAAGGATATAGTGGCAAATGATATCCCATTGAGGTAATTAAATATGGTGTTTTCTAGATTTGGACAAACATTCTAATAATTATTTTAGTTGTAGAGTTTTGAATTAAGCAGTTTGTTTGTATGTATTATCATTGGTTTACATTTTCATTGTACATTATTGAACTATTGCTTGTCCACTACTGGGCATAGATCTCTTCTAAGAAAGTGAATGGTTTAAGCTTGGCAAGCTACACACACCTTTAAGATCTGTATTCAGAATGCTTACGTGTGCTGGTCTTCCTCTATGTTTAAAAGTAAATATATGGTATATAATTGTTAAAAACAGACATAGAACTCAACGAAAGTGAGTACGTGAGTAAGAAGTGCATGCCAGGGATTGAACCCAGTCCGGTACGCAATTCTAATTTCATCGAAAAGGCGGCTGAAGTATTAACTACCAAGACGATATATATACTGATATATTAATATGCCTACTAAGATATGTCATATATTAATTCACTTAGACTTTCGCCGTTTATGGTCAATGGTTCATTTGTGTAGTTTTAGTTTTTAAACATGTTGTCCATAACAAGTTGCTTTTACTTAAATATTTTCTGTTTCAGTTACCAGGACATGTCCTTTTATGTGTTGATTGCTGGGCACAGACACAAGAATATGTGCAAAGTGCTGAAGGCAGAGCAGTGCAGCCTCGAACACCAAAACCTTAGATAAGCCTGGCAGATGATTATAAGCATACACCAAATTCTAGTAGGCATTGTTTCGTTCCATTTGTTACGAACCCAAAGAGGCTCATTGTGCCAGATTTTTTAAGACAGAGAATTTTGCAATCAATAAAAATATTTGTCACAGAAAATTGCAGAATTTGTGCTGAACACCGATTTACTTACAATTGGGAGTTTTTAGAAAAAATTCTCAAGTAATTTCACAGAGCAAGAAATAAAATCAATGTTAAACCTCAGCCTATGTCAAGATGTAACCAATAATAATTTGGACTTTGAAAAGCTTAATGAATTCGACGAATGACGACGATTCGACAACCTCTTTAAGTAGTGGACTGGCATCAATAAAGAGAATTATTTGAATATTTTAAATCAAATTAGCATTGAGTTGTAAATTGCAAAAAACCGGCCAAGAGCGTGTCGGGCCACGCTCAGTGTAGGGTTCTGTAGTTTCCCGTCCGTCACAATAAGTGTTCCCACTTATGAGTTTAAAGGTGGGTATCCATTATGTTCGCGCTCCAGCAGCGCTCCGCGCTCCGGCAACAGCTCCCGGTAGTGGGTACTGTTGTTTCCATCCAAGTTCAAAATGATTTTCCTAGAAAGTCCTTATAAAGTCCTACTTTTCAGATTTTTTTTCATATTTTCTAAACTTATGGTTCAAAACTTAGAGGGGGGGGGGGGGCACATTGTTTTTTACTTTTGGAGCGATTATTTCCGAAATTATTGACACTATCAAAAATGATTTTAGTAAACCCCTATTCATTTTTAAATACCTTTCCAACAATATATCACACGTTAGGGTTGAAATTAAAAAAAAATCACTTTCCACTTTACATATAGGGGGCTACCCTAATAAAACATTTTTTTCCAATTTTTATTTTACCACTTTGTCGGCGTGATTGATACACATATTGGTACCAAATTTCAGCTTTCTAGTGCTAACGGTCACAGAGATTAAGTGAGGACGGACAGACGGACAGACAGACATGGCGAAACTATGAGGGTTCCTAGTTGACTACGGAACCCTAATAAATGGCGCGGCGTCAGGAGCATATTTAATTAAAATAAGAACAGGGGACTCCCATGAAAGAAACTCGTCTCAGTTAGGTATTAGTAAAACCAAACTTAGGTTACTCCTCCATCGCTTGAGGCTTAATTATATCACTAGAAATAATCTAATAGGCAGGAATTTATTAATAGCTGAAGGCTTGTTCGGTAACATAGAAGAGAGGAAACTAATTGCTACAACTACCTACAAAAATCCTCTAATTACTTTTTTCAGAAAAAACATATAGCTTGCACAAATATCGCAATCTAATAAAACCATTTTTAATAGTAGCTAGTGATGGCTATATCCTAGACTATTTGGCCCTTATCCTGCAACCCGTCTGCTGAGTAAAAATACTATGGAAAATTATGAAAATTAATGAAGCAATGTTTGAGAAGAGCCTATGGTGTATGGTAGCAGTGGACTTTGTTAGGCAGCAATGGAAATATTTAGTAAAGACAATAGAAGTCGGCTTCTTGACCTCACCTTCATAGAGCTGACTTCTGTTGAAAGAGATAGACGTGCTTCTTGGAAGTGCTTATGCATAATTGACGATGATGACTATGATAACTTTATTACCATTTTGAACTAAACCTTATAACTAATGTCAATATTAATTTGTGATAAATATTAAAGGTTTAAACGGAAGAACTATATTATCTCAAGAATTTTACATGCACTTATGAGCACATACATATGTGTAGCTTACTTGAAATTTGGTTTAGATGTCTAGACCTTAATATAAATATAATTATAGCTTATAAAAATTAAAAAAAATGTTTACGTGTATAAACCTTTATGTTTAATTACCGGTTACTCGCTTTCAACTTTTACTTACTCGCCATACAAACAGTACAGATTTTTACTTTATTACTATTCCGTTTAAGACGTCTGTTTTTAATTTCTGTTTGCTTTGATACGATATATTCTCAAAGAGTACTATCAAAATGTTCATTTTAACTTTAAGTCTCATGGAATATTCATAAAGAAGAAAATTTTAAAAGATTTTTATTTGTTCCTACCTTTATATTCAGTAACTTAGGTAAAAGATATAAGTTGAATTGTAAGTTTAAAGATATATTTATTTGTTAAGGTTGTTTGCCACTGCTACGCCAACTGCCAACTATATTGTGGAACTTAATATCAGTAGCGGTTCCTCTGGACCTATATGACTTAAGATAATGCTAATTGCTAATTTCTTCCTCAATGGCCGGCAACGCTCCTGCAATTCCTCATCTTTCTCAGATGATCATTGGTGGCAGTATTTACTTACTATTAGATGAGCCAAATGCTCGTTTGCTCTATATTTTATAACAAAAAATTTGCAAAGGAATAATCACAAAAAAAACTAACCTTAATCCGCAGAACTTAGGGCAGCCGCAGTAGCATCGTAAGCGTGTTGACTAACGCAGGAGAGTATTTTGTGCAGTCTCATCAAACATTGGTAATTACTTGTTAATATAACTAACATTTATGTTGAGATACCAGTCCGAATATTATTTATTTATTAACGTAATAATATACTGTAACACCCTCTATTGGAGGTGCAAGCATATCAACTACCTCATTTCATCCCGTAGGTGCCTTAAGAAGCGGCAGAGGTAAACTGAAACAGGACATGGGCAGTAGCTTCTTTCTGGTATAAGAAAAAATATTGTTGTTGCCAATGTACTTTCCAAATGTGGCAACTATGGCAAATATCTCTCCTGTAGGGAATGCCCATGTTCTGACTCTTGGTGAATACCTTGGTGAATAATGGTGGTGAATTGTGATGGTGATGGTTACTTATTTAATAATCATTTTTCAAGACGTACAGAAAGTCAATAATAATGAATATGGATTGTGATGGTAATGATTATTTATTTCATCATTATTATCATTACAGCCCTTTACAAGTCCACTGCTGAACATAGGCCTCCTCCAAGGAATGCCACAAAGCACGGTCCTGGGCCACCTGCATCCATTTCCTTCTTGCATGTTGTACTAGGTCGTGACTCTAGAGAGGGTTGCCCTACACTTCGTCTACTGGTACGAGGTTGCCACTCGAGAACCTTCTTTCCCCATTGTATAGCTAGCCCGCTACCAGCTCAGCTTACTAATTTGTTGGGCTATGTCGTTCACTCTGGTTCTACTGCAGATATCCGCATTTCTAAGTTTATCGGAGAGATAAACTCCGAGCGTAGCTCTCTCCACAGCTCACTAAGCGACCTTGTGCTTCCTCATACGGCCAGCAGTGAAGGACCACGTCTAAGATCTATTAGTCATCACCGGCAACACGCACTGGTTGTACAATGTCTTTTCCATGTTTTGAGGTATACCTTATCAGAGGTAACTTTTTTAATAAATATTCATAAAGATGTGTAAAAAGTTATTGAATATAGTTGGCATAAGACCGTGTTTTGTGCTAGTTGTGATCATAATAGTTTGTTTCCCGATTTTTTAAGCATTTGTAGGAGAGAGGTGGTCCATGCTGAATAAGTAGTCGCAGAGATTTAAGGAACACTATTTATTTAATTTAATTATAAATTGCACTATTACATTTAAAGATAATAATCAATTCTATATTAATTATCTGCGCGCGTCTAGGATAAGCTACAACCTAGTACAACTAGTGCACCGAGTCACGTCAGAGCCGAGACTGCCCGTCCGTCGCTGCGCGTTCGTTTTATACCCGTTGCAAAGCAAGTCGAGTAGTGGGGCGGTGGGGGAAAGCGTGCGGCGCGCCGGTGGCGTGATCGGTGCACGTGCTGTTTACAGTTAACAGCTGTGCCGGCGTACGACGACGCTGTCGTTATGCCGTCACGGCCATTCTGACATGCGGACGTCATCGTACGCAGCAACAGAATCACTATCGTTCTGAAACAGTAGACATCGCTCGACTATCCTGACGAAAACATAAATTTTTACAAATTCGGCAATATATTCTGGTCCGGTCTATAATGACCCTGCAGATATTAATAATCAGCTCTGGTCCGGTCTACATCGACCCTTCAGGCAATTAGTATTGGACCGGTTCCTCTGAACCCTGCAACACTAATCAGTTTTGGTCTGGCAACATGCCCTTCAAAACTTTTTTTTTTTTTTTTTTTTTTTTTTTTGTAACTTTTATCATTGGACCGGCTAAGCCCTACAATGATAATTTTCTAGATACATGTTAATTACCATCATTAGCTCTATGGATATCAGCTTGTGTTACTATAATTGTAGGTTCAGAATAAACAGACATGGTATCTTCAGAATCAATTGAAATTGTACGTGAGCTAGTAGTATGATAGTCGTCATTTTCTGCAGTTAATGTACTAGAGCCAGCAGTATCAGTTTCAGAGGTATTATCAAGTTGGGCATAGATTTCATGATCATTAATATCCCCTTGCTGTAGTTCTTCGTTATCTTCACTACAGTTTTCAATAATATCTAGGCAAGCAGAGGGACCACGGGGCACCTCTCTTAAGTTTTCATGGGAATATTTAAAAATTCGATTTGACCCATTGATATGTTTTAATTCATAGCGATCATTAGTCAAGACAGCAGTAATTTTAAAAGGACCTTTGTACTTCCTATCTAGTTTGGTCTGATGTCTTTCTTCGGATTTCACGAACACGTAATCACCTATAGAAAATGGTTTAATTTTGGCTTTACCTTTGTTGAAGCGAATGGAGTCTGCTTGTGACAATTTAATGATATTATCTGACGCGCTTGCTCTAATGTTATCAAGGTCTAATCTGTGTTTTTCATTGTCTGGGAAAGAAGTAGCTATTTTAGATAACCCTAAGGAATTACGTTGAATTCCAAACATTAGTTCGATAGGTGTAAAACCGGTCACCCTACAACGTGTGCTATTGAGGGCTAATTGAATTTCACCTATCTGATCCTGCCACGAGCTATCAGAATCGCATTCTATTATCGTGAGCAGGCTTTTAAGAGTTCGCATCACTCTTTCGACCTGGCCATTAGCTCTACTGGAACCAGTTGCAATTAGATGTAAATGAATGTTATGATCTTTACAAAAATCTTTAAAATCTGAATTGTCATATGAACGTCCACGATCAGCAATTATACTTTTGGGGGCACCAAAAAGATTTACCAAATTTTTCAGTGCTTTAATAGCATGACAAGAATTTAACGAAGTAGTATGTTCCAAAATTACAAATTTTGTAAAAGGATCTATAGCAACAGAGTAATATTGTTTTAAATCGCTTTTACCACTTAGTTTGCCAGACAAATCTAGATGAATGGTATGCCATGGAATAGCTGGTTTTGGGATTGGGTGTAATTGTACTTGTTGAGCACCCGAAGGTCCCTTAGATGCTTTGCATATTACGCAGGAATCGATATATTTTTTAACATATTTTCCCATATTCGGAAACCAGTAGAGATCATACAATTTATCGAGAGTTTTTTCGTAGCCAAGATGTTTTATTTCATTATGAACATGGCCGATTAGGGTCCATGTTAATGATCTAGGAACAATGGGTAACCATTTTGAAATTTTGCCCCGTTCAATTTTTCGAAAGAGAACGCCCTGTCTAATATCGTACGTGTGTGATATTTCAGTCGGATAATCACTGGACTTTAATTTTGAAATGGTATCTGCGATCTCAGAATCACGTTGTTGTTCTACAAAAAGCCATCCCTTTTCCAGCTCTGTAAGATTAACGATCTTTGGTGTTTGATTGACACTTGGATGCTCTACAGCCTTAACTACCGCCAAAGTTTCGAGCTCGTATGAGTGATAACGACTCTCTGCACCAGTTGTTCGGTGGCTAAAGTAAGCAATCACGTGAGGTAAATGATTTACTTTTTGTATCAGAACTGCGCCGTAACCTTCGCTACTCGCGTCTGTGTGAAGTTCTATGGGAAGCTTTGGATCAAATATTTTAAGAACAGGCTCGGTTGTCAAATAAGTGATTATAGTTTTTAGAACTTTATTGTGATCGGGGGTCCATGATATTTTCCCTTTCCCTGCGGAAGTCAAAGGGTAAAGAGGTTTTAGTAATTTAGAGAAATTGGGAATGAATTTACGGAAATAAGAGGCCAAGCCAATCAACTGTCTTACTTGGGTAACAGTGCTTGGGGTTGGCAATTTTTGCAAAGCTTCTATTTTCCGATGATTTGGTCTAACTTCTCCAGAAGAAATCGTATATCCCAAATATTCGATCTTCTTTTTCATAAATGAACATTTATCAAACTTGAAAGAAAACCCTGAATTAGAAAGTGTTTCTAGTAATTTGTCTAGCCTCGCTAAACCTTCACTGACCGTTTCCGATACAGAGAGTACGTCATCCATGTAAACTAGGATTCTGTCATCGTCGAGGGGCTTAAGTGCGGAATTGATGGCTCTTTGAAAGAATTGTGGGGCATTTCGAAGCCCAAAAGGCATAGTTAGATATTCGAACTGACCGATTGGAGTAACAAAAGCAGTTTTATCTACTGAGTCTTCATGAACTTTGATCTGATGAAACCCCGAGGCCATATCTATACTTGAAAAGTAATTTGCTCCGTGTAGCTTATCTATTTGGTCACTAATCAATGGAAGTGGGTAGCTATCAGAACGCGTATTTTTATTCAACTCGCGATAATCAACACACAAACGATCACTACCATCTTTTTTTTTTACCAACAAAGTGGGACTTGCAAAGGGTGAAGAACTTTCTCGGATGATATTTGCATCGAGAAGTTCTTTGACTTTATTATTAACGATTTCTAACTCCATAGGGGATATTCTATAAGGTCGCCTATGAGCTATTTTGCTTGGGTCAATAAGTTGAATTTTTAACTCGCCTGTGGTAACCTGCGTGGTTGGTAGCTGGCTAATAAAATTGTTGGAATACTTATTTAAAATACTTATAAGCTTTTCTTTGTCGGAGCCTGTTAAGTCAGTATCAATAGTTTGTAGTCCATTGTTCAGCTTTGTACAGAAATTTGTTATCTTGGGCTTGAAAAAATGTATTGAGTTACTATTAATTTCGCGAAATGATCATAGAAAAAAGAAAATTAGAAGGTGTCGACCTTATCATTGCACTAACTCATTCCCTTAAGGGGCGTGCTGCTACCTGCCTTACAAAAATACAACCTGACAAAATTTCTTGGCCCACCATTAAGGAAATGCTTATCTCAAATTTTTGTAAACCTATGATGATGCAAGATCATTTCGATCAAATAATTAAGTTTCGCATTTGTAATAAAGATAGTCCCGCTGAGGCCGGCTTGCGTTTATGGCAGCTGATTGAAAGAATCCCTGATGCCAACTTACCCGAACACGTTATCACTGGTTTTGTGATCTCTGTTTTATCCCAATGTGACGACAAAATTCGTCGTGAATTGAATTCAGTTGTCGTAAACGATAAGCATCAACTTTTTCGTATCTTGCGGGGAATTTCACTTAAAAGGTGCAGTGACGAGTCCATCGCATCAGAAATAGAACCCAAGAAGATTCGAACGTCCACAATGTTTAAAGGTAGTTGCCACTTCTGTGGAAGAGTTGGACACCGCGGTTTCGAATGTCGTGACAAACATCGTTTCACTAATAAAAATATCTCTGTATCGCATAAACCCGAGCAAAGGAAGGCTATGACATCCTGCTACATCTGCCATGACACCAGCCACATAGCCAGCAACTGTCCTAAGCGACTTATCAAGAAAGAAGACGCCCCATCGAGCAGCAAGCAAGTCAACCTGTGCTCCAAGGCAGCTCGCGGTACCCTGGAAACTAGTGGTATGAAATTGTCGTTTATTTTTGACTCTGGTTCAGAATGTAGTCTCATTAAACAAAGTAAAAGTGATCACCTTGAGGGTGATAGGTTTCATGATCAGATTCTATTAAAGGGTATAGGGGTCAATAGCATTATATCTCCTTTGCAAGTAAGATGCTTGGTTTGCATTCAGGGTTTGCCTTTAAATGTCACTTTTCACGTATTACCGGACGAATGTACAAACGAAGAGGTTTTGTTAGGACGTGATATATTGCAAAACGAAGTTTCTGTGGAAATTAATAGTAACTCAATACATTTTTTCAAGCCCAAGATAACAAAGGGGAATGCCCAGTCTTCATAGACACTTCGGCCATGAGTGCCCACATATAAAAGCATATAGATATGATAATATGCAATTAAAACAATGAAATGGTAAAGAAATTGCTTTAAAAAAAGTCGGGGTTTTGAAAATATTTGAAGTTTTTATTTTCACAAATGCAGTTTTTTTAACAACTATTTTTATCGATTTTATCGCGTTTTATTTCTTTGATTTTTAATTCCAGACATTTCGGGTGCTTTCCAGCACCCATGGTTACGGCAGACTGAGGTGACCGACGTCCCAATGTCAGTGTTAACCCGGAGTACCTTCAGATTTTTAATTTTTATTTATTGTCCGATCTACAGAATGAACTTACTGTGTCTAGAAGTCTTTCAGTGGTATGCTTGGGTTTTTAATTTCATTAATTACAGGGTCCTAAGGAGGTGGTAGTACCAAGCCTCCTTCCTAAAAAAGAATTTATATATTAGATATTATATAGAATTTATATAATAAAATACACTTTACGACTAATAGTGATGACTTGCAATTCTAGCCCTAAGTAAAGATCAGCTAGGGCTTAACTTTATTCCTTCCATAATGCTGCTCCTCTGGTTATTACAGAGTTCTATCCGGTAGCAACCATTAAATCTTATATGCTCACCATAATAGTAGCGAGCTTGCTTTAATTGGTATGTGACACAAGTAATTAATATTAAGTCGCTGTAAGTTAAAACAGGAAATTCCCTAACATTTTAAAGTCTACATTTATATTTCTAAAGTCTGCCTGCCCTAGCTCTATTTAGATTGTTTTCCCTAGCATACTCAGAAAAATCATTATTTGTCTCCATATTTTGATGAACTATTTCAAGTATTTGAGCCGCATCATCCCTGTCCCTTATTTTTGTGTGGAATTTATTAACTATAGCAGAAGCCACAGCAGTCTATCATCAAATGTGTAGAAGCCCTGTTAAAGTAATTTTGATGAAATATTTTAAATTCAGTTTTAAAAATGCCATTCACCACCTCTACTACCCATATCGACACATAGTCACGGCTCTGGATTTATTAGCATATCTTGTCATTAACTGAGATTCACCATCTGCTGGAGATATTTCTGCGACCCTTAGACATCCACATCTATCCTCGATTACAAATCAAAATGCAGATGCGTTGTCACCCGTGAGGACTAAGGTCATTTTCTCGTTTCCAGTAAAAAGGGTCTCCGGTTCTCTACACTCACCATACAAAACACAGCAGCATTAAGCTACTATTTCACGCTGGTATTCTGTGAGAGGGTGCTCCTTCCCCGGTCGAGCCGACCCATTCATGCTACAACTATACTTTTAATATAACTGCAGCATGGCTCTACCAAGTATAACACACATACATAGTACTTGTCACTATGTATGTTTGTTATCGCAAAATGTAGTTAATCACAAAAGAGACATACTTGCAATGCTGATGGAACTGTAACAACCTGGTAAAAAACATTGTGCTTTTATATAATTAGTTAGCAGTACACTGTGTGATGTATGATCTAAGCTTTGTTGTTCTGGGTGCAATACATTACTCACTTCAGATTGCAACGAGGACGGACTAGATGATTCAGATGGTTCCCGTTCTGCAGTTGAACATGATGCTGTTCTATCAGTTCATTGTTTTTGGACTGCTGGTAGTCTGTCAGGCCTTAATTATTAAATAATATAGGGCATTAAATCCGTCCTTGTGCAGTAACATTTAACTTGATAAATATTTTATTTATATTTGAGTTTGAAATAAATCTATTTTATTTTTATTTTTTCACTTTGACTTCATTTTTTGTATTTTACATTATTTCAGTTGTCATGCCGTGTATATCATAATTGGCAGATGTGAAAAAATAAAACAAGTTCTTGAGTTGATATACAATCAGTGTAAAAACATGTATAATTATCAGATATATGGATCACATTTAATAAATTGAAATGTTAAACATGTTAAACACTTACCTCACGTACCGCAAATAGTTCCTCACGTGGAAAATCGAAGACAAACAATGTGTGTGATCTTATTCTCATAAGTGTCAGTGCCACAGCTGATGTATAGATGTTCAAGACGAACTATTGGTGCATTTTGCGAGTGCCACACTACACGTTCACTGTACTCGAAACTTGTACCTAATAAAGAAGCTACAATTATTATATTGATATTATTCAAGTAAACTCAGTTATAAAGCATTTCTTAGAGGAAGACATACCACATCGTGATATGTACCAACTATTTACCTGCTGTGTTCGAACCAATTGTTGAGAGATCAACAATTGCATTTTACTTTTACAACAAAACAATAACACGTAATTTAATTCTTGTGACATAACAGTGACAGCGGCCTACCTGTCGGATACGATGTTGCCACTTAACTGTCATAAAATCTATGGAATGATATCGATTTTTATTCGATTAATAATATCATAAAAAGAATAATCTTTGACGCGTTTTAAGTTCTGCACGCTTTTTAAAATATAATTTCCTTTATTTATTGAAACTCTATTTCAAATGTATTTTTAAGAACAGTTAGCTTGTGCTGTATTGTTTTGTTATGCTTTAGAGAATTCGTGGTAAATCAGCTGGAAATTAACTTCTTGAATTATCATAACATGATTCCATTTTAAATGTTATGTTAAAAACAGATAAGAATAACAGTTAACTTGTGCAGTAGCGTTTTGTTATACTCTAAAGAATTCTTGGTAAATCAGCTAGTAATTCGCTTGTTTAATTATCATAACTATAAATGTGAAGGTTGTCAATGAATTCAACCGAGCCTATAACAACGGTTGTTTTAGTTTTTATCGGTTGACTGCCGCTTTTGATGACTTGAAATTAATAAAAACTTATTTTGCGCAATAAGTTTTTTCTCTTTGGTAATGAATAAACCACAGAAACCCCTTTAATGTATAATAGTCCTTTTTTTGATACAAGTAGCACATTTTAAGGAACCGCAAAAACAACTTTGTTATTTATACAAACACTATGAAAAACAAAATAATTTGTTGCTGGCGATAATGATAGTGGTATTTTGACTCGATTTAAAATATATGCTTGTTACTACTGAACTCTTCATGGGCCTGCGAGTCCGACTCGCACTGAACCACTTTTTTTCAACATTTAGTTTTATTCTAATAAATAGTTTTTTCGTTTAAGCGGAGCTCTTTTACTTTAGGTTTATTACCTCTTTATCTATAATAATCAATCTGAGTAAGTAAAGTGTGTAAATACGATTCTTAAATTGTAAAAATAATAATTGGATTTGAACATCTTAGGTAGGTATTTAGTTTTATTTATTTAGAAAATATTAATCTCACAATTATTTATTGTAATAATATAATTTATCACACAGCTAACGCCCTCATTAGCAATCTGGTGAAAAAATGGTGAAAGAATTTTCAAAATCGGTCTAGTAATTTTTGAGATTAGCCAAAAAACGTATTGTTGTGTGAATAAGTCAACTAGCGCCATCTAGTATCAGGAACGAGAGCGAGGGGAGCTCTGCAGAGAATGACATCACACTCTCAACCGACAGCGCCATCCGAAGAACTAAGTTTCTAGAAAATCTATACTCGCAAACTCGTCCCTTTGCGCGCATTTACCTGAAGATTCGGGATGTTTCTCTGCTAATTTAAATAAATAGGCGCTGCAAGATGCGACCGGGACAGAGTTGAACTCAGCGACACAAGCGAAGCTTCGGAGCGGAATTAAGTGAATTAGTGTGTTTAATTATTAGTGTTTTTAGTTTTAATTTGTGTAAAGTAAATTAAAGTGTTAATTTAGGTAATTTTATCGGCAATTTTTATTGTCACGAACCTCAAGCTCGTAACAGTATTCATTGAAAGCGGCGCCCTCTATAATAAAATTAACCCTATATTAGATATCTAAAATTATACATAACAATCTAGTGGTGAAAGAATTCTTAAAGTTGGTCAAGTACTTTACGAGTTAAGCGAATAAAATATTCTTTGATAGTAGCTCCCTCAATAATAAAATGCATCCTACGTTTTAAGCACCATAGCAAAAAACGATTCAACATAGCCTAATCCGCACACACAGTAAAAACATAACCATCCTTTTTCGTCTGTAGTCGGTAAACATTTGGTTAATAACGGTTGCGTATCGACTGCTTTGGATAAATATCCATTGTCAACGGTTATTTTAAACCTATATCATAACATCGTGATAATTATCGAAAGATCATATAAGCATTGTAATAATGACACCATAAGTAATCGATCGAAAAGGGGAATCGATTTTTTAATGATTTTTGTGATTGGCAACATTTTTTATTTTATTCACAGACTAATGAATTACGTATTTACCTAATTTTATTTTTATCTTTTCGGTACTTTTAATTTGTGCAAAAATATTCCCATTGTTTTAGGATAAATGAATACCGCGATTAATAACCATAAATAAAGATATATTTTTTTAACAAATGCACATTGTTGGGCGTTACATGGCCTAATATGGGCATCCCCCTTTCTGTACAAAGCTGAACAATGGACTACAAACTATTGATACTGACTTAACAGGCTCCGACAAAGAAAAGCTTATAAGTATTTTAAATAAGTATTCCAACAATTTTATTAGCCAGCTACCAACCACGCAGGTTACCACAGGCGAGTTAAAAATTCAACTTATTGACCCAAGCAAAATAGCTCATAGGCGACCTTATAGAATATCCCCTATGGAGTTAGAAATCGTTAATAATAAAGTCAAAGAACTTCTCGATGCAAATATCATCCGAGAAAGTTCTTCACCCTTTACAAGTCCCACTTTGTTGGTAAAAAAAAAAGATGGTAGTGATCGTTAATAATAAAGTCAAAGAACTTCTCGATGCAAATATCATCCGAGAAAGTTCTTCACCCTTTGCAAGTCCCACTTTGTTGGTAAAAAAAAAAGATGGTAGTGATCGTTTGTGTGTTGATTATTGCGAGTTGAATAAAAATACGCGTTCTGATAGCTACCCACTTCCATTGATTAGTGACCAAATAGATAAGCTACACGGAGCAAATTACTTTTCAAGTATAGATATGGCCTCGGGGTTTCATCAGATCAAAGTTCATGAAGACTCAGTAGAGAAAACTGCTTTTGTTACTCCAATCGGTCAGTTCGAATATCTAACTATGCCTTTTGGGCTTCGAAATGCCCCACAATTCTTTCAAAGAGCCATCAATTCCGCACTTAAGCCCCTCGACGATGACAGAATCCTAGTTTACATGGATGACGTACTCTCTGTATCGGAAACGGTCAGTGAAGGTTTAGCGAGGCTAGACAAATTACTAGAAACACTTTCTAATTCAGGGTTTTCTTTCAAGTTTGATAAATGTTCATTTATGAAAAAGAAGATCGAATATTTGGGATATACGATTTCTTCTGGAGAAGTTAGACCAAATCATCGGAAAATAGAAGCTTTGCAAAAATTGCCAACCCCAAGCACTGTTACCCAAGTAAGACAGTTGATTGGCTTGGCCTCTTATTTCCGTAAATTCATTCCCAATTTCTCTAAATTACTAAAACCTCTTTACCCTTTGACTTCCGCAGGGAAAGGGAAAATATCATGGACCCCCGATCACAATAAAGTTCTAAAAACTATAATCACTTATTTGACAACCGAGCCTGTTCTTAAAATATTTGATCCAAAGCTTCCCATAGAACTTCACACAGACGCGAGTAGCGAAGGTTACGGCGCAGTTCTGATACAAAAAGTAAATCATTTACCTCACGTGATTGCTTACTTTAGCCACCGAACAACTGGTGCAGAGAGTCGTTATCACTCATACGAGCTCGAAACTTTGGCGGTAGTTAAGGCTGTAGAGCATCCAAGTGTCAATCAAACACCAAAGATCGTTAATCTTACAGAGCTGGAAAAGGGATGGCTTTTGGTAGAACAACAACGTGATTCTGAGATCGCAGATACCATTTCAAAATTAAAGTCCAGTGATTATCCGACTGAAATATCACACACGTACGATATTAGACAGGGCGTTCTCTTTCGAAAAATTGAACGGGGCAAAATTTCAAAATGGTTACCCATTGTTCCTAGATCATTAACATGGACCCTAATCGGCCATGTTCATAATGAAATAAAACATCTTGGCTACGAAAAAACTCTCGATAAATTGTATGATCTCTACTGGTTTCCGAATATGGGAAAATATGTTAAAAAATATATCGATTCCTGCGTAATATGCAAAGCATCTAAGGGACCTTCGGGTGCTCAACAAGTACAATTACACCCAATCCCAAAACCAGCTATTCCATGGCATACCATTCATCTAGATTTGTCTGGCAAACTAAGTGGTAAAAGCGATTTAAAACAATATTGCTCTGTTGCTATAGATCCTTTTACAAAATTTGTAATTTTGGAACATACTACTTCGTTAAATTCTTGTCATGCTATTAAAGCACTGAAAAATTTGGTAAATCTTTTTGGTGCCCCCAAAAGTATAATTGCTGATCGTGGACGTTCATATGACAATTCAGATTTTAAAGATTTTTGTAAAGATCATAACATTCATTTACATCTAATTGCAACTGGTTCCAGTAGAGCTAATGGCCAGGTCGAAAGAGTGATGCGAACTCTTAAAAGCCTGCTCACGATAATAGAATGCGATTCTGATAGCTCGTGGCAGGATCAGATAGGTGAAATTCAATTAGCCCTCAATAGCACACGTTGTAGGGTGACCGGTTTTACACCTATCGAACTAATGTTTGGAATTCAAGGTAATTCCTTAGGGTTATCTAAAATAGCTACTTCTTTCCCAGACAATGAAAAACACAGATTAGACCTTGATAACATTAGAGCAAGCGCGTCAGATAATATCATTAAATTATCACAAGCAGACTCCATTCGCTTCAACAAAGGTAAAGCCAAAATTAAACCATTTTCTATAGGTGATTACGTGTTCGTGAAATCCGAAGAAAGACATCAGACCAAACTAGATAGGAAGTACAAAGGTCCTTTTAAAATTACTGCTGTCTTGACTAATGATCGCTATGAATTAAAACATATCCCAAGTAAGACAGTTGATTGGCTTGGCCTCTTATTTCCGTAAATTCATTCCCAATTTCTCTAAATTACTAAAACCTCTTTACCCTTTGACTTCCGCAGGGAAAGGGAAAATATCATGGACCCCCGATCACAATAAAGTTCTAAAAACTATAATCACTTATTTGACAACCGAGCCTGTTCTTAAAATATTTGATCCAAAGCTTCCCATAGAACTTCACACAGACGCGAGTAGCGAAGGTTACGGCGCAGTTCTGATACAAAAAGTAAATAAAACGATTTCACTCGTCGAAAAATACAGTTCATCAGACTCGATTCGCCAGCTGAGACCTAACGTTTTACAGGGTTCCGTAGAACCAATATTTAAGTCGAGCGATGAATTGTTATTATTTAGTATTACTCGAGGTTCATTTGATTTCCACTTACGGAGGTTCATACCAGCTGTGGCCAATTCAGAAGACACCTTGTTACGTATGTTCAGCGCATCTTGAATGCTGTCCCCTCCCGTTAATAGGTCATCGACGTAGAAGTCATGGATTATTATTTCGGAGATTTTATCGTCCTTGCAATCCATACCAATCTGCTTAAGACATCTGGTGGCGAGACAGGGTGCGCTGGCTGTGCCATACGTAACGGTGTTTAACTGGTACGCTTTCATGGGCTCTGATGGATCATTTCTCCAAACTATTTGTTGGAGAGGTCAGTCATAAGGATGTACGACGATATGTCTATACATCTTTTCTACGTCTGCTGATAGCACGTACTTATGTTGTCGGAATCTAAGTAGTATAGATAGCAGATCATCCTGTACAGTGGGCCCCACTAATTGCAAATTATTATATGAAATACCGGAAGTAGTCGGACAGCTCGCATTGAAAACAACTCTGAGCTTAGTCGTTAAGCTGCTTTCGCGAATCACTCCATGGTGTGGTATAAAATATGCTAACCTCCGTGGATCAAATGAACATTCAGACATGTGTCCTAGTGTTAGATACTCTGACATGAATTGAGTATAATTATTTTTAAATTTGGGTTGACCCTTAAACCTACGCTCAAGAGAAAGGAGGCAAAGCTTGGCGCGTTGTAGGGAACCGCCTAAAATATCACGTGATTGTTTCAGTGGTATTCTCACACAGAAACGACCGTCTTGTAGACGAGTTGTATTTTTAATAAAATGTTCTTCGCACATTTTCTCCTCCGCGGAAAGAACTGATGACTCATGGCAAACCTCCTCTAGGTGCCAAAAACGCGTCAATAGGTTTTAAATATCATCGTTATTATTATTGTGCGAAGAGACGTTTTCCCTCAAATTTAGTTTTACTAAAAACAACTTAGTGTTAGAAATCGAATACGGTACTTGGCCATTATTAATTAAGGGGCCTGAGACTAGCCATCCTAACCTAGATTCAAAGAGTACCGGCTTTCCGTTTCCTAAACTAATTTTACGTACCCCTAATAGGTCCCAAAAAACATCCGCACCAATAATTAAATCCACCGACGATGGCGTGTGGAAGCGGGGATCTGCTAAACAGAGGTTACTAGGTATGTTAATGTCGTTTAAAGGTATTTCCTGACTCGGTACTTCGTCCGTTATATGAGGCAAAACGAAACAGAAAAGATTAGTATTAAAGTTTTCGTTCAAAGACTTTATAGGCACGCAACACATTTTGCCTATGTAAGACTTAGAGTTATTAATTCCTAATAAAGATTCGTTAACATTAACTATCGGTAACTCTAATAATTTACTCAATCTTTCCGTAATTAGGCAAGAAGTACTACCGCTGTCTAGAATAGCGCGAGCTAAGTATTCCTTATTATTGTGACCGTATATTTTTATAAGGGAAGTGGCTAAAAGTACCTGATTTTTATTTCGTAGGTAGGTCGATACTTGCGCAGACAAAGTGATATTATTATTACCGATATGCTCATCTTCGCACGACGTACCAGGGAGAGAGAGCGGACCGTCCTCAGGGCGAGAAGATAAATTGGGAGTTTTCTTGAGCTTCATATCTGAAACGTGAATCAAAGTATTGTGCTTTCTTTTACACACTTTACAGCCACTCGACTTACAACGGTTTGCAAAATGACCAAAACGTAAACAATTATAACAAACCTTAAACTGCGGTAATAATTCTAATCGTTGTTCAGAAGAAAGCCCTAGAAATTTTGAACAATTATTTAGACTGTGCTCAGCCTTACAGTTAGGGCATGGCTTGAACTGAGACATCTCGCTTTTCTCATTTAACTGATTTTGGGTCTTAGTGACTGACACCATGCTTTTAATTTTATTTTTATTTTGGTTAATTTGAGGATTGCGAGACAGTTCCAAAGTTTCTAATAGATCTGCACGATTTTGTATAAATGATAAAAATGACGCAAATGAAATAATTTTGTTATTATCTAAGTGACCTTTGTACTCTTCCCATTCCCGGTATGTCTTACTATCTAATTTGTGAGTAATAATGTGGATGAGTAAGGTGTCCCAGTGATTTGTGGGCTCACCTAATGACGTGCACGAATCAAGTGCACGTAGATTTTTACTCACAGAGTCTATCATGCGCTTTAAAATGAATGACGATTCCTTAGTAATAACCTCAATGTTAAATAATGCCGTTACATGGTTTTGAATTAAAATACGTTTATTATTAAAACGTCCACATAACACAACACAATAAATTCCAAGCCACCGAATAATTACTCGCCGAAAATTCAATAGATTGTATTACGACGGCGGCTGTCCCTTCGAGCGACGAGCGAAGATAATGAAACTTGTTGATATCATCGATATCATCATTTGAGTGTATTAAACTAGAAAAAGTATCGTGACACTCAAGCCAGTTGTCATACGACCCGCTAAATTTCGGAAGCTGTATAGTAGGCAATTTAACAAGCTTATTATTGTTAATACGTGAAAAATCTTTTTCACTGCCTAAACTTTCAAAATTATTTTTATTTTGTCGAATAAGTTCGTGAGCTTTCGAAAGAGTTTTATAATACGTCGATTCGAAATCATTCCGCTCGTTTATTTGACTATTGATATCGTCCACTATACACTCCAATTTCAATTGAACCTCATCGTACTGTTCGTATAATAATTCAATTTTGCTTACGCGCAATTGCAGTTCGCTAACCTGAGACGAGCTCAATGTATCCTTTAATTCACTGAGATAATTATTGAATGCCGTTAATCGACCTTTGAAACTTGCCCTTTTTTTAATTAATTCCCTCTCATCGGTCATTTTGAAATACAGGCGAAAATTATAATAATATCTGGAAATTGAACAATTATTGAGAAATTATCACTAAATATAACGAAATAAAAAATAAAAACACTGCACTGGTTATTTCCTTTTGTTTTCTTCAAAATTTCTTTGTCTCCGTCTTCAAGGTGACCCCGGACGTTCCAAGTTGCGTATACTTGTTGTAAATCTCTAATCACGTAGATATTCAGTAGATTATAATTTCTCGATGAAAATCCTCAATAGCCGCTGGAATCGGGCTCGAAGCTGACCATGTTTACTTGTTAATTTTAGGAGAAAATAAAACTCTTTTATGCCGATATTATCGCCGTGTACTTCGCCATTGACAAGAATGAATAAAAAATAGGGCGGTGGTTACAACTTAAGAAAACAAAAAAAAACTAAGTAAAACGTATGTAACGCAACTTCGTGCGTAACAAAAACAACAGGCGTTTGCGTAGACACCTTGTCAGGCCCTGGCATTACCTTATACATCATCGACAATATAAGACTGTAACAAGAATGTGATGGTGGTGGTGAGATATGAACAAAATTCTCGCTCGTAATAACGTCGCTGAGCAGTACGAGTACAAATTAATCAAGATTGTGTAGAAATGTAATAGGTTTTTTTATTAGTTGATATATCATTTTTATAAGAAGTAGATAGCTCCTAAAAACGTCGGTGCTCTAACTAGTGCTCCATTTTGCACAAACACGCAACTTAAGGGAATTGATAAATACTATAAAAACTATCGAAGACCACTGCTGAATATACCCGGGGGGGGGCGGGTCACTCCATAGGTTACCTGATAAGGTGGATATTTGCCACAGTTGCCACGCTTGGTGGGCAGGTTGGTAACCGCAGTTTATTTTATTTTCTAGTCGTTATTAGGAAGACGCTGTTGCCTTTGTATTTCTGTCCCACCTCTTGCGACACCCACGGAGCGATATGGGGTACTGGATATTCTTACACGCTACTACACTTTCTATTACTCAAACTTACTAATCAAAATACACAGGAACCAGTGAACTACGAGTTCTCCTACAAAGTGAGCGACTACGAGAGCGGAAGTGACTTTGGCCACGCGGAAAACCGGCAGGACGATAAAGCAGAAGGGACGTACTTTGTCGTACTCCCTGATGGAACCAAACAGGTACGTTGAAATCATCTTCAACAGCTCTACTGCTTTGGAACCCGAGTAAATTCCACCTATCTATTTCCGCAAACACAAATGCGAATACTATTGTATTTTAATGTAGTAAGACACACTGAAATATAATATATAAGTTTTCACAGTACGCGAGTAATTTTAAGCGTTGATTTACCACGTGCTCCACGGTGAAGGCAAACATCGTGAGGAAACCTGCATGTCTGAGAAACAAAAAAAAATATTACGAAGGCGTGTAGAGTTCTCTCATTTCTCTTACAGCCTATATATGACCCACTACGTAGGACGTATGTAGGTTGTAACTTTAACTTTATAGTAAGACGGTCAGCATTGTAAGAGGTTGTGAATGTTAATTCTTTCTTTACTGAGAACAAGGCATTCCATCTTAGTCCTTAGGAGTGACAACGCATCTGCATTTGATTCATCATCGGCTACAGATGTATATGTCTATGGGCTGCAGCACCCACTTGCCATCAGCTGGAACGTGTGCTCGTTTGTCACCTTTCTTCTATAAAAAATTGAATTGTAAAAAAAAATACAGTCCGCCTGATGGAACGTTGTAGGAATCGGTTGTTCACCTGCAACCAACATAAATAAAGAATTGGCCTCAATGAGGATTAAGATGGAATACCTCATGGCCTGTTATTATACTGGGTTTCTTCTACATTTCTCTGCATCCCTTATACACTTCGGATGTGGATGATAATAACCCCTGGGTAGAGTGATCGCTACCAAGCTGATTCTAATTTATAGTGTGTTAATTATAACATACATGATTGTAAGCTGTTATTTTTAAAAAAATCCCGCTGGGTTCTTTGCTGGTTCTTCCCAGGATAGAGGATTTTTTTCCAAATCAGTGGTAAATTAAAAAAAAAGTGACTTTCAATAAGTATTATTTATAATCTATGTTGAATAAAAAAGGTTTCTGTTTTTGATCTCTTACTTTTTATCCTTGGACTACAGTAGCTAGTTGCTATAATTTAACAACAAACGAAAGTGTACAAACAAGTATATTTTTTTAAACTTTGTCCAAAGAAATTAATATACCACGTTTTTACCTACAATTTCTGATTCTGAGCTATGATCAAAATTTCAAGTCCCTAGCCCATCGGGAAGTGTTCGAAATTTGAATTGCAAGATTCCGCCCGGAACGGCAGAAAAAATAGAAAGTGACATGATGAAAACGTGGTAAAATTAACACATTTTCATGGCATGTATTCTGTTCTTTCCAGGTGGTAGAGTACGAGGCTGATGAAGATGGATTCAAGCCAAGGATCTCGGTAGTACCAGACGACACTGCATCTAGCCGCGCAGGTGATAGGTCTTATTGACACAACTCCATAATCCTATAGAAAAGACGACACACTATTGTAAAATTTAATATTTGTGTAATTTAAAACCGACAATATGAAATAATGGAATAAAAAATAAATAAATTAGAAATGTGTTTTACTCGTAATTGGCTCTATAATAAAAGAATATATTATTATAATAACAACATTTTTAAATATTCTTTAGCCTGTATACGTCCCACAGCTGGGCACAGACCTCGCCTCATTTCTGAGGTTACGTAGATAAGCATGTTTTTACCCAGTTATTTTATTATGATATATGAGATGTTTGGAGATACTTAGTAATCAACGAAAACATATTACTGAGTTTCTTGCTAGTTCTCCCCAAGACAGTGGTTTTTCCGTACCAGTGGTAAATTAAAAAAAGTGGTTTTCAAAAGTATTATTTATAATCTATATTGAATAAAAAGTTTCTCTTTCTGTACCACTATTAATAGAATACTTTAGAAATTATGAGTTACAGTAATAAATAGAGTTCAATTATATTTTGTTTTTTGTAATAAAACCTACTTTAAAACATATTTCTTACCGTGTGTTGGTAATATTATATTATAAATAATATAAATGGGCATACTATCCCTTAGTTATCTTGGCTTTAATCATAATACTTTAATGGTATTTGGAATTTACACTCACAATCAATCAAAACATGTCAAAAGTAGAATCCATACGACATTTATGCACAGACTGGCACTATATTTTGCCGAAATTAGTGAAAAGAATTTCGATCGATCTTAAAGTACCTATAAATGCTAAATATACCTACAACTTAGTTTTATATGTACTATAATTAATCAACAGTGTTCTATTTTAACTTATAATACTGGTGAAAACTACTAGAAAATCGCTTTTAGTTTGTTTTTAGGATGTTGATAGATTCATAATTTAATTGTTAATTTCTCAGGACTCCGTTTAGATGCAGTAAAACCAATAACACTATTGTAATCTATAGATTATAAGGACCAAATCAACATGCATTTCATTAAAAATTCTTAAAATTTGTGCTGGGCCCATTCTCCAAACAAAAATAGACATGTGTCAATCACGTATGATTCGTTCGTTTGAGCCGGTACACTTAAAAGTATTGATGGTTCATTCATTTGTTTTTGAATGTACCAGTACAACCAATCATCAAAAATTGACGGTACCTTTTTAACCCGCGATTTGTATGGATTGTGAATGAGCCAAATACCGAACGAATCCCGAATGATCTGAATAAACAGGCCAATCGAATAAACAATACAGACTGCAGAGTATCAGGAGTATTTATTATGGATTTTTTATTATAATATTGTTACCTAAATTAAAAATTATTTTACGTTTTATTATATTTATTTGTTAAGTCTATAAGTTAAAAATATCATTTCGTAGAGTTTACTAAATACAAAACTACAAAAGATTTCATGGCAAAAGATTTATTTAATATGATAATAATTTCCAACCACCTTATATAAGAATAAAATAGTTAAAAGTTAAATTTTCTTGCAAATAAATGTTACTATCCCTATTTTTAGACATGTAAAGTGAGATGAAATTGTGTATTCTTAGGAATGAAATTTAAAAATAAACAAATTTATTAAATATTTAAAATAATATATATTGAAAAAAGTTACCAGTCAAAGTCAAATCAAATCAATTGAATCACCTAAAGTTTTTGTGTTTATGCCATCTAGCGTCGATTATACTTACCACCTTGAAGTTCAATAAGTTTTAGTTCGATATCATCATCATCATTACAACCCTTCATAAGTCCACTGCTGAACACAGGCCTCCCCCAAGGTATACCACAAAGCACGGTCCTGAGCCACCTGCATCCATCGACTTCCTGCATGTCTTACCAGGTCGTCACTCCATCTAGTGGGGGTCGCCCTACACTTCGTCTACCGGTACGAGGCTGCCACTCGAGAACCTTTTTTCCCAACGGTTGTCGGTTCTTCGAGCTATATGGCCAGCCCATTGCCACTTCAGCTTACTAATCCGTTGGGCTAGTTCGATAAAATGACTTTATTACCTATAGCATGTAGTAGATGGCGTTATTATAAATCTCAAATAGAAAATTTCCGGTTCCGAATGGATCTCACAGACTCACAGAGTACTGGAGCCTGAAATGATCCATTTGAATGATCGATCGGAATATAAGATCGATCATTCAAATGTATACGCGTGACAAAATGTACTAGAATGATTCGGTCAATAGAAATGAACGATTGACACATGTCTAAAGGAAAAATTATGTGCGTTTCAATGTACTAACAAAACTTTTTTGTTAACTTATGACAATAGTTTTCACTCGATTATTTTGGGTGAGCCTTTTTTTACTTTATTAGAATATCTCTATTTAGGTCTTATATGGAATGGCGTTGGTGATGTGACTATACGCATTGATTTTTCTGTTAAACTATCGAATATCTCCAGAACTGGATCGTTGTAACATCGCACTTCTATCAGTTCAGTTGTAATTATTTCATTAATGATGCCGGCTGCTTTCATTATATCATTGACATTTGGGGCCCAAAAATGGTATTTATCGTAAACATGAGCATAGTTTACTACCAAGTTACCAACTAAACTCGCAACGTAATTGATTTTGATAGGGAGGATTGTTTTGGTTCCCTTTAATCTCGTCATTACTCGTTGCCCAGACTGAATATTTATAAAACCATCCTTTGAAACGCCAAATGATTGAGATGCGTTTTCTAAATAATCCTTTCTCCATCGATTATGGTACGATACTGCTCGTCCGTTGAAGTTATAATCGATATCGAAGAAAATTTCATCTTCGGGCAAACCTTCTTCGGACCAAAATGAAGATATTGTGTTTTCTATTGTTTCAAATATCGAAACTTTTGATTGAATTGTGTTTGTTGTGTTGTTTATATGTTCATGTGTTTTATGGTAGTATTTACATTTATTACATCAACTACTTCTGCATTTTTTACTTGTAAGCTTCTTTCGATTTCCTTCCATTTGTATTTTTGGTATAAATTACCATAGGGCGTGGGATCTTTCATAAATATATTATCGGGTACCTTACCAAGTTCTATTTTCAAACCTCTCCTTAAATTATCGTCTGTAATATTAAACAACTTTACTTCCACATCGGTTATTATTTTTCTATCTATACCATAGTAGTGTACAAAAACATCTTCCTTGTTTGAGGCCGTGTTTACAAAGATCTGTACTTTAGTATTATACAAAACAAACTGATAAGCTATTATAACAATCCAAACACGAAACATTTTTGTTCAGAAATACTGTTTCAATAAAAATAAATTTATTGCTAATAGCTAGGTACAGGTAGGTACTCATTATTGATTTGTAGTACGAGGGTGGATTGAAAAGTACTCGGCCTAAACAGATCCATTCAATTCTAAAAATCAAATCTACCAACATTATTTAGTTCAGTTCAGACTAGTTCATTGTGTGAAGTTCGAAACGTGTGCGATAATTAGTTGTGATTTTATAAATTTATTAACAAAGTAATCGGACATAATTTCCGCGAATGGAGCAAATCGAGCAGCGTGCCGTCATTAAGTACCTCCATAAGAAGGGGCTATCATCAAAAGCCATCCATGATGACATGGTCAATACATTAAGCGATTGTGCTCTGTCATATTCATCCGTCAAAAATGGATAGCAGAATTTAACACGTTAGCTGCCATGTCGGACTATATGTCCGACAAGCTAATGTTTCAATCAGGCCGTGTCGGACTATGTGTCCGACAAGCCATACTTCCATTCAACTCCCCGCTGTGGCTTGTCGGACACTTTTTAATCGAATTGGTCTATACAGAGTGACCCGCAAGGCCCCATAAAGCTTATAAACAGCTGGTCAGCCTAACTTTTATCAACTGTTTAGTAATAATAGCAGTATGAACTTCGAAGGGACAGTAGTTTTAATTAAAATTTATATAGCTCAAATCAAACGTTTATTATTACTACTTTTGGAGAACACAATTATGATTATCTTTAAAAATAAAACGTCGTTAATTGTATTAGCAACGGTAATTAAAGTTAGACATATAAAGGTACAAAAAATTACTTATGAGAAGCATTGAAACAGTTAAGACACAAATGAGGTTTTTCTGGACACCCAGGGCAATAAGTTGCAACTTTTTTTGTCTTATTGCGAGCTTGTAGTCTTCCTAGATTCTTGACATTGTTTTTGTAACAATGTTGGCAGTTCCTACGAATATTTTTAGAAACGCCTTCTTTCCGTGTAAGCTTATGTATTCCTCGCAATGGTCTTACCGGTCTTGGTGTATCTATTTCCTGTGGAGTAGTCATTAGATATTTTATTATGGCTTGTCTGAATTTAACAATGGAAATATTCCTTTTTGTTGTTTGCTTATATAGAACTAAGGCATTTACAATTGATGTATTGAGTAGTAACTCACAAGCAAGTTTTCGATACCATTTTACTGTCTTACGCAATGGTGTTGAATATGCTGACATTTGATCAGACAGGTCTACGGCCGACTTCGCTTGGTTGTAGGACAAAATAATTTTGGGTTTCTTGGTAACAAGGCCCCGTTTACTCGTACTTTCTTTTAGTATGTTAGAGTGTTTTGTAGACAGCAGAAGTACTTCGCGTTTATCTCGCCACTTCATAACGGTTATACCCCTTTGATTCTCTCTAGAAATATATTCACCAGGTTTGAGCTTCGTATCAGTGACTTCTTTCGGCAATCTCTTTCTATTTTTGCGGAGCGTACCAACCAGATGCGTCTCTGAATCAAGTAACTTGTCTGCTAAATCTACACTGGTATACCAGTTATCGGTATACATAGTGTGTCCTTTATTCAACAGGTTACTACAAAGATTAAGAACTATATTTGTTGGTGTATTATTTTTGGACTCGGAACTTTTCCCTGCATATATTTCTAGTCTAAAAGTGTAACCTGGCGTTGTGCACAATTTGAAAATCTTTATACCGTATTTATGCCTCTTCTGTTTCAAGTACTGTCTAAATATAATTCGGCCGCGAAAAGGAATGAGGCTTTCGTCTACACATAATGACTCATTGGGAATGAAATGGGCTTGAAAATTCATATTTAGTGTTTTAACTAATTTATCTATTTTGTGTAGGCGGTCACCCTTTTCAGTTTCTTCGTTATTTGAGAAATGTAGCATACGAAGTAAAATTTCAAATCTGTTTCGAGTCATGGCATTTTTTGCGAAATCTTGTCGAAACATCGGATCTGTAGACCAGTAATCGGCAAGAGATGGTAATCTCACTAACCCCATCCACAGAATAAGAGCAAAGAATTTTTTTATCTCTTTGACGTCTGTAGGCACCCATTTGTGAATTCTTGAGACTCGTTTTAACCCACCCTTTGAGATTATTTGTTCTGCAAATAAGTTCGTTTGATATACGATGTCTTCAAAAACTGTGTCCGGTACGAGTAATGAGTAAAAGTCTTGCGGGTCAGAATTTGCCATCAAATGTCTCAGTTGAATAGGTTTTAGCCCAGGTGATTCTGTGTACGGTATAATTTTGGGTTGGTTACCTGTCGAGATTGACCACACATCATTTGGCAAAGCACCCGCGGTAGATGGGCGCGCAGATGAGATGCACTGCTCATCATCACTTTCACTATCTGATAAGATAAGACGTCGCTTCCTACTACGTGGAACAGCCAAAGATTCTTCCTCACTATCTGTGGCCAAAAAACTGCGCTTGCGTTGACACGATAGTTCGATTTTATTAATTTCATCTAAATCGTCTTGACTTAATTCTATATCGTCGAAAAACATAGCTGTTTACGACAAAACTATTAACGAATAGTTGAAATAACCTCAAAATCGTAATAAAACAAAAAGTGGTTCAATGCGATTCCGATGCAAGTGCTACATGCAACTGATCTGGCCTAGCCTAGAGCGTGGGAAAGTAGAATCATGTACTATGATTGGTCAAAACTCTTGAGTGCTTCCTATTGGTACGCGCTACGCGCCCAAATAATAACCGTCATGCACGTGTCCAACAAAGTGACCCGCGCGGCGTAGTGATGAAAAATATTCCATTCAGGCCGTGTCGGACTATATGTCCGACAAATTGTAAATATGTAAATAATAAGTGTATGAGCATTGTAAATAAGGTATTACTATATTTTTAGGTGTTTTCAAATGGTTTTGGACAAAATTAAAAAAAAAAATTTTTTCGTTTTTCGAAAAATCATTCTGGCAGCTAACGTGTTAAGCGTGGTAGAGAGAGTGTGAAAGATGAACCCCGCTCTGGAAGGCCTTCGACGTCAACTACTGACGAAAATATTAAAAAAGTACTTGATTTAATAATGGGAGACCGCAGATTAAAAATTAGAGAGATAGCCGAGATTATAGGCATCTCTTATGAACGAACTCAAAACATCATTGTCAACGAGTTGGGTGTCTGCGAGGTGGGTTCCGCGACTGCTTTCAGTTGAACAAAAAAGGACGCGATTGACTATTTCACGCGACTGTTTGGAGTTATTTGAAGCCGATGCAGATGATATTTTGAATCGTTTTGTTACTATGGACGAAACATGGGTTCATTACTGTATACCGGAAACAAAACAACAATCAAAACAGTGGATAAGACCTGGTTCACCACCCCCTAAAAAGGCTAAGTCGATTTTGTCGGCAAATAAGGTGATGGCTTCAGTATTCTGGGACTCGAAAGGTGTGATTATGATTGATTATCTTGGAAGGGGTCAGACTATAAACTCTGATTACTACTGCACCTTACTACGTCGTTTACGAAAGGAAATAAAAGAAAAACGTCGAGTAATGCTCAGAAGAAAAGTCCTGTTTCATCAAGATAACGCCCGTGTTTACACGTCAGTACAGTCAATGGCTGAAATTCACAACTGTGGCTTTGAACTGTTACCGCATCCGCCGTATTCACCTGATCTGGCACCATCAGACTTCTTTCTGTTCCATAACCTAAAAAAGCACTTGGGAGGTCAAAGATTTTCGACAAACGACGAGGTCAAAGCAGCTATAGACGCATATTTTGACTCTAAGGAAGAATCATTTTTTTTTTCAACGGTCTAAATGCTTGGAAGGGGAGGTGGCAAAAGTGTATTGAACTTGATGGTGATTATGTAGAAAAATAAAAATATAACTGATTTAGTATGTGTTATATGTATCTCGAGACGGCGAGGCCGGCTCTGCTCTTTCTGACCGAGACGCAGGTGTCCTCTCCGGCTGATGTCTCGTATCTCTCCTACCCGGGGTACAAACTGGAACACTCCTTTGTGCCTCGGGCTGGAGTTTGCGTTTACGTCAGAGAGGACATCTGTTCTCGACGCCTCGGCAGACTTGAAGGTTCGAACCTGTCCATCCTTTGGCTACGCGTAGATAGCGACGACCATCCGCGCGTCTACGGGTGCCTCTATAGGTCCCATAGCGGTGATGCCGAAACAGACCGACTCTTCGACCACGTCCAAATGGCTGCAGATTCGTTGCTACAGCAGATCCCCTCCGCAGAGATCGTGATCCTCGGCGACTTTAACGCCCATCACGCCGAATGGCTCGGTTCATTTTATACAAAGTCGGAGGTATATCAAACCGGTTCTTTATAGTGTTGTAATAGATTTTCATTCATTAAAAATGTTTATTTATTACTATTATTATTTATTTTACAGAATAGCGTAAAACTTACACGCAGTTCACCTAATGGTAATATGTAAATGCTGTGGCCCTTAGACATCTATATATATCCTCAAGTGAGAATCAAAATTTAGAGGTTTATCACTCCTAAGGACGAAGATAGAATGCCTCGTTTCGTTAAAAGGTTTTTTAGTTCTTTTCACTTATCATACGTGTGAGCCACTGACAGCATACATAATTTACACTCTTTTATTTAAGGTAATATAAATTAAGTTTACTGGCAAAAAGGTTTTCAAAATTAGAGTATAGAGTATATTGTATCATTCGCCGGATTTAACTTTTATATTTTAAGGGTATGAAAAAAATAAAAAGTCCACTTGATGAAAAATAGGTTTTCTTACGTGGTAGAAGCATGCTGCTGCTATATAATGGTTGTAAAACAAATTGGTTGGCTCGATCAGGGACACACGATTAGTAATTAAAATGTGGATCCCTTGTCACCACTGAGGACTTAGATGGAATGCCTGGTTTTCTGTGAAAATAATCTCCTTGTTCCCTACAGTCTGCTGTGTTTTCTCTACACGGTGTTGTGTCTACACTACGTATTCTGTGAGAGCGTTTACTTCTCTGGTTGAGGCTACCCAGTTTTACTACTACCATAATATACTTTTTTTCATTAACTATTTTATAGTGCATGGTGGACATGGCCCATATTGTTATTTTTCTTTCGAAAACTAAATTGACAAAATAACTTACGGTACACTCTGTCTCTCTACAGGTCACTCTCTTACTGATGGCATCTAGCTATTGCAGTCTATGAACACCTGAAACCAACTTCAAGCAAAGAAGGCTGCAGATGCGTTGTACCCTCGGAGGACCAAGATGGAATGCATATAGGAGTACATGGGGATATTCTGTTATTAATCTGCTGCGCTATTGCAATGCGTGTTGGCGAGCTTCACATGTCTACAAAATATTTTATTTCTTAGACATGCGTTCATCTTTCACCGCAAAACTCGTAGTAAATCAGTACTTAAAATTGCAATTGGAATAATCGAGAATGTTTGCGGGGATCAAACCAACGTGGCTCGCGCAATTTGAAATTTACAGCAAGCTCAGATTTTTAACTACCACATCAATGATTTTTAGCGGACTTCGAAACAAGAGGAGGTTCACAAATTGTATGAGGGTTTGTTTTTATGTATGTTACTCGATGTATTCGTCAATTGTAAAACGATTTTGATAGTTATTTTTTTATTAATAAAGTTGTATATATGATGTACATAATATATAGACCTAAAAAAATGAATTTCATATCCTGAAGTCCAGACAGCTTTAATTTTTCATTATAATACATTCTATCTTGGTACCTAATTCTGAATTTGAAAGTAATTTTTTATAGTTCATAAACTTTCACTCTAATGAGAAATTTAAATAGTTGACGCAAAATATTAAAATAAAACAAACAAACAAACGCAAAAGAAATATTGCGAATGTAAAACAGAGAACCATTTGCATGGCATTGTTTCGCACGAACCAAAAAGAACGACGGCTTATTTGAGGCAAGGTGACAAGTTAGCTTTGTGAAAGTTATGCGTTTTCCCTTTTAGAATAATCCGCTTTTGAATGTTAATTTTCAATGTTTATATTTTTGAATGCCCGTTATGAAAATCAATGATTTTCAAAAAATCGGGAAGTTATTGTCTTCACCCCGGTTTTTTAAATCTGGTTCTCATCAAACCTCGACGTTTCGAAGATCTGGGCAGCTATTCTGGCTATTTTTGCGATGATATCCATATGTCTGTGAGTGTATGTATATATGTATGTAAACAGGTAAACATATCATTACTTTGTAACGGACACTCTGTCCCATCAAAAAGCAGTTTTCGGCATCTCGAGAGAAGTTTTCGGCCAAAAATAAGAGAATTTTTGTGCATTTATGGTCTTGGAAAAGACTTATGAAAGTGGACAGGGTTGCTTTATGGCAAATACGGGTATCGTTTGGATTGAGCACTGGGCTGCTGCAGGTATTATAATGTCTTTATAGAGATTCAAGTGATACTGTAAGGATTAACTCGGCCTAAAGTAAAGGAGTCAGACAGGGTTGTGAGCTTCCCTGTGACTGTTTAGTCTTTCTATGGACAGCTATTGGGAAACTTTGCAATTTGAATAATGTGGGTTAAGAATTGGTGAATGTAACGGCGTGTGTCTTCGTACATCAACGATCAAGTTCCATTTGCATAGTTGGCGGGTAAGTGATTTTAACATTAATAAACAGGCCGTTAAAAGAAAGGGAATGAACGTGAACGGAAGTAAGACGAAAGTAATATTTATTTTTAAGAGAAGAAAGTAAAACGACATGTGAACTATAATTGAGGGAGAATAAGATTTTGTATTTAAGGTATGTGTTTAATAGGTATGCTAGACGTGACAGATATAAAACTAAGATTGAATACAACACATAGTGTAAATAGGGCTCTAAATTCTATTGGGGGAAGTCAGAACGTATAAAAAAGGCACGTATGGCAATTTGTAATGTTGTGTTAGTCTGTAGGGCGGTTAAAATTAGATGTAGCAAAAGAATTATGAAAGTAAAACGAATGCTGTAGAAATTCTGTCAGTAAGAAATATGTTAGGGTTGGCTCAGAACGATAAGCTAACAAATTATGTGATAAGGGAAAAGTGTGGTTTGTAAGATGTTGCGACCCGGATTTAAAAAAAGGATGCTTCGGTAGTTTGGACACGTAGAAAGAAGACAAGCACATTTATACTGCACAAGTGAGTTGTAGATTCGGTAAAGGATTCACAGAAGTTTATCAAACAAAATTGGCTCTGTATGAAAGACAACCCAAATTAAGAGTACCCTGTTATCATGAAACAAATTGACCGCCGAGAAAATATATAGAGGGTGTAAGAATATCCCATGTCTCATATCGTCTGTGTCGTACAAAGCGACAGAAGTAAACAAACCAGGAGATGGGCAGCACCCTCTTCGTGATTGCCAAACTACCTGCCAAGCATGGTAAATGTGGCAAACATCAATTGAGAGGATGAATAAGTAACTTACATAGACTGTAATGGATGAATGCATGAATGTATTTCATGTTAGCAGATTTAAGCTCACAAAACAAACATGCGGCTAGTTTCTCGTACCTCCATACTTAGATACGCGTATTTGGCTCATGAAATCCGACTGCATTAGTCTAACATTCTGCTTTTCGTATCACTTCGTAAATGCAACGTTTTTTTTTTAATGTAAACTAGAAGCGTTACACAAAAACGTTAGGTATTTAAATAATACTACTAATTTATTTTATACTATTGTTATAAAATAAATTAGTAGTATTATTTAAATACCTTTATTTGTTGAAAAGCGAGTATCCGGTAATATTATGGTACCTAACTGCTGTAGCCCATAGGCATCTACATCCGTCCTCAATTATGAATAAAAATGCGGATGCCCTGTCACATGGGGACTCAGTTGGAATGCTTAGTTTCCAGTATATTTGTCTCTGTGACTCTAATTCACCATAAAAACACAGCAGCATTAAGCTACTACTTTACGCTGGTAGTTGGTAAGAGCGTTGTCCAACCTCACACGAGTCAACCCATTCATGCTACAATTATAGTTAATACTCTACGTACGTACTACGTATGTTCGCCAGAGGAAGGACCACGCGCGCACAGGATACTAGCGTAAAATAGTAAGATAAGGAAGGAAAACCAAACAACCTTTTTCATGGCAACAAGGAATTCCATCTTACTCCTATCGAGTGTTAAAGCTTCAGCTCTGGTATTCTTCTTCATTTATCTATTGATTGTATAGTGGCGGTGTAAGAATATTCACTACCTCATATCGTTTCATGTCATAAGCAGAGATAGAAAGAAACAAATCAGAAGATGGACAGCAGTACCTTCCTGATGTGAACTCAAAACAATAGACGTTTTTTACGTAGTAGAGCCACGCTGCAGACATGCTATGGTTGTAGCACAAATGGGTCGGCTCGACCGGGCAGGACCACGCTCTCACAGAGTACCAGCGTAAAACAGCAGCTTTGTGCTATTATGTTTAGTATGATGAGCGTAGAGAACCGGATACTCTTTTTACTGGAAACGAGGCATTCCATCTTAGTCCTCTGAGGTGACAACACATTTGCATTTTGATTCTTAATTGAAGATAAATGTGGATGTCTATAGGCCAGAGCTTTCTGTTACCATCAGGTGGACCGTGTGCTCGTTTGTCACCCCTCCTAATCTTTTAAAAACTGTGTGTGTGTGACTGTAAGATGGTATAAAATGACCGCAATTTTTGCAACTGCTCTCTCGCTTTAAGCCTTGTCAGTCCCTAGCATTACCTTATACATCATCGACAATATAAGACTGTAACTAGAATGAGAAGGTGGTGGCAAGATATGAACAAAATTCTCATTGTGTAAAATATAGCACAAGTTGTAAAAACGTCGCTCAGCAGTACGAGTACAAATTAAACTTTGCAATCTTGTCAGTTTAATCAGCCTAAAGAAAACAGTGTTATTCAATTGGTATAAAAAATACGTAATTCAGCAGATTTTTGATTCAGTTAGCTAGTTATAAAAAACAGTAAGTTGTTGCACAGTAAAACACACATGAACATTTCATGTGTGTTTTATGTTTAAAAACAAACGTAACGTTTTTCTAGGTAGGCATCAACCAGTTATGTTTCCACCAAACAACAGTGTGTGCACTGCTATGTTCAAGGTTCAAAAAACATAGATATGCCCATAGATTGGAAGACTTATCAGGCGGACATTTGAAAAGTTGTCTCGCTTAGCGGGCGGGTTCGCAACCGCAGTGTTTTTACTTTTTCAAAACGTTTTCAGAAAGATTAAATTTTCCCCTGTCGCCTATTACGACACATATGATATGATAAAGGGTGGTAGATTCTCTTACGCCGCCGCATGAGTCGCTCATTTAATACAAAGTATATCTAATTTAAAAATAATTAAACGAATAAAGATCTCAAACAAATTATAATTTAAATTTTACGTATCTTTGTGGTATACTGAGCGTCAGTCTAATAAACATTCAGGCAAACGTTTCTCCAACGTTACGTTCTCTGACACTGACAGCAAACATAATTTATGATCTTTAGTTAAAGGTTAAGAAAATTAAATTTATAAGCTAATAAGTATAAGGATGAAAACGAACCTATTTGAAAATTAATTCAATGGCCCATAGGCATTTACATTCTCGATTAGGAATCAAAATGCACAGGCGTGCATTTTGACTCATAAGAACTAAGTTGGAGTGCCTCATATTCAGTAAAAAGGATATCCGATACTTTAAACCCTAATGTAGTTCTTTAAAAGTGCTGTATTTTCTTGTGTTCTGTGTGAGCTTGGTCCTTCGCTAGTCGAGCCAACCTATTCTTGATACGTACATAAAAATATAAATAACTTTCATAAGAATAAAGAAGTGCATACTTTAAATATTAGGAACAATCATAAGCTTGTAATACCAGTTACTAGATTCCACAGAATTAGTAATTCATTTATAGGGCAATGTATACGCTTTTAAAACAAAATAAATACAAAATTTTTCATTTAACAAGTTCAAATGTTTTATTAAAGAATAATTGTACAAAAAGGGTTATTATAATATAAAACAGACACAAAGAATTCTAGCCACTTGTCACGGCGCAAAATTAATCAATGTATTTTTTTTAAATATTTCTTGCCACAATCACATTTGTAATTCGCGATGCGTAAAACAAAATATTGGAATGATTGGCCAGCATTCCTCTTTATCCGTTTCCAAAATATCGAGTTCAATACAAGAGTGAATAGGTTTTTATAATGATTTCTTATATTTACGCGAACACTACACATTGAAATAATACTACTTTTTACGGAATTTATCGCGTATATTTAACTTTTTAATACCCGACGTTTCGAGAGCTTTACAGCACCCATGGTCACGGGAAGGACTGAGATGTTTAACGTCCAGATGTCATAGTTAACCGCGGTTACCATAGATTAAAATTTAACTTTTGTTCCGATCTACACAGTATGAACTTATGGTATCATGAAGTATTAGAAGATCTAAAGACTAAGCGCACAAGATATCTAACAGCCTTAAATTTCTTGAAGAGATGCCGAGACCATAATCTCATTCCTACGTGTGTCAAAATATCCACCAAAAAGGACATTCGAGGAAGCGCTAAGATCTTAAATCAGGCGAGTGAAAAGTTGTTACGGGCGGTAATCCAACAAAAACGCTCCAATCTATATGACATCAATAAATCCATAGACACATCATCCAGTGAATTAAAGAAAGTTTTAACGACGTTTGATTATAATTTTTGCATGGAAACATTAAATAAACGCGAAATTAGTAAATATAACGAATGCAAAAACAAACATATAGAAAAATATCAAAAATTAACGGCCAAATCAAATGTCAAACATCCGAATCAATGCCAGAACCAAAAGCAACCATTGACAAACACAGATCATAGATTAATCGCGTTCTATAATCTGTCAAAACAAACACTGGATGATGCAACAATTAAGGTTTTATCCAAAGGACTCAATTACGCTATAAGTCCGCGCAGATTACCGTACGAAGAAATTATCTGTAGCGTCGAGGACTGTTTATTTAAAAACAATATGCGGAAAGAAGATTTGGAGGCGATACGTCAAGACATTTCGTCTATGTTACGTCGATGCTCAGTGCCTAAACGGAATCTTCCCAGAGACGAATTCATAGCGTTAAAGAGCCTACGCAATAAACCAGAACTTACGATTCTCCGCGCAGATAAGGGAAACGCCACGGTAGTTATGGACACGTCTGATTATAATTCTAAAATACAAGAACTTTTGTCGGATGTAAGTACTTATAAAAAGGTTAAAAACGACCCAAGAAATAGCACACTCAAAACAACTAGTGACCTCATAAAGAAACACTCCGAAAAATTAAATCTGGACGTAAAATTGATAATACCTACGTGCGCCAAATCACCAAAGTTGTATGGGTTACCAAAAATACACAAGCCCAATGCTCCACTACGTCCCATAGTGAGCCAAATCGATTCACCAACTTACAGATTGGCTCAACACTTAGCGAAAATACTCTCACCGCTCAGGGGACACACAAGAGCACACATAAAGGATTCCTACCATTTTGTCAGCGAGATTAAAGACCTGCATCTGGCAGACAATGAAACTATGGTCAGTTTTGATGTGCAGTCATTGTTTACATGCTTACCTGTTGAAGACTGCATCTCAATTGTAACTAGAAGGCTGGAAGAAAACAACATGCCCGTAGAATATGCAGTATTACTCAGACACTGCCTTACATCTGGCTACTTATTGTGGAAGGAGGAGTTCTACAAGCAAGTAGATGGTGTGGCGATGGGCTCACCTGTATCTCCCATTGTCGCCGACATATTCATGGAAGACTTTGAGGAGAAAGCCCTGCTTACTTCTCCCATAAATCCAAGATTCTACAAGCGGTACGTAGACGACACTTTCACAATTCTTCCTTTAGATAAAGTAACTGCATTTTTAGACCATCTTAACTCTATAAATTCTAAAATTCAGTTCACAATGGAGTTAGAGGCAAACAATTCCTAAGCTTTTCTAGATGTGTTAGTAATTCGGAATCCTGATAACACCTTGAGCCATACTGTGTATAGAAAAAAGACCCATACAGATAGATATTTAAACGGTGATTCTCACCACCATCCTTCACAGTTAGCTACCGTGGGTAAATCTTTGTTTCAGAGAGCACGAAGTTTTGCATGACAACAAGCTTCGGGTCCCGCGCCTATGTCGCAGAGAACGAGTGAAGCCGGCCACAGTCGAGCGTGTACCTGCTGTACTGCCATATGTTAGAGGAGTCACTGACAAGATTGGCTACATCTTGAAGCGCGCTTTCATGAAAACATACTTCAAGCCGCCGAAGAAGATTGGTCAGTTTTTACCATCAGTCAAGTGTAACGTCCCTCTGCAAGATGCAGGAGTGTACAAGCTTGATTGTGAATGTGGTCTCTCCTACATAGGACAAACTAAAAGATCAATTAAAACCCGCGTCAAAGAACATATAGCTGATGTGAAGAATCGACGCTCCGGGAAGTCTGCAGTCTGTGAACATGTACAGGATCGCCCCCGTCACTACATCAGATTTGATAGACCACAAATCCTCGCTAAAGAACACCGATTCCTTCCAATGATGATTCGCGAGGCTATTGAAATCAAAAAACATCCTAATTTCAATAGAGAAGATGGCTGGGCGCTACCATCTGCTTGGGATCCTATAATAGATAAAATTAAATCCCAACCCAAGCATACAACTGCAAGACTTCATGATACCATAAGTTCATACTGTGTAAATCGGAACAAAAGTTAAATTTTAATCTATGGTAACCGCGGTTAACTATGACATCTGGACGTTAAACATCTCAGTCTTTCCCGTGACCATGGGTGCTGTAAAGCTCTCGAAACGTCGGGTATTAAAAAGTTAAATATACGCGATAAATTCCGTAAAAAGTAGTATTATTTCAATGAATAGGTTTTTGTTACGTAGTACATTGAGATTGCGTTATTTCTAAGTCTAACAACAAATTTTAGTAAAAAATTAAAACCGATTTGACTGTAAAAAATCACTACCTGAAGCTCCTACAGATTCAATTATTACACTATGTGTTTTTTGAAGAATATTTAAGATTGACAAACGAGCACACAGTTTACCTGATGATAAGTGGATACCGTGGTCCATAGTCATCTACATTATCATCACCATCATCATTACAGCTCTTCACAAGTCCACTGCTGAGCGTAGGCTTCCCTCAAGGAATGCCGGAATTCCACAAAGCACAGTCCTGAGCCACCTGCGTCCATCGACTTCCTGCATGTCTTACCAGGTCGTCACTCCATCTAATGGGCGTTCGCTCTACCCTTCGCCTACCGGTGCGAGGCTACCACTCGAGAACCTTTTTTCCCCATCGGTTATCGATTCTTCGAGCTATATGGCGGGCCCATTGCCACTTCAGGTTACTAATGCGTTGGGCTACGTCGGTTACTCTGGTTCTACTGCGGATACGTTTATCACGCAGAGAAACCCAGAGCATAGTCCTCTTAACCTGTACGCCAAGCCATGCTCACTTTCGATCGCGCAATACCAACCTTACGCCCGCCAAGTAGTGATCGAATTAGATCAGAATTATGTAAACATGTCTACCTATGAAAAAACTATTTTTTCGTTTTAAACAAAACCAAAGACACTATGCAATAGATATTAGTATCAAAGACAAAGATATGCTCTTTTATTTTAAACCATAACCTGGCAATGTTTCTTAGAAAAAAAAAAAAAGAAATCACTCTGAACTTCCGGCGTTCCACGTGTCACTTTGATGAAGGTCCGTCCGTCTTTTTTATAGAATTTTATATTTGTGTCTGGACTAAAAACGAAAGTATTATACTTTTTTATATTCCTTGTAATATAGTCAACACGTAGATATGTAATTTGTGGTATAAAAAGTGAAAAGTAAATTGCCAAAAGTACTTCAAATTCCGAAAGGCCTGTTTTGGCGGGCGGGTTATAAATGTGTTATTTTTCAAATTCTCATTTATTTTTAGTGTAAAATGTAAGTAAAAATAGTTTTCCTACATATTTTGAAATAACATGACGTTGTATTTATTTCAAATTCACACGAACATATTTTAGAAATATTGTTCGAAATGTCACAGATAAAATATTATTTTATTTTTTTTTTAATTTTTTAATATTTTAATATTTTGGTATGAGTAACGAATGGAAACACATAAAACATAAAATATACATATTTCCAAACAATTTCATATAAATTTCTCCAAAAACAAAGGTGTAGAATTCAAATTAGTAGTAATTTTGTCACTAAAATTGAAGTTTATACTACTATTATGCTATACAGTGTAATTTATATACTTTATTACAATTTCTAGCAACCAAAAATAATTTTATTCGATAGTTTATACATTCAACAAGACTTCCTGTAAGTTTTATCCATAAATATTGTCTCAAAGTGAAAATATAGCAAAATTTGCAATATTGCAAAAAATTTCCTAACCTAGAAATTTTCCCGCCAAAAAGGTCCCGAGTGAACGGGAGTGTAACATGGCGCGCGCTCGCTTGGCGTACAGGTTAATAGCTTGTTGAGTGACTTTGAGCTTTCTCTTACGGTCAGCAGTGGAGGCCATGTCTTAGATCCATAAGTCATCACTGGTAACACGCACTGGTTGTACAATTTAGTTTTCCGGTTTTGAGGTATAACTGACGAAAAGATGTGTCGTAAATTTCCATATGCTGTCCAGCCGAGTTGAACTCGTCGCTTGACCTCTCGGTCGAAGTTGGATTACCTAGTCAGACTATTTGTCCCAGGTAAACGTCAAGAACTTCGAGTTTAGTGCTCTGAACCACTAAGAGAATCACCGTGTCATAAGAGGGAGGTTTCTTCGGACTTCGGATAATACTATAATATTCCATGCAACTTGTCTATCTCTTCTTCCAGCTCCAGGATCTTCTCGTCAGTTCTCAGGGTGCGTGCGTTGTATGTTGCAAGGTCGAGTCGTTTTAGGTATCAACCGATCCTCCACCGGAGATACTTAGCACCCCCTGCACCGCCATTACCATAGTCACCACCGTAGCCAGGAATAGTGGTGCCGCCGGGGACTGGGGACCGTCTATTTATGTCGTTGCTCACGGGGGGCATATTGCCATAATTGCCACGTTTGGTGAGCGGGTTGGCAACCGCAGGTTTTTTGTTGTACAATAAATGTTATCAGGAAGATGCTGCTGCCCATCTCCTGCTTGTTCCCCTCTGTCGTCCTTTACGACACCCACGAAAAGATATGGGTAGTGGATATTCTTAACCGCCACTGCACGCCACTAAACGGAATCCCTATAAAGAGATTTTAATACCTGTAGCCCAATGCATATCCCAAACGAGGCCTAGCAAATGGCAACAAATTATACAGTTATCATATTTCCGCCGTTTTAATACAGAGTTCAGTCGTCTCTGATTTCCGGCGCTAAGTGTCCATGTGGTGCCTTCTATTATACCCTGATGAGTGGACGCCAGTGTCTACGTCACCGACCCGGAATTTGAACTCGTGACCCCATGATTAGCAGTCACGCTAACGACCATTACACCAACGAGGCAGTCATAAAATATAATAACGCCTTAAAAATAAAAAAAGTAAAATTATACTTCTTTTTTAGCTAATGTAATAGAGACGTAGGTAATTAGAAATTGGAGAATGCGACTATTTCTGTCAAAACGTGTGCACGCATGATCTGCGCACGCTCCATTGAACGTCAGCCTTCATAAATATTTAAACAGACGTTCGCTTTTACCTATTCTGACAACGTCAGCATACGAAATTTACGTCTCCCGTATTTGCGCTCACGCGATAGTTTATTCAAGTAAGGAATTAACAACGTGACAGTGGTGTATTGTTGACGTCTTAGCGGTTTTGGAGATGTTTGTATTAATTGGGATGGGACTCTACAAAGTTTTAAAGTTTACCACATACTGAGTGGTAATGTGAAACAGTGAAGAAACTTGTTTGTCTGACAAATAAAATAATATTTTAATGATATTTGAAGACCGCAAACACGTATTCCGGCAGCTCGGTGTCTTCTTCATTCCTATTCCAAAACCTCTGAGAACGAGAGGGAATCGTTATCAGCAAATAATGTTTTTTTTTTCAGCTTTTGGATATATTTATTGAATAAGATCTTTGAGTATTAAACCAATGGTTTAATACTCAAAGAATAAGATAGCCGTACAAAAAATAAAATAACTCTATAAGTTTTCAATCAGTATTACAAAAAATAGTTTTTTATTCGTTCTTTAGGATTATGAAACTTTGCTCAAGTTTTAAAATATATCGAGAATTTTTTTTATTTATTTATGTATTTTACAGCTTTTTAATATCCAATGCTTTAAATATGCCTCACATACCAGGCGGTCCCGTAATGAACTGGCCTGATATAGTTCAACGCGACATGTCGCTACATGTTGTGTTGCATTAAATAGTACGTTTAACGTGCACTTAATATAAGAAACATGCATCGACATGAAATGCTTAGTCTTAGTTTAACAGGCATTTGAATAACGAGAGTCGCGTATTTTTTCAAAATGTCGAAAACTGAGTATCGATGTGTCATAAAGTTTCTGTTTAAAGAAGGTTTATCCCCTGCCCAAATAAAAGAACGATTCGATGGCGTGTATAAGGAGTCTGCCCCCTCCTATAGCACAGTGAAAAATTGGGTGAAAGAGTTTCGCCTCGGGAGAGAAACCGTTGAAGACTTTGGCCACGACGGTCGACCTGTGGAAGTGCTCACTCCCGAAACGATTGCTATTATCGAAGAGGAGCTTCTGAGTGACCGCCGTTTGAGGATTAGAGAAATTGCAGCAAGGCTTGGGCTCTCTAAGAGTACCGTTCATCGCGCGATCCATGAACATCTTCACATGAAAAAAGTGAGTGCAAGATGGGTACCGAAACTTCTTTCAGCGGTACAGAGACAGGAAAGAGTGCGCTGCGCTTCGGAGTTTTTGGATCTTTGTGGCGAAAATCCAAAGACTGTGATCGAGCGGCTAATGACTGGTGATGAAACTATGATCTTGTATTATGATCCACAAAGCAAGCGTGTGTCAATGGAATGGCGTTATAAGGGTGAAAAGCCCCTTATAAAGGCAAAGGTGCAACAATCGACTAAAAAACTGATGTACACAATATTTTGGGATTTTGATGGTGGATTTTAAAGAACGTAATACAGTCGTGAACGGCGAATATTATGCTTCTTTAATATATAAATTACGAGACAAGATAAAGAAAAAACGAAGAGGCAAGCTGTCTAAAGGTGTCATGTTGCTCCATGACAACGCCCCTGTTCATACCTCTGGTGTTTCGAAGGATGCAGTTCGTCAATGCACCCGCATTGACGAACTGCATCCTTCGAAACTTCGAGTTCACAGAAGTTCAACATCCACCTTACAGTCCAGACATGGCCCCGTCCGACTATTATTTATTTCCAAATTTAAAGCGGGACTTAAGAGGAAGAAAATTTTCAAGCGCTGAAGAGTTCCAGGCGGCCGTCTTCAGTCATTTTGAGGATAAAAAATGTGATTATTTTTATAAAAGTTTAGAGATGTTGATTCACAGATGTCAGAAGTGTGTTAGTATTGATGGTGATTATATTGAAAAATAAAATTGGTTTCGTTTCATTTCCTTCATTGGTTCATAGTTAGGCCAATTCATTATGGGACCGCCTACGTATATTGCCTCATAGCCTGACAACCACGGAATACGAGTACATGTGGTTATCGGTAACAATGGATTCTCTTACGCTGCCACTTCAGGAAAATGATATGTTACCAATATTTTCATCATCATCATCATTACAGCCCTTCACAAGTCATAGGCCTTCTACCAGGAATGCCACAAAGCATGGTCTGACTTCCCGCATGCCTTACCAGATCATCACTTCTTCTAGTGATGTGTAATTGTGAGACAAAATTTGATTACTGTATCTCATAGGCTATCGTCTTCTTCCACATCTTAAGTTGTTAGCATCAAAAAGATGCTGCTGCCCATCTTCTGTTTGATTTCACCTTTTCACGTCTTGTGGTACCCACGGGATGATATGGTGCAGTTGATTAGTTTACGTCGCCTCTACACAGCAACGGCGTATCGATCGGTTCTGTAATTTTTATCTTATTCCTCAGAGGTGATAATGCATCTTTCTTTATAGGCAATTGGCTGCAGTGTCTATAGACTGCGTTGTCCATTTAGTCCTACAATCACATGAACTGTAAGTTCCTTTGTCATTTCCGTTTAATAAAATAACAGAGAAGCAAACGCCGCTATCATGAACTTAGGTTGTCACCAGACGTGAACAGGGTCAACTTAAGTTTAATCTAAGATTTAAAAGTATTCCTTATCTTGGCTATTTGGTATAAATGTAGCGCTCGTTACTTTAAAGGGCGTTTTATACCCAAGCGGCTATTCTTATTCGTACAGACGTAATTTACTATTCTTTTATCTTATCCATTGGCTTCCTCTAAGACCATAATTACTCGCCTATGTTTACTAAGGGCGATATTAATCTCAGGTTCGTATGAATGAAGCCTTGTAGACTTAAGTTAAAAGGTAAAGTAAAAAGTAAGTAAAGTTACAGCTTACATACGTCCTACTGTTGAGCACAGGCCTCCCCTCATTTCTGAGAGGGTTTCAGGGCAAGGAAGTGTCCGCTACGCTGCCCCAATGCGCGTTGGCGAACTACTCATGTCTTCGAAATATTTTTTTTCTTATTTATCAGACATGCAAGTTTCCTCACGATGTTTTCCTTCACCACCGAGCACGTGGTAAATCAGCACTTAAAATTCCAATTAACAATTTCATTGGTGCCGGCGGGGATCGAGCCCGGGTTACTCGCGTTCTGTTATATTTACAGCGAGCGTTAACCATCTGAGCTACCGCGGCTCTGTTGAGTGGGGAGTCCGTTTCTACACAGGCGAGTAGTGAGTGGTGGATAAGAGCTACTCTAATTCTTCTCCATTCTTGTACGCGTAGCGGTTTTGTTGAAAGGTAATTAATAAAAAAGTTACAGTCGATATACGCCCACTGCTGGGCGCAGGCCCACTCACATTACTTAAAGCATCATGGAACAAGTTGTCCGGCAAGAGAATGTAAAGATAGAGGCATATATAAGTAATATAGAAAACACCGCGTAGTGGTACCCCGTTGTAAGAACATCCATTACCACATATCGTCCCGTATCGAAATAAGCGACAGAGGAAAACAAATCAGGAGATCTGCAGCACCATCTTCGAAATAACAAGAAAATAATAAATATCGCCGAACTGTTTTGCAAGCATGGCAACCGTAGCAAACATCTCCTGAGGCGACGAACAAGTAACTTTGATAAGCCGTAATGAATGTATTAATGAATGTATGCATGAATGTATTTCATGTAGGCGGCTTTAAGCTCACAAAACAAACATGCAGCTAGTTTATCTATCGTTATCGTACCTCTACACATAGGTTTGGCTCACTAAATCCGACTGCATTAGTCTAACACCCTGTTTTCGTAATACAGCCATATTCTTTATTATAACGTCTAACGTCACACAAGAACGTTATGTTTAAATACATGTAATATTTTTATATAATAATGTTGATAAACGAGCTCGCAGTCCACCGGATGATAAGGGATGCTGTGGCCCATAGACATCTAAATCTACAACCGACTAAAAATGAAAATGTAGATTCATTGCCACCCATGAGTAATAAGACGGAATGTGAAATTTTCACTAAGGGTCTTTGGTTCTCCACACTCACCATACGAAACATAGTAGCATAAGCTGTTATTTTACGCTGGTATTATATGAGAGCGTTGTCCTTCCCCGTCAAGCTGACCTATTCGTGCTAGAACTATACGTTAATACTGTACGTTAGGCAGCAATGGGCACGCCTCCTGCCGGAAGCTCTACGCGGGGATCGTGCGGTCCATGGCCCTTTACGGGGCCCCGGTGTGGGCGCGTGGTTTGGCCACCTGAACGCGCCCCAAAGAGTGGTTGCCGTGAAAATGGTTCGCGGCTACCGCACGATCTCCCGCGAGGCGGCGAGCCTCCTTGCCGGATTGCCGCCATGGGATCTGGAGGCTTAGTCCTCGCGCGTCTGCACGAAAGGCGCGCGGAGGCACTATGCCGGGGGGAAACCCCGCTGCCGCGGCAAGTTGTTGCGCAGCGGAAAGACTTCCGGCACGATCTCATGGCGACATGGAGTGAGCGACTGTCGCAACCCCGTGCTGGGCACGCCACTATAGCGGCGATAAGACCCCTCTTTGAGGAGTGGCTTGAGAGACGCCATGGCATCCTCACCTTCCGCCTGACGCAGGTCTTCACCGGACACAGTGTGTTCGGGAGGTTCCTGCACGAGGATGGACCGGAGGACACGGTGGAACACACCGTGGAGGTGTGCCCTGCTTAGGCGGAGCACCGCCGTGTCCTCGTAGCGGCGATAGGCGGCGGCGACCTCTCGCGTCCGGCCCTGGTCGAAGCCATGGTCCGGAGCGAGACGGAATGGGATGCCGTCACCACCTTCTGCGAAGCAGTGATGCTAGCGAAGGAGGTGGCGGAGCAGGAGAAGGAAAGAGCAGCAGATTTCCTCCCCGGCCGTCGCGGGAGACGCCCCGGGCGTCGGGGGCTACGTCGTGGCCCCCGGCCACCGTAGGCGCGGGCCTGTGTACAGCGAGCAATGGGTAGCTCGCCGTCCGTCCGTCTAACGACGACAGGTCGTGTCGACGGCGCGTTTTGTTCCACGCGCGCCTTAAAGAGCTGTCAGCAGCGTGAAGGGGCCCGCAAGGGCCGACGCCTGCCGGGGCTGCGGGCTGTTCGAAAGAGATACCGCGGCTCCGGAACGTAAAGGCACTGAAGGAACACGAATGGTATTTAGTCAGTAAAAGTCTGACACTCCCTTACGCTACACCCAGAGCGAAAGGCGTCATTAGATGATTTTCCATCCGCAAAAAAAAATGGCAAAGAGGTATTCCATCCTAACGAGTGTTAAAGCTTAACCTCCGCATTATATTTTTTATAAAATTAAGAAGTAACAAACGAGCACACAGTCCACGTGATGGTAAGTGGATGCTGTGGCCCATATTCATCTACATTTTTAACCTCGATTAAGAATCAAAATACAGATGCGTTGTCACCCCTGAGGACTAAGATAAAATGCCTCGATTCCGAGTTAAACGGGTCACCAGTTCACTTATCATACGAAAAACAGCAGCATTAATCTGCTATTTTACGCTGGTATTCTCTGAGAGCGTGGTCCTTCCCCGCTCGAGCCGACCCATTCGTGCTACAACCATAATATAACTGCAGCCTGGCTCTACCACTTATAAGCGATATAAACGACTTATACAACGTATAAGACTGTTATTTAGGCATAAATCTAGTTATCTATTTACCGTATAGTGGCAGTTTAGGAATATTCACTGTCTCGTATTGTACTGTGTCGTAAGCAGCAATAGAAGGTAACAAACCATTAGATGGGCAATAGCATCTTCCTGATAAGAAAACAATACAATAAAAAACTGCCACAAACAGCAGAAACTTGTCAAACCACCTGGCACATGTGGCAACTGTGGCGAAATTTTCTGTGAGGCAATCTATGGGTGAGGCCTACGTCAGCAGTAGAACAGGCTGTAAATGACGAATGTAGTTGTGTATGGTCCCAGCATTTACTTACCAGATGGACCGAGTGCTCGTTTGTCACCTAGAATGTTATAAAAAAATATCACGTTTTTTGAATAATATCATTATTAAATAAAACTATAATTTACGAATGTTATCGCTTTTTTATTTATTTATATTAATTGCTTTAATTTATTTTTTTATTATCCCGACGTTTCGGTTGCTTTACAGCACCCAGGGTCACGGGGCCGGATTAACTATGACATTGGGACGTCAAACAGTCCCCTCAGTCCCCCCCCCCCGTGACCATGGGTGCTGTAAAGCACCCGAAACGTCGGGATGATAAAAAAATTAAAGCAATTAAACGCGAAAAAAAAATTTCGTTTTTTTTTTTTTTTTTTGCGCCCGCAACAAATATGGGCAACCCTCCGGAAAGCGGGGGAGAGAGGTTGGAAATGCTCATAGCATACCACGCAGCCGGCTGCGTGGTTATGTGGCGACTTTTACCCACTAAACCCAACCTTTTAGGAATTGGCTTAACGATCTGACTAGAGATCTCTAAGCCGTATACGAACGCGAAAGGAGAACTCCTCTCTCGTCTTAAGCCTTGTCAGTCCCTAGCATTGCCTTTTACATCATCGGCAGTATAAGGCTGTAACTATAGTGAAAAGGCGGCAGCGAGTTGCGAACAAAATTCTCATTGTGTGAGATATGGCACAAATCTACAGTAAAAATTAAACTTTGTAATCTTGCCGGTTTAATCAGACGAAGGAAAATCGTTTTATTAAATTGGTACAAAATACGCGTATTTTAACGACTTTCACTGATTTGCACTGCTATGTGCGGGTGTGAAGGTTAAAGAGAGCCAGTAAGATAATTAAAGGCTGTGAGGCATTCCATCTTATTCTTTGTTCGAAGTTGGATGCAGGTTCACTGGACTTACAATCTGTTGGATCGTAAGAACGATTGTCAATACAATTTGTTTAAAAAAACCCATTTAAATTATGTGTTACTCATAGCAATTGGGGACAACAATTATTTGTAACTTTTCCTGAATAGTGTATGCACAAAAATAACGTGATTCTGTTAATTACTCTGATTTATATCTAAGTATGCATTCTGAATCTTTATCATATGAGAGTAAAGGTATTGTAAATTTTATAGCACGCGAGCACCAAGGTTTGATCTCCGCCGGTACTATTGCAATTTTTAATTGCAGTTTTATGGTGTTAGTGTTAATGTTTACCACATACTCGGTAGTGAGGTAGAGAATCTGACTCACAATATACATACAGGACATTGGAATAAAAATATTTCGAAGGTATGTGAAATCCATCAACTTGAGCAGCGCTGCGGACTGACTGCTCAATAAACCTCTCAGAAATGAGAGACCTGTGCTCAACGGTGGAACTTTTACAAGTACGTGGGAAATCAGCACTTAAAATTGCAATTTACATTTTTATTAATACTTGCGGGGATAAAACGTGAGTTGCTCGCGTTCTTTGAAATTTACTGCAAGCGTGTAGCCTCTGAATTACCACGGTATACATTCCAATAACGTCTTCTTATTTTTCCTGTATCATGGAGGCATTTAACATTAATAGACTGCACATTGACTTACGTATAGACACGAGCCTTTTTCATAGGTTATTATAGTAAAGCCAAGCGTTTGCCACTATCGAGCCGTTTCGAAGAGGACCTGATCAAAAAATATTTTCAAAATGTTTAATATTATCTACTACAAAAGACTAATAACCTGGGCACTGTCTAAAAGTAAGCTATTTTCATTAAAATAGTGAAAAAAAGACATAGAAACACAAACAACAGACGCAAAAATAAGAGCTTTAATTTTGTTTTACATGTAATACTTATAAGGTATATTCCAAGTAATGGGGATGTATTTATGTGATATCTCAATTATGTCAAATGTCTAAATTTAAAAACGCTGAAATCTAACGGAAACCGAGGTTAACTTATTACGTTACATGCGCATATTAATACTTTACTTTTTATACGTGGTAGAGCCATGCTGCAGTTATATTAGTAGTATAGTTGTAGCACGAATGGGTCGGCTCGACCAGGGAAGGGCCACGCTCTCACAGAATACCAGCATCAAATAATAGCTTAATGCTGCTGTGTTTCGTATGGTGAGTGTAGAGACCCGGAGACACTTTTTACTGGAAACGAGGACTGGTAACCATTTTATTCCTCACGGGTGACAACGCATCTCATTCATGATCATCATCTTGATTCGTAATTGAGGATAGATGTAGATGTCTATGGGTCACAGCAACCACTTACCATCAGGTGGACTGTGTGCTCGTTTGTCAACCTGTCGTGTAAAAAAAAACTTGAGCATAGTTTTTGCGTCACTAGTTATGTACTTCTATCCTTTTATGTTGGTCTAATTTGTCAATCTATTATTTTAAATACCTACACAAATATTTAAGTATATAAATAATATCTCGCTATCACCTTTCACAAAGCGCTAACCACCCATTAGTGGCCAAAATCAAATAAAAAACGTTTTTAACGAAAAATGTTTATTTTGTTAATCTAGGCAGGCCTAGCAAACATAAAATGAAACAAAAGGATTTTTTCAATTATTTTTTATACTTTTTCAGGGGTGTACTTGTTTGAGTATAGCGGCCACTTATGTGTGAAATTTTTCGAAGCATGACCATTGAACGCGGAGTGTTTTCAAACACTTCTTGCATTCCCGTCGGACCCTTGCGGGCAAATGGCGCACAGTAGTTGCTTTTCTAGCTTTCTTGGGCCTTCACCATCTGGAGGCAGTCCTTCGACCATAGAAGAAGATGATCTGGCTCTTTTTAGAGTTCCTTCTCGCAAATAGCATCTGGCAAGACTACGTCGAAACAAGAGTTGATCCATAGGGTCATCCTTCATAACATGTAAACGCCAAGCGTTTGAAACGGCCATGTCCAACAAGTATGTAAATAAAATTCACCTCCACTTTTTGCCATGAATCCCGATCCTGTACAATGATATGAACTGATCAAGCTCATCGACTCCACCCATACTTTTATTGTAGTATTCAAATAAAAGCGGAATCCTTACATAGGTTTTCTCTGGTTCCCAAAGGTTCATCAAAAGAATCGAGTGATTTTCTACAGTAAAAATCAAATGTGTAGCAGTACCCAGTGGAACTTCTTTCCCACCCAGTTCTTATATCCAAAAAGGACCTGTTTGCCTCGTATAAATTGCTTTCTGGGGTGGTGTATTAATATACTAGCTGCTGCCCGCGACTTTGTACGCGGATGATGTTGCTTACGCCAGCGACAACGGGGTCGTCAAAATCGAAGATCTAAAACGTCTGTTTTCGAATTCTAAGAGCCCGGGGACGGGAAAACAACGTGAAGTGCGAGACGATTCGAGACGTTCCAGATCTTTCGTTTTTGTAAGTCAACACGAAATGCCCATCAGATTAAACAACTTTTGCCAAGGCGTCATTCCTATATATGTTATAATGTCGCTGGGTTTTGGAATTCCACAACAGGTGTTCCAGATCTTCAAATAACTATAGCTGTACCCTTGGCTTTGCCCACGTTTTCGGTCACGCGTAAGTCGTATCTCACGCTCCTGACTGCTCTCAAGTGATCGAGCAGTCTCAGAGCGGATATTGTGAAAACTCAACCTCTGATCCCTCTGTGTAACCGTTTCGGATGCGCGAGACAAAGAATGATGATCCCGATCGATAGCTAAAAGCATTTCTCGTTGTTCCACACTTTTCTGAGATCGAGAAGCAGTAGTGCGGACTCGTTTAAATTCTAGTCGTAATTGGCGCTGCGTGCTCTTTTCTGCGGACAAACTTAGTGCATTACGCTCACGGTTAGCACCTAGCCGTTGTTAAAGCTCTGCGTGGGTTCGAGAGAAACTACTGCTACTACTAACTAACCTGCGCATCTTAAAAACCCTTGAGTTTCGAGACAGATTTTATATTTTTATAAAAGCCATAGCTAGATTCCTTCTTAATCCGATACTAACGATATTCAAAATAATGAAAAGTTATCGAATAAGTACGTAATAGTAGAAAAATAATAATTATTCGTAGGAAAATTAAACACATCAACCAACACAGATAACAAAGGTAACCCCCGTTTCTATAGGATGATAACTTAGAACCAAAAGTTTGACTTGACTTCATGATAGTGTAACTTGTACCACCAATCAATCTGTTTAGTAATATTGGTGTGAAACTCTCCATACAATCAGATAGGACATGTAAAGTTCCCGGATTTCGTAATGCACATAAAAAGTGCAAAAATTAAACAAAAATTACGATTTTTAAAAACAATATTATGGGATTTAAGCTTGCACCATTTAATGCGGTAAACATTTTTGACGGTCGACATATTGTTAAACAGCTGTTCCCTTGCAATTTATAATATTACTGCCCCGCTCCTTTATAAAAATAGCGTGATTATTATGTTCCCAGAGTTAAATTTTTATTTTTATTTTAACTAATAACATATCATTTTGTGCATTCAATTATTTTGTGCATTCAATTACAGAGAAAAACCTTTTAAAATCAGTACTGCTTACCCCCTATAACATACGGCATGATAATATGTAGCCTAAAGCCTTCCTTGGTTTACAAAGAACATTTTTGCTGAATTTCAAATGAATCTATTCAGTAGTTTTGGCGTGAAGCCGTACCATACACACAGACAAACAGACAAAAATTCTAAAAAGTCACTTTTTGTCATCAGTTACGTTTTTCTAACAAAAGCCACTTATTTTTTCTCGAAAATACTCAATGTACAGTTTTTTTTTTCGTTACTGTTTTATTATATGTATAGATTTGACCATTGAATCGTCAATTGAAATATTTTCGTGAAATACGATCCATTGATTGAATTTGGACATCAGTATGTCGGCTAGGGATCTAATTTTGAATATTTTATTTCTGGAATTTGATGCTTCATCGTTATTCACAAGATGAAGATATCTGTTTATTTCACGAAATTTATTCCTCGACATAGCTCTTGAAACTAGCGCAACTCCGACGTCCTCATCCAGAGACCAATATAATGCTTCCCGAGGCAATTAGTGATAGCCTGACAAAATTAAAATACGAATGAACTGTTTTAGGTCTGGTAAATCAAGTTGAAAATAATGTCTATTGTTTTGATTAGCGTACAAAATACTATTAGATAATATGAGCTGTAATACTTCTTCATCCAGTATTTTGTCAAAAATCTGTACAGGATTTTGGTCTTCCAGCTGTTCCTTTGTAGCATTTTATTTATCTTGCACCTCAGACGTATGCTGATGGCCAAAACTATAGGATGATGAACATTTTCTCCAGGCTACAGTTGGCCAATGATTGTGTGATGAATGACAGCCAATGGTTCTTCGTCACTGGAATCAAAGTCGCTCGACAAAGACCTTCATAGCGCACCGTAACCTCAATATTTCCGAGAACATCTCATGGCAACGTATATGTCACCATATCGTGATCAGATCCTTCCTCGTCGTCAGTCACGACACTGGGATCAGATGGTATTATCACCAAATCATATTTACGGTCATCACCACTATCTGCTGCGACTGCTTCAATTGCTTCCTCAAGTCCTGTAAAGCTATTTGTACCAGAAAATATCTTGCGACTCATTGTTGATAAACTGAAACAAAGTTGTATTTTTTTATTTATTGAAGTGACCAGTGCACTCAACTGAGTACATCACTAAAAATCTTCATCTATAGTTAGTAGTAAACAATAATTGTTTCAAATTTGCAAGTCACATTATAGATTGCATTATATCTTATCACAATTATTACAAAAAACAACATTTACATAAAAAATAATAATAAAATATTATAAAAATAATACTCACTTGCGCGCTAGTTCAATAACATGAAATCGGGTTGATCCAAATAACATATATTTTAGAAATACCCTCAATTTGTACAAATATAAAAATATGAGTCTACCCTCTATTTAATTTATTAAAATAAAAAATAACGAATCCTCACAGATTTAATCAATTAATTTTCAAACAACTGTACTCGTTCGAGTATAGCGACAAAGAATGAGTTAAACACGATCCTAATGTTTATCCCGTCAAAACCGAGATGAATAGACAAGAAACAGATTGTTTCCCCAAAGAATTACTCTTAATCGTATATTGTTGTTTTACCCTTATCGAGTAATCTTCCGAATTCTTTTTTTACCTTGAATTTCGATACCAAGATGAACTTATGTAATATACCATTGCTTAAAATTATTTACTACGGTTTGTGTTCACTTTTGTAAATACTTACGTTGTAATTTAAAGTAACTCGTCGGAATGTTTTTAATAAATTTCTTTTTTTAATTTTATATTATTAATTTGTAGACTAGTTACTAGAATCTCTATAAATTTTCTATTGACATTAACTAAGCTAGAACATAATATTATGTATAATAACTGAAATAAAGTTTTATTTTAGTTATTTTGGATATAATGTATATATCATAATACACATTCTTCCATGTAGTAAAAAAGTGAAATTGTTTTTGTAGTTCCGCTTCAATTTCTTTGGTTATTAGTATACTTTCGTATTCTGATTTTCTTTCTATTTTTATGTTTGAAATACATTTCTTCACACACTGATTGACTGACCGAAAAATCCTTATAAATGTCTATAATATTTGTTTGCTTTTAAATTGATTTTTTTTTATAGGATGGGGTGACAAACGAGCACACAGTCCACCTGATGGTAAGTGGTTGCTGTGGCCCATAGACATCTACATCTATCCTCGATTACGAATCAAAATGCAGATGCGTCGTCACACGTGAGGACTAAGAGGAATGCCTCGATTCCAGTAAAAATGGTCTCCGGTTCTCTACACTCACCATACGAAATACAGCAGCATTAAGCTACTATTTCACGCTGGTATTCTGTGAGAGCGTGGTCCTTCCCCGGTCGAGCCGACCCATTCGTGCTACAACTACACATCTAATATAACTGCAGCATGGCTCTACCATGTATAAAATGCACACAATTTTTAAGCTTAGGGTTTGTAGCTATAGCTGAAGTTACAGCCTATATACGTCCTACTGCAGGGCACATACATCCTCTCATTTCTTAGTGGGTTTTAGGGCAAGGCAATATACGCCGCGGTGCCCCAATCGCCTGCTAATCTGCCTGTTCAGCATGGCGAATCAGACAAACCTTTCCCATAACAATGGAGTCCCCTGTCCAGTAGTAAATTCTTATAGGCTGTTAAAGACGACAAATAAGACGAAGCAAACATTAAATTAGTGTACCTATACAAATACAATGACAAAGTCAAACGAAGTGACAATGCGCTAAAAGTGAAACAATCCGAAGCCTAAATCACGCTATTGAAGTTTCAAGCCGGTATAATATACAGAACAGCTTCATACTTCCATACCATTTGTTGGCATCTCTACATCTTGAGTTACGAAAAAAACATTATAGAAGTGTGGCGGTAGTGAAAAAAACACACAGTGAGAGTTAACAGTGTGAAAAATGTCGCAGAGCTTCATGTTTATCTACATCGCACTACATTGCTAAAGAAGGACACGTTTGAAGTAATGTTTTCCAAATAACAATAACGATAATAACGTAAATTAACCTAAAGTAACAGCCTGTATACGGTTTACTGCTGTAGACAGGCCTCCTATTGTGTCTGATAGAAATCTTCGTAACAACAAATATTCGATAATTTTTTAAAGTTGTAAGTAGTAACTATTGCTAAAATATCATTATCATCTAAAACTACATCACGACAGTTATATTTATATGAGTGGCCTAAAATGTAATACACAAAAGGTTTATATCAAAAGAAACATACAGCCTATGATTCGAGAAAATATGTAAAGGTCAACCTGTAGTCGTTATATTATTACAATCCCTTATGAATATCGAAGAGTGTAGTTAAAAATAACTTACTACAAAGATAGAAATCGGAAAAAAATATCAAGTTTGGATGTTAGGGCTATTAAGTTAATTCTTTTTGAAATGCCAAGCATCTACGTACTCCCTACTTATATTTGAAACTAAAATTTCATAGTTCAATTTTTGTAAGGGTAGTAACGATTCGCCCCAGCTTCGCACGGGTGATTTCGGGATCTCGAAAACAGCGCCATCTACCGAGTTCACTTGTAAAACTAAACCAACCAGGGACGGTCGTTTCGGAGTTTTAGCACGACTAACGGCAGCAATTGATTTTTAAATAGAAACATTTTATACAAGTAAAAATTTGACAAACATGAACACGGTTTACTTGATGCTTGATAACAAGCCGTGTTCCGTCGATGCCTACAGCTTATTCTTATTATGAATCAAAATTCAGACGATGCCTCGTTACCAGTAAAAGGGTTTCAGGTTCTTCTGTACTTTATGTATTGTACCTTACTTTATGCCTTACATTTTATATATTGTGTATAATAATGATGACGTTTAGACTGAATTTCGTCACAGCGATGAAGCTCAACGGAGACGAACTATCTACGCAGGAATGTAATATAGTTTTCGAGTGTGTGCGCAAACACAGGCGCTTTCCCCTACTCTCATAGTCCGACACCATCGACCGGAGAAGGACCACGCTCTCACAGGATACCAGCATAGAATATGTTTCGTATGGAGAGTGTAGAGAACTGGAGACCCCTATTACTAGAAATGAGGCATTTCATCTTGACCCTCAGTGGTAACAACGCATCTGCATTTTGATTATTTATTGAGGATAGATCAGATACACTATGTACTTGTTTGTCACCTTTATTCTTTAATAAAAAAAACACCAGAGAAGGATCAGGCGCAGGACCGACGGCTTTACATGCTTTCCGAGGCACGGGGGTGAAACACCGCCACTTAATGACTCATGGCTGTCACTGAGAATTTTTTTACATATATATTTTTTGTTTACGTATTGCTTAATACTATATTATAATCTATTATGACATGAAAAGTATTTCATTATGATTTGAAAAATATTTCATTATGACATGAAAAGTATTTAATGTAGAATGATTGTCAAATGATATTTAAATTTTATAAGATTTTAGTTTTATTTATGTTAATTGCATGCAAACGTAATACTTCATTCTGTGTAATTAATTTCTAGTACAATGTAATATTCTTCTATGGAATAAATGACTCTGACTATGAGCATGACTGTAATCAGCAGTCACGCTTACGATCACGGCCAACAGTGCATCTGCATAATGTAACTATAGCTAGTCTCTGTCATTTGAAAAATTACAAAGATTGACACAGCATTACCATTGCCTACAGGCTTTGCGTTCATTAACTTGCTTATATAGTACTGCAAATACAGTCTTTCAATTTATGTTAGCCATTTTGATCCACGCTGAAGACGTATTATGGTTGCAAAACTGAAGGAAGTGTTTCGTTTAATGAGTGAAGAACTGGAAATCCTTTTACGTACTAGTACCGATGTATTTTATACCAATCCTTAGGAGGGGCATCTCTCTCTTATGATCATCGTTGCAGCTCTCCAAAAGTCAACTGCTGAACAAATGCTTCCCCCAAGGAATGCCACAAATCATGTTCCTTAGCTTGGTGCATCCATTGATTTCTTGCATCTCTTACCTGGTTGTAACTTAACAAGTATCCAGTGGGGGGTCGTCCTACACTTCCATACGTGGTAGAGCCACGTAGCAGCTATATTATGATTGTAGCACGAATGGCTCGGCTAAACTAGGGTAGGACCACGCTCTCAAAAGATACCGGCGTAAAATAGTGGCTTAATGCTGCTGTGTTTCGTATGGTGAGTGTGAGAACGGATGTACTTTTTAATGGAAACGAGGCATTCCATTTAGTTTTTAGAGGCGAAAAAACGTCTGCATATTGATTCTTAATCCAGGATAAATGTAAATGTCTATGAGCCACAGCATCTTCTTACCATCAAGTGAACTATGTGCTAGATTGTCACACTTAATCTATTAAAAAAGTCATTTACAGGTACGAGGCTGCCACACAATCTTTTTTCTCCATCGGTTGTCGGTTCTTCGAGCTATATGACCGATCCATTGCCATATCAGTAAATTCCGTTGGACTATGTCGGTTACTCTGGTTCTAGTGTACATTTCCTTATTTTAAAGCCTATCGTGCAGAGAGACCCCGAGCTTATTATAGCTTGTTGAGCAACCTTGACCTTGTTTGGATGAGCACAGTATTTTTCAATCTTTCTTCTATTTTGTCACTCTTACTTTTATGGAAAAAAGCCAGTTGACGAATTTTTGAAAAGGCCTACATCCAGTAGTGGTATAGGCTACAAAAAGTTGTTCGTAAAGTGAAAATAGTCAACTTTAGCTTCATAAAATACTTTAGTCTTTTAAAATGGAAACAGAACCCCAGCTCTGGTTATACAGTAAGCCGGGAATTTGAATATTATAAAAGCAAAATTAACATTATAAAATATAACACAAGTAAAAATATGTCAAAAACAAAAATTTCGGCGTAGGATAATATTTAAAGAAGTTTCATTCGTCTAAATTTGCGATTCGGAGAATATTTTTCATTCGTAGGGAATGGAGACAAAATTGGAATTTACATAGGTTCACATTTTTTTTTGTTACAATCCCGATCTTCTAATTTTTTGCAATTTGTACAATAATGTACATAACGTTAGTGTCGCAGACCATCAAAATTCTCCTGCTGAACATAGTTGCCAAGCTTGGCAGGCAGGTTGGCAACCACAGAATTTTATTAGAAAGAAGTTGCTACCCATCTACTGGTTTGTTTCCCTCAACAACTTTTAAGAAAACTATGGGATGATACAGCTTTGGTTTTCAGCGGTGATAATTGGAAAGATACGTTTGCTTGTGCTCAATCTGGATTAAATAGAGTTCTTAAGTGGCTAAGTGGGAACTTGCTAATGATTAATATCGACTAAACTAAATATGTAACATTTGCAATCCGTAATGTCTCTCTCCCCTTAGGTGAAAACCTTTCGCTTATAGCTCATACCTGCGATCTGGTAAATGCATGTAGTTGTACCGGATTAGAAACTGTTGACAAAATTAGATACCTTGGAATAATTATTGACCAGAATCTATCTTTTAGGCGTTTAGGCGTAGTGAGGCTCTTATCAAAACAATTTGATCATCCTGAACACACACACACACACACACACACACACACACACACACACACACACACACGCACACACACACACACACACACACACACACACACACACACACACACACACGCATGCACCACACACTAATGCACACTCGCACACACATACACACACACACACACACACACACACACACACACACACACACACACACACACACACACAAGCACGCATGCACCGCACACTAATGCACACTCGCACACACATACACACACATTTTGTTTGTGTTTTATTTTCTCTTTTTAAAATTATATTATACCTCTTTTGAAATACATTTCTCATGAGTACATACCTTCCATGATTATTTGTCCGGTGGTGGAGGCCTGGTGGCTGTAGCACAGGTAATCCTAGTATTGTCACCAGTCTCTACAACTAGCATTTTAAGTTACTTAAAAAAATTTTTAGATTTAATGATGTTACAAACTGAAATTGTAGAGAGAAATAAAGATTATTATTATTATTATTTGGGGTATCTATATAGTTTTCTCATCTAGTTGGGTTATATAAATATATAATTATAAATTAAAACGAAACGATAAATATACATAAATATCAATAAAATAAAATAAATACAAAAATACATAAATAAATAAAAGCCCAACCAGATGGAAGCCCTTGGCAGGGGAGACCAAATGGCCGAGGGTTAGGAGGAAAGGGAAAGAAACCGGCGGACGATGCGGGCGGTATCGAGGAGCACCGCCTTTCGCATTTGAGCCCGGAGCGGTCCGTCACGGAGTCCCAGTTGCCTCAGATGACCCGAGAGGCTGACTGGGATTAGCCCATTCGCAGAGACGACTACAGGAATAATTTCGGCCGGCAGACCACCCCACATATCGGTCACCTCGTGAGCCAGGTTCAGATATTTTGTTCGTTTATCTGTTTCGGCTTTCACGAGGTTCTCGTCATACGGAATGGTAATGTCCTTGACTGTGCCCGGTCCATCAGCACAATATCAGACTTATTCGCAAGAATAGTCCAGTCTGTGATGATGGCCCGGTCCCAGTAGAGCCTGGCGCAGTCATTTTCGAGCAGGGCTTCCGGTAAGCACTTGTAATACGGCAATTCCCGGTCCACGAGACCGTATTTCAGAGCGAGCTCCTGGTGTAGAATTCTGGCTACTAAGTTGTGCCTGTGCAAGTACTCAGAGTTAGAAAGCGCTGAACAACCGGAGATGACATGCCTAAGTGACTCACCGGGATGGCGACAAGCTCGACAGACGTCGACGGTGCTATCCTTTAGGATGTATCTCCGATAGTTGTTGGTCTTAATAACCTGATCCTGTATTGCACAGACAAAACCCTCGGTTTCCCCAAAAAGGTCACCGAAACGTAGCCAGTTGAGGGAGGCGACTGTATCTACGAAGGGCTCATGTAGAACCCTGTAGTACCTCCCGTGGAGCTCCTTCTCCTTCCATACGGTCTCCCGGTCGGAAATGCTTTGTACTGCTGGGTCCTGCCATTGCTCATTGGCTAAGGATAGAGGGGTAAGTCCTTTATCACTAGAAATGACGTCATTACAGAACGGATCATCCGATCTCACCAGGAAGTAATTACGGAGGCTGCACACTTCGCGATTATGCATGGTGAGCGCACTCAGGAAGCCACGCCCACCACGCTTTCGCGGCAAGTACAGCCTCATTACCGACGATCTCGGATGATGCATCCTATGGGACGTCATGGTAGTGCGGACTTTTCTATCCAAGGCGTTAAGTTTGGTCTGAGTCCACCTGAGTATGCCAAAGGTATACATGAGGACAGGCATGACCCAGCCGTTATATGCTTGTGCCTTATTCACACCGGATAAAAGGCTGTTAAGCACTTTGGTCAAGTGTGCATAAAACGTGTCGCAAACTGACTGCTTCATACCAGCCTCATCGTTACCGATGTTCTGTGACATACCCAGGTATCAGTATGTTTCAGCCTCGGAAAGGGTCCTTAAGTTGACGGGCATAGATAAATCTATGCCCTCAGAGTAAGCAACCCTACCCCTCTCAACATGGAGGGCCGCACACTTATCCGTCCCCAGCTCCATTCTAATAGAATTGCAAAATTGACAGGTGATTTTTAGCAATTCCATAAGATGGGAGCGACTGGAGGCGAATAATTTGAGGTCATCCATATAGAAAAGGTGGGTCACTTTTGTACCTCCTTTCCGAAGCTGAAATCCCCTCCCGGAACCCTCCAGTAAAGTACTGAGAGGGTTCAAAGAGAGGCAGAACCAGATTGGACTCAGACAGTCGCCCTGGAATATACCCCTTCATATCCTTATGCGGCTTTCCGCAGCCGCCATCCGCTCGTCTAGATGACAGAGGATCGTACTCCACTGCCCCATACACCGCTCGAGGAAATCTCGAACTGTACAGTCAATCTTGTACAGCTCGAGGATCCACTTTAGTCATGTATGGGGCACCGAGTCAAATGCCTTTCTGTAGTCCATCCAGGCGGCGAAGAAGTTCCGACGGTTGCGTTTAACCACTTTTATTATTATTATTATTATATCAGCTAACCCATGGTAGCGTATGTTCTTACACCGCCACTGCACGGAAATTGTCTCGTATTGTTACGGCCATGTACAGGCTGTAACTAACTATAACTTAAGGAGGAACTACCTAGAGGAAAATAATTTCAGTTGTTTTTATACTACTGCAGTGACCAACTAACTTACAGTCCAGCTAATGATTCCACTGCAACGTATCATCGCGTGTGTGTCGTAAGTATTCACAATGATGCAACGCTTTCACGCGGCTTAGATAATCGTACAATACTAATTTATTTCAATACCTACTTTAATAGGGTCTAAAGGCAAGGACATGTCCGCCGTGCTGCCACAATGCGTGTTGGCGAACTTCACATGTCTTTGAAATATTTTTCCTTATTCCTCAGAATGCAGATTTCCCCACGATGTTTTCCTTCACCCCGGGCACGTGGTAAATCAGAACTTTAAATTGCAATTAACAATTTCATTGGTGCCGGCGGGGATCGAACCGGGTTTACTTGCGTTTTGTTATATTTCCAGCGAGCGTTGACCATCTGAGCTACCACGGCTCGGGTTAAGTTATAACTTGAATATAATTATAATGAATATTAATTAAACCTACAATATACACACAATTGACTACTAACAAACTACAAACATTATTATCAGATATATTTAATAGAATCAAGTGTTACTTTGCGGAATTCCATTACGATATATATGTTAAAATTAGTTTGCTAAGATTCGCATAAAAATTATATATTATAAATTATTACGCGGCTCTTAACTAATTAATTTTAAACACTTTTACTACCTGATATTCCGTTTAGTGAATATATAGAAGAAATTCAACATATTATTTTACATACATAACAATGCATGTTGAATGCAAACCCATTAGCTAAACTGAGGGATTACAGTGCAGAAGCATTCTGGCGCCGAGCTGGGTAGGGTAAGCCCTGAATTTATTGTTAGGTGCGGAGGCTGCGAGCGTACCTACAAATACAACACTTGTTTTATTGTTGGTAACCGAGATACAATATTCAAAACTGCATTCGACATAATATCATCCCGAAATATAATCATAACTATAAACAGATAATACGACAGAAAGACATCTGTATTTTGCTTCCATTTCAGCCAATGAAAGTCCGCTGATGAACACAGGACTCTTCTATGTTCAGCAACTGACTGAACATAGGAGAGATTTTGAGATACTTACAACATTCATTTACTAGCGATCGTTGCCTATTTTTCAAATACTTTCGAGGATAACTTATACTCCACTTACTCAAAACACCATATTATTTTCCAGATGGAAAAAAGTAATCACCCAGTATGTTATTATAGTGTTTGGGAAAACAGTGCATAAGAATCTTTTAAAAATTAAACAAAAAGACTAAATCATAGAAAATGAAAGTACTTTACCTGGCTGTGTTGCTAGTGCACAAAGTCCTTAAGTGGACTACTAAGGACTTCTAGAACTTGGCCATACAGTCCTTTATCATTTCAGTTATACATATTATAGTTACTGATGCTTGACATTAAAAAAAAATAATTTACTTAATACACCTAACATCCGCACTAGATATTTTTCCGATGTCAATCTCTATAGTTATTTTTAACTTCTCTTTTCGATATAAAAGGGGTTGTTATAATATAACGACTACAGGTTGATGTGGGTGTGACATGAATGCTACAAGTCTCGGCCTTTACATGTTTTCTTCGATATAAACCTGTTGCTACTTACACTTTAAGCCAATTATCTAAATATAACAAGTACGCTACGATTTTAGATGATAATAATATTTCAGCAATAGTTACACTAGTTACAACTTTCGAAAATTAGCAAGCCTTTGTAGTTAAAAGGATTACTATCATAAACAAGAGGATATCTGTCTTCAGCAGTAAGCCGTAATATAGGCTGTTACTTTAGGATCGTTTGCTTTACTACTGCTCTTATTGTAACGAAACGTTTTAATCGCGTGCATCCTTTGAAATATAGTGCGATGTACATAAACAGGAGCACTGCGAAATCTTGCACACTGTTCACTATAACTGGGACATGAGCCTACACTTTTTATTTCTCTACCGCCACACGCCACACTTCTGTATTGTTTCTCCCTTAGCAAAAGTTGTAGAGTGGCCAACAAGTTGTATAGTAGTACGCAACTGTTATATATTTTATACCAGCTTGAAACTTTAAAAGCGTGATTTAGGCTTCGGATCGTTTCACTTTTGGCACGTGTCATTTCATTTTATTTGTTTACACTAATTTAGCGTTTGTTTCTTCTTATTTGACGCCTTTATCAACTTATAAAATTCACTACCGGACGAGGGACTCCATTGTTGTTTGAAAGGTTTGTCGCATTTGCCATAAAGTTACAGCCTATATACGTCCTACTGCTGGGCACAGACATCCCCTCATTTCTGATAGGGGTTTAGGGTAAGGAAGTGTCCGCCGCGCTGCCCCAACGCGTGTCGGCGAACTTCGCATGACTTCGAAATATTTTTGTTTCTTATTCCTCAGACATGCAGGTTTCCTCACTTCAGATCGGAGGATTACTCGCCCATTTTACTACTTGTAGAAAATATTAACTCGCCTGCTCAAAATAACAAATTGAAGTACATAAGTACATTGAACGACCACACGTTATTGTGGACGGACGTATTCAGGCTATCGAGGGATTTTTAAAAACATTGCAAACAATAAATATTTTTCAAAAAGTATCTTATTGCTATAGTAATAATATTGAAAATTGTAGTCGACCCAAATAACTTCGATGATCGACGGGTGCAGTCAAACGTCAGTCTACGTGTAACTGCGATCCCCACCTCTACGCACAAAGATCGGTAATAAATCAAGCTATTCGCACATGCATAGATTAATGAACGTAAAGAAGTGATATTTTTTGATAATGCAGCGCTCTCCAACAAATAAACGTTTTGATTCCGATCCTGATTTATCCAACATTGTCGCTCGAAAACGCAAGTATGATCACGATATTTCAGATTCATTCAAATTATTCACTGATAATTTAATGAAAAAGATGGATGATTGGAAGACAGATTTTGATAATAATTTACTTCAAATAAATGACACTATAAATAATTTGATTAAGAATGACCTTGCAAAACTGAACGAGATTGTAGTCGAGGTGAAGGCAGAGATCAATAATATGTGTAAGGAATACACAGAGATTAAGACTGACACAGTAAGATTAAAAACTCAGCAAGTGGCAACACAAAAAGAAGTTAATAGTCTCCAGCAGTCAGTACAATTCAATGCTGACCAGCAAGACGAGCAAGCAAAAAAGATTGAAACTTTAGCTGTCGATACTAAGAAAACACGTGAAATAGAGATGGAAATTGTTAAAATAAAACAGCACAATATGCAATTACAATCACAACTGAACTCAAGTGAACATAGAGAGAGATTATCAAATATTGAAATTGTCGGTGTGCCGGAATGCAAAAGCGAAAATCTTCAAGATCTTATTTTGAACATTGGAAAACATATTGGTGTCGATATTCCGCCAAATGATATTTTACAAGTGAATAGAGTTTCTCCGAAAATAAAATTACAAGGTCGTCCCAGAGTCATAATAGCTAAAATGCGAACAAGGCTCTTGAAGGACAACATAATTTCACGGGGCCGCAAAGCTCGGATTACCTCAAGGGATATCGATGTAACTGGAGAAAGCAGACCCATATAACACGAAAATTTAACCCCCTTTAATAAACAACTATTGAAAAAATGTAAGGAATTGGCCAAAATAAAACAACATCAGTTCGTCTGGGTAAAAAATGAGTTAATATTCGTGCGAAAAAACGACAACTCTCCCGCTTTAAAGATCATAAGCGAAGAGGATCTCAAGAAACTAAGTGTTTTCAAATAAGTATTCTCTTTAATAATCTTTTCTCGTTGTTAAATTTATATATTTCCGTATTATATAATGTGTACTGTATTTATAACGTTAATTGTCTAAGATATGTCTCAATAGCTATATTTAGTTCAAATTCTCAATATTTAATGTTTATGAAAAAACCTTTATTTGCCAGCTCTGTTCGGAATAGGTACTCTATGCTAGAAAACACGTTACTTAAAATGTTATTTGTACGCTTAATTAATGTGCATCGAATTGTGCACGGTCACATTTCATGTACAAAAGCTAACATTACAAAAATTTTGCAGAATGTAAATGATGCAGCTAATAAATTATTATTTCTTTGTCATCATAACAAAAATTATCTCTTTCCTAAAAATATTATTTACTTTGCATATTTCAAACAAAATTATCATAAACTAACATTAAGCCGCTTAAAAATCACTGTTTTTAATATATTAATATTTAACATCAAATTCTATACATATACGTTATCACTAAAATCATTTATCGCACCTGTTTATAGTGACCTATAACGCATTTTAACTTCATTGTCATATTTATCACTGCTAAAAGAACATTAGTAAAAATAAATTCTTACAATACCTTCAAATAGTTAATAATAATGCATTATTTAAACTTTCAATATGGATTTATTTATACATTTTATTCGTTCTGTTTACATTAGTGGGAAACTTAAATATTAACACATATTTATATACATGGTTTACAAAGGATGAACATATAATACGTTATACTAGTTCGATATTTATATCAAATGAATCAAACAAGAAAACTATTCATCGCTTTTTTCTGTCAACCTATAATCAACATCACTTTTGTACACAGTATTGTAATCTGTGTTTTTGTGTTTCAGCCCCTCTATTTTAAAACAATTATATTTATTAGTAATATTTTCCAGTTGTATAATAACTCTTATACTATAAGTTGTAAACAATTGGTAGCATTCTAAGTTCTAAGTTCGATACGTTAAATAAAAGTAAAGATCTAAAAATATATTATCAAAATACATGGGGGCTGAGAACTAAATGTTTGCAATTAAGACAGCAGATTTTAAGAAATGATTATGATATTATTGTAATAACTGAGACATGGTTGCATAACGGTATTTTCGATGGATATTTATGTGACGATCGGTATGAAGTTTTTCGGTGTGATCGAGACTTATTATCATGCGATAAAAAAACAGGAGGCGAGGTCATGATCTTAGTGCGTAATGAGTTATGTGCAACTCCCTTAGACACCGAATGTCTGAATAACTGCTCACCGCCTGATATGTTAATGCTGTTAGTACCGGCACATGCAATTTCTGCTACTGCAGATTTGCACATTATTGCGATTTACATCCCTCCTAATGTTTCACATATGCCAGTTGAAATAGATTACTTATTGCGAACACTAAAATCTGTGGTAATCTCAAATAGTACTGGTAAAAATATTTTAGTTATCGGTGATTTTAATCTTCCATGCATCTCATGGAGTACTCATGGCCCAACACATTTAAATAAAGGCAATGCTGAAATTAAAAGTGCTGGTGTAAGTTTAACAGATGAACTGAGCTTTCTCGGTCTCAAGCAATATAACAGTTTTAAAAATTATGCCGGTAATACTTTTGATTTGGCATTTTCAAATCTTCCACTTGAAGTCGCAATTTGCAACTCGCCCCTTATAAAGGTTGACCGCGCCCATCCTACGTTAGTACTGGAAATTTTAGACGTCTCAATCACACCGTTTACTGAAGCATCTAAGCCTAAATATGATTTCAATAAAACCAATTATGAGAAACTAAATGAAACTCTAAATAGCATCGATTGGCGAACACAATTACAATCTAGCACGGTCCAAGAGGCTTGTTATAACTTTTATAATATAATAAATGATGCTATATGCCAACACGTACCACTTAAGTCCTATCATAATAAATATAAATACCCTATCTGGTACAGTCCCACTTTAATAAAAATAATTAAAGAAAAATCAAAAGCACACAAAAAATGGAAACGGTCTGGCAATTTATTAGATTATGACGAGTTTTCATTATTACGTAAACGACAAAATCGGGTTCAGGATGCTTGCTTTGCTATATATACTCAACGTACCGAGGAAGCCATTAAATACAAACCGAGGTTATTCTGGTCATACGTTAAGTCTTTGCGTGGTGGATCGAATTATCCAAAACAATTATCAAACCTCGGCAATAAAGTAACGGGTGGTAAAGAAATATGTGATACTTTTAATACTTTTTCAAAAACATTTTCGGTGACCCTTCTGATAAAATATTAGAAGAAGGCAATGCCACTTCTACATATGATAATATATCTAAACTGTTTATCCCTACATCCACTATTGAGAAAAGACTTAGACTACTTGATATTTCTAAAGGAGCAGGATGTGACGGCATTTCCCCTTTATTTTGGCGTAACTGTGCTAAAACTTTGTGTGTCCCTATAGCTATCATTTTAATATGTCTCTTAGCGAAGGTGTAGTTCCGGATATCTGAAAAAGAGCACACATTGTTCCTGTACATAAAAAGGGAACTAAAACTAAAATTGAAAATTATAGGGGCATTTAAATTTTAAAAACTATTGGCAAAGTTTTTGAGAAAACCGTTTATGATGTTATATATCCAGTAATATGTAAGGGACTGCCAAAAACTCAACACGGATTTCTAAGGTATCGTTCTACTATCACTAATCTGGCGTGCTTTTCTAACTATGTTTTGTCTAATATGGATGGAGGCGGTCAGGTAGACGTGGTCTACACGGACTTCGAAAAAGCTTTCGACCGTATGGACCATGTCATTTTACTGAACAAACTACAATTGTTAGGCATACATGGGGATTTACTCAGGTGGATAAAATCCTATTTGAGTAACAGATCCCAGACTGTTGTAATAGGTGGATATAGATCGGACTTTATCAAAATACCAACAGGCATTCCTCAAGGATCACATCTGGGGCCTTTACTGTATAACGCTTATATTCACGATATTACTACTTGTTTTAAGTTTTCACAACATTTAATGTACGCCGATGACAAAATTTTTTTTTACAATATCCGTACTGAGCAGGACTGTCATCAAATGCAAACTGATTTAACCGCTTTATCAGCTTATTATACTGCTAACCACATAACAATTAATATTGATAAATGCGAATGTATTAGCTTTACACGTAAAAAAAACCCTAATGAAATAGGGTTTTTTCTCCTACAATTTTAACGGTATTCCAATAAAAAGAACATCTACTGTTAGAGATTTAGGAGTTCATTTTGACAATAAAATGCTTTTATCAGAGCATGTTGACGAAATTGTTAACAAGGCTTTTAAAAATCTTGGATTTGTGATGAGAACTTGCAAGCCTTTTAAAGATATTAATACCCTTAAAATTATGTATAATGCTTATGTTCGAAGTGTATTAGAATATGCCAGTCCAATTTGGTCTCCCCAATACGCTACTAATAAAGATCGTATAGAACGCATACAGGAAAAATTCATCAATTATCAAAATTATCGCTTTTCAAATCACCACTTGTAACCTATGAAAATACTTGTCAATCTTATAATTTATTGACACTCGAAAACAGACGTAAATTAATGGACGTATGTTTTTTGTATGATATTGTCCGTGGACAGGTAGACTGCCCTGAGTTGGTGGCGAGCATAACATACAACGTACAGTCGCGTCGTGTCCGCCGTCGGCCGCCCACTTTGTTGCATGTGCCGTTTGCTGGCACCAATTATGCACGTAATGCGCCTATAAACTGATTGCTCAGGACATACAATAAGATCTTTATTTCGTTTCGAGAGCTTTACAGTCCAGATGTCATAGTTAACTATGACATCTGGACGTTAAACATCTCAGTCCTTCCCGTGACCATGGGTGCTGTAAAGCTCTCGAAACGTCGGGTATTAAAAAGTTAAATATACACGATAAATTCCATAAAACCTAGTATTATTTCAATGTGTAGTGTTCGCGTAAATATAAGAAATCTCTTTGTTTTTAGTAAACCAGCCTTTAAAGCTAAAGCTCTTAAAATTCTAAATGAGGTGCAAAACGAGTAAATCATTTTGATTTGCTTAATCATGATGATCATCATTACAGCCCTTCACAAGTCCACTGCTGAAGTGGACCTCCCCCACAAGGCACGATTCTGAGCCGCATGCACCCGTCGACTTCCTATATGTCTTACCAGGTCGTTACTCCATCTAGTAGGACTCCCTACACAAAAATAAATAAATAGTAATGTACATAAATCAACTCTATTATAATATGAAAATGAATTCATACTTTGCATCATTTAGTATAATCATTTCTTATTCAGATTAGTACATACATATTATAATAAATCTAAAGAATAGTTAAATTGTACCGTCCATAATATATTTTGTTTATATAACTAAAAAAAACACTTTAATAGGCCTTATATTTAAGCTGTATACTTTAAGTCCTTAAAATTGTTAAATCGCTGTTGGTTTTTTTTAAATAAATAAAAAAAAATAAACTATAGTGCTATCAAAAACGACTTAGCATTGGAAAATTGGCAAGAGTATTTACTTATAAATGACACAAACAAAGCTGCAGAAAATCTTATAGATAGAATAAAAAATGTGATAAATAAAAACACATACGCTATAAAAGTCTGTAACAGGAAAAGACGCCTAAAACCATGGATTACGGACGGAGTAGTTAGAGCAATAAGGAAAAGAAATAAATTGTATAACAATTATAAAAAGTCTACAAATGATAACACACTCAAATTTAAATACATAAATTATAGAAACATATGTAATAAAATAATTAAAACACTTAAAATTAATTATTACAAGCAGCAATTTACAAAACATCTTAAAGATAGTAAGAAAACGTGGAACCTAATTAAAGAATTTGGGGGTTTTACAAAAAGAACCGAAACAGCTGAATGTCTCTTGAAAATTAAACCAGTATCGGCAACAGTATAGCTAATAATACACTCAAGACCATAAATACTACAGACGTTGAATTAGCTTCCAAAATCTTTACAAAAAGTGCTCCACTAAACTCATTCGTGCTTTATCAAGTTAATCCGTTGGATGTAGTAAGTGCCATAAAGGACCTCAGGCAATCTAGTGCAACTGGCTGGGACGACATACCTTGTAGGGTACTGAAAGACAGTTGTCATGTTCTGGCAGAACCTATGATGCCTTTGCGTAACCTGAGCTTTAATACAGGTACCTTCCCTAATATATTCAAAAGAACAATAGCTACACCGTTATACAAATCAGGTGACAAAAGACTTCCCACCAACTATAGGCCCATTTCATTGTTGACTTCATTATCTAAGGTTATGGAAAAAATTGTAAACAAAAGACACTTAAGATATCTGGAACAACATAAATTTATATCAAATAACCAATTTGGATTTCGATGCGGTTGATCTACGGATGATGCCGTTTAAAATCTTACATCACAAATAGTCAATCATATGAATGCGGGTGATAAATGCCTTGGCGTATTTTTGGATCTTCAAAAAGCATTCGATACAGTGTCTATTCCCATCTTACTGGCACGTATGGAAGGCTTTGGTATAAAAGGTACCCCGCTAATGTGGTTTAAAGACTATCTGAGTGAAAGAAAACAAAGCGTACGACTTTATCCTCACATCCAGTACATATGGTATTCCACAAGGAAGTACACTGGGCCCCACGATGTTTGTGATCTACATTAATGACCTGTGTAATACAGTAGTAAATGGTGCAACAATTCAGATGTTTGCAGACGATACTGTACTTCTATTTCGGGAACGAACCTGGAACTCAGTATACAAGTTAGCTGAAGAAGGTTTAAAAACCGTTACTGCATGGCTGGAAGACAACCTCCTATCATTAAATACGTCTAAAACAAAGTTCTTAAGCTTTAGCATTACAAACGCTTGCAAGCCGAGTGTAAATTCAAAATTAGTAATACATAAATTTCCTTGTAACAGGTTTCCAACCACCACACCTGAATGTAACTGTCCGTACTTATTGCGTAGTGACAATGTAAAATACTTGGGCGTAATTATTGATGACAAGTTAAATTGGTTAGCAAACATCACTGCTGTTAGTAATAAATTAAGGAAGCTCATTATGTGTTTCAAAACTTAAGAGATGTTTTAGATAATGAGGCTATAATGAAAGTATATAAAGCCCTTGCAGAATGTGTTATGACTTGATGCATTAGTTCTTGGGGTGGGGCAGCTAAAACACACCTTATCGAACTCGAACTTGAACTCGAAAAGCACAACGTGCTTTGTTGAAAGTTATTAAAGGCCTACTTTTAGACACCCGACTAAGGACTTATACAAAAAATGTGGAGTACTTACTATACGAAAGTTATATATTTTCCATTCTATTCGTAAATATCACAAAAGTACTGCTTCTCAAATACAAATAAGTGATGAGGACGGTCCGCTATCCCTTGCCTCCCTACAAGAGCAATTTTGCTAGAAGACACTTTAATTACTCTGCTACATTACTGTACAACAAATTAAATACAATTATTAAAACCGCCCATGTAAGTAATCATAATATAAAGTCAATTTTACTAAAGTGGTTAAGTAATTTTGACTACGACGCTACTGAGAATCTTATCGTTTCCACTAAATAATTCTCATACAATATTACGACGTTTACACGCACACACGCACACACACACACACGAACACACACACACACACACACACACACACACACACACCGCGTTTTTATGTATGCAGATGATATGTGTATTGTTTATGCTTCCAAGGATATATCTGAGATACAAAGCTATGTACAAGAAGATTTTGAAAGTATAACTAAGTGGGCACACGATAATGGAATTATATTGAATATGTCGAAAACCAAGTGCATGCATATACACTCACCATACAATCGACAAGTTAAAATCATTAATAAAGAACAGATACATATAATTGGCCACTCATATGAATGCCTACATACTAATAAAATCGACTGCAGGTGTGATAAATTAGATTATGTCAATACATTTCAATATTTAGGCTTAACTATTGATCAAAATTTTAGCTGGAAAACGCATGTTAATGACATATGTAATAAATTAAGATCCATTTTTTTTTTTTTTTTTTTTTTTATAGAAGAGGGGGCAAACGAGCATGCGGCTCACCTGATGTTAAGTGACTACCGCCGCCCATGATCAACCGCAACACCAGGAGAATTGCGGGTGCGTTGCCGGCCCTTTAGAAAGGAGTAAGCTCTTTTCTTGAAGGTCCCCAGGTCGTATCGGTCCGGAAAAATCGCCGGTGATAAACTATTCCACAGAGAGGTTGTACGTGGAAGAAAGCTCCTTGTGAAACGTACAGTGGTGGACCGCCAAGCATCCAGATGGTGTAATCCATGTAAGTTTTATCATTTAAATGCAGTTGTGGACAAGCACACGTTACGCATTGTGTATTATGCGCTTGCTGACTCACTGATTAGCTATGGACTCATTGTATATGAGCGGACGTTTTGCACCTATTTAAAAAATATTAAAAATTTACAAATAAGGGTGATTAAGTACCTGGTGACCAAAAAGTTAAAGATAATTGTGGACAGGACTATAATAACTTATTCCCAATTTGTAAAATACTGCCTGTAGACAAAAAAAAACGAATACTTAATAGGCATACGTCACTACTATAGTAACGATTATAAAAGATATGTTAATAATAAATATGATAAAAGAAGTTTAAAATGTAAAATGCTTGTTAAACCGAGAATGAATAATTATTATGGGGAAATATTATCAAAATTTCTAATACCTAAGATATTTAATAAATTTGAACTTTTGAGAGGGAGTCCGCAACTCAGTAAAAATGTGTTGAAATCAAAACTTAAACAGTTGTTTCTTGATGAATTATCATTGGAGTAGTAGTTTTTTTATAACAGAAGTATATCATTGTTTTAATTAGTGCCTGTGTTGGTTATAATTATAGTGTAAAGAAATACTTAATAAATGTGTATAATCAATATTATAAGTAGATTAGTAGTATACTTAGAAGATATTATGTTGAAAATCGAGCGTGTCTCGCCATCAAACGTAAAAGTTTGGCGAGAATAGCTATGTAAGACCATTCCTTGTATATTTTTTATGATTAATAAAAAAAACACACACACTTTTTATTTACCTTATTATTGTTTTTTTTCTCTCTTTTTACTTTGTTAGCCTATAGATTATTTTTGATGTCATTCTAATTATTTTTTTTTATACCGTTTGCTATAATCACATTACAACTATGTGTCACTGAAACGGGGAAGATGCTGTAGCCTGTAACACAGTTTTCAACTACCACGGGCTAATGAGCTTCAATATGATTTGTTTGTAAAAGTTATGTGAAAAACAATAAATTATTATTATTTATTTGTTTACTTTCATATCTCGGCTCTTACCGGTTTACTAATAGCACGGGCCTAAGCCAAGTGTATATTAGTGCTGGATTTGGTGCTATATGCTAGCATGATGATTTAACTCTTCTCTTACTTCTTTGTAAATCTGATCTATAGTTTTTTGTGATATCAGTTTATTCTCTATTTATTCTCTATCAGTTTAGTCTCCCACTCTTTGACGGCTTACTAGCATATTTGGGTATTTCTCTATAAATTTCTGATGTAGTGGTTCAAGGTAATTTTTGGTATCAGTATCAAGGAAAGTTAACTGAAGATAAGTGCGCAGTATAAATACATTCATTTCATGTGTCCATCGTCTGCGCGTTTTAGGGACGCCGCTAGTGGGTGCAAGCTCAGAGTCATTAATGGCATCTTACACAACACTGTCGGTCCTATTTGGTGAAGACAAGTTGGATGTTTCACTTGTCAGATACTCGGATGGATTGAAATCGACAGATGATGTTGTTGGTGTGGAATCATCGCTTGAAGATTCAGCTGTAGCATCAACGCCGCAAGCCCGCTTGTTCAACTCACGGCGCCCGGCTGTTGCATTTTGTGTGACGGACGCCCGCCTGCTCAGCGTCTCGCCACCGGTGTTCCGCGAACTGTAGCACCCAGCACCGGCTCCAGGTGCGCCCCGGCGACCCCCGGACAGCGGCCGTAAATTATACATCTTTTTACTGTGCTCCATTAGTGGGTTTGTGTTGAGAATGATTAGTTCAGAGAGAGAGTTGGCCAGATGTTATTGGTATTAAATGTTTGGTATCTCCCGCTTGGGGTATTAGATCAAGATCTTCAGATCTAGTACTAGTGTCTGCTCTCTTTAAGCCCCCCCACCGCGACAAGGTTCACTCCCTTGGGGAGTTATTATTATTATTATTATCACTATGTTTTCCTTCACCGCCGAGCACTTGGTAAATCAGCACTTAAAATCGCAATTAACAACTTCATTGGTGCCGGCAGGGATCGAACCCGGGTTACTCGCGTTCTGTTATATTTACAGCGAGCGTTAACCACCTGAGCTACCACGGCTCACGCGATTTGCCATACTTGGCAGGCAATGACTAGACTTCTCAACTCTGTAATACCACGACTATTGTAGTTTTCGCTATTTCACATCAACAATTACAAGGTTATATGCCGCTACCTGTTTGAGGCTGTACCCTCTTTTTAGCCTTTCCCACAAACCTATAAATACGTGTGATTTTTTACGCAACAAAATGCAATTTGTAAAAGACTTCATTGATCCATTTTTTTGTATCACTCTTTTACAAGATTACAAGTCCATGGAAGCATACACAGGTCGTCGTCTTCGTAGATTGCTTAGGATGTCATTGAGCCTCCTGCGGTGATAGCATACGGAACCGAAAAGTGATCTTTACTGCTGGGCTGAAAACGTTTTCCAATAAGCACTTTATAAGAATTAAACAGTGAAGGAAGTTAATTTTTACGTTTAAATTAACAATTTTTATGGCTTAGAAAAAATGGTATGGAACTCACAAATGTTTGGTTCCAAGAGGACGGCGTCACTTGTTACATTGCTCGGGACACATTCAATTTATTAGATACTAAGTTCGAGGGCTTCATCACATTGCGTGGTGGCGACATCAACTGACCACCGTAATCGTGTAACTTAATACTTTATGTTTATGCTCGACTAATTATGTAGGGCTACATGAAATCTCTGGTCCATGCTAAAATGGTCAAACTACAAACAATTACCGCCCTGAAGGCCAACATAATTCGCGTTATTCCTTTAATTTATGCGAATATGTCTTTCAAAAGTGTTCCACCAGGATACACTACCTACAGCGGAATCGCGGCGGCCATTTAGTTGAAATTATATTCCACACTTAATTTTATGGAATTTCCTTAAAAATAAAATAAAAATTGTGGCTATATCACTTACACAGATTGTTTTATTTCATTACAAAATTAGAGCGCTATTAATTTAAAAAAAAACATATTAGGTAGCAACCGTGTTAGGCTAACCTGTGTACATACACATTCGTTTCCTTGCTGGGCGCGAGTCTCCGCTTATTTCACAAAGAGTTTTAGATCATTTGATTAATCGCATTGCTCTAGTGCATGCTGACTGATGTCACATGTGTTCTTAATATTTTATTTGTCAGACATGCAAGCTTATAGTGATGCTGACACAGGCTATCGAACTCAGTCAATTTACTATGCTGTTAAAGCGTGTTTACGATCCCTTAGTCTTACGGCTACAAATCTTACAGCTTCTTCTACATTATTCCATTAAATTCCACTACTCGACAAAGACCTCTTCCGTTGTAAATAGATTTACCTTATTGATCATGCTTGGCAGGTGACTTAGAGATGATTCGCTACTTTGATGCTGCTGTCCGTCGTCTATCCCGTCTGGGCATTTTTATAGTAGGGGGGAAATATTTCAAGTGAAACAAGTTGACAAATACAAGTTAATGAAATTATTATTCAGGCAATTAAAATTATTTAAGCACTGCTGTCTCTGTGTAGATAATGAAACAAAATTAACAGTCTTCAATTTTATGGCCGGCTTTAGTTGTAGTGACTTCTTGCCACTGGTAAGCACGATGGGATCAGATCTTATTACAAGATATGAAAGCCCTAGTTGTCCAACGTTATATTGCTTGGTGTGTCGCATGTCAAATAATGAAACCGAGTAGGTGCTATAAAAATAAAACATACTGTCTCTAACAAAGACCAATCTAAATTAGGTGATAATATTTACTATATAATGATATAATATAATATAATTTAATGAAACTGTGGCAAATATCTGTCTTATGAGGCAATCTATGGGGAGGTTTATCTTCAGCGGATTAATGGACTTTGACAGACAGCAATGGAAGTCAAATCGAAGAAATCGAATCCCAACAAAACAAAAGTCGGCTTAGTTATTTCAGCTTCATAGAGCTGACTTCTGTTGGAAGACAAAGACAAACGTTTTGGAAGTATTTTTTAATGGAATAAGAGTGACAAGTGAGCACACAGTCCAACTGATGATAAGTGGATGCTGTGGTCCATAGAAATCTACTTATCCTCGATTCAAGAAGAATTTTTACACAAAAACTTTCAAAAGTTTTCGTTATGTTATGCGGCTTTCTAATCATGAGGGTAGAAATTGATATTACCATTTCTATAGTATGTATATTTCTAATTGATGATGATGATGATTACTTTAATGATTACGATGTTAATAAACCTAAAAATAACCAATCTCATTATTAATATGGGATAAAAATGTAAGAAAATTATTTTTGCGTATAAATCTTTATGATAAATTACCAGTTACTCGCTTTCCGTAAACAGTACAGAATAGAATAGAATAGAATAGAATAGAATAGAATATCGTTTATTTCTTAGTATATGGTAATTACAGATGTTGAAATTATAGAATGATTCACATATACTACCGTATTCGGTGTAGAAATATTACAATTAAAATAATATTTAACACTTTATAGTACTTATTTAGACAAATTTATACATTTATAACATTATATAGGAATTATCAATTGTAGATATATATTATTATTATTATTAATACAATATTGGGAGCATTCATTTATGTATAATTTATAAATTTATAATCTATGAAATCGTTAACAGAATAAAAAAACATATCCAAAAGCCAAGAAAATATTGCACGTTTAAATTTATTTATAGGCAACTGTCTAATCTGTGGTGGCAGCTTATTAAAGATTGTTATTGCCATGCAGTGGGCATTACGACTATACAAATAAAGTCTTTGGGATGGTGCCACCAATTGGTTTGGGTTTCTGTCTTGGATCCTCTTGGAAATACGTTCATTTATTGGAAATAGATAGGAATATCTCTTAACGAACAAACATATTTCAAAAATATAGAGACAGGGCAGTGGAAGTATCTTTAATTTTTGAAATAATGGCTTACAATGATCTAAATAATTAGCGCCACACATGGATCTAATACATTTTTTTTGTGCTTTAAACGCCCTGCCTATATTCACTGAATTACCCCATATAACTAATCCATAGCGAAGTACTGAAGAGACGTACCCATGATATGCACTGAGGACTGTTTCTTTACTGGCTGTGAGTCTTAGTTTGCGAAGAGCAAATACAAATTTATCGAGTTTACTACACACTTTATCTACATGTTCTTTCCAGTTCAATTTACCATCAATAATTATACCTAAAAATAATGTAGATTGTACTGGTTGCAAAACAGTATTATTATATTGTATTTTAACAGGGTGGCACTTTGAATTTAGAGTTTGGTACTGTATTAATTTAGTTTTATTTAAATTGACATGTAGATTATTCTCTTGTAGCCATTGCACTGCATTTTGTAACTCATTATTAGTTTCAAATTCGAGATTATTTTTGTTTAAACAGCTTATGGTTAGTGTAGTGTCATCAGCAAACAATGTGCATTTATGTTTTAGGTTACTACAGAGATCATTAATATAAATAATGAATAAAAATGGCCCTAGATTACATACAGATACATTATACAGATTTTTACTTTATTATATCCGTTTCAGTGAAACGTCTTTTTTATTTTCGTTTGCTTTGATACGATATATTCTCAAAGAGTACTATTAAATTGTTAATTTTAACTTAATTTTGTGAAGTATTTTTAAAGAAGAAATTAGTTAATAAGCATAGGAACAAAGAAACAAAAGATTATTTGTTTGTTCCTATGCTTATATCCTGTAATTTAGGTAAAGCATATTAAAAAAATTCTAGCATAGGAGTTTATATTACGTAATCATTGTTGTAAATTCAAAGGTATTTAGTTAGTAAAGTTGTTTTTCACTGCCACACATAAATAAGTTTAAGGCTACTTATTCTGGAGGGTTCCGAAAATGGCACCGTTCTTATTATTAACGGTATTCAAAAAACTGCGTTCGCAAGAGGTTTATTAGCTCTGTTTCACTGCAAGATCTCTTATTCAATTAATAATTTAACATTGCGTATCAAAGGTCTTGAGTAATACGTATTTGTTTTGAAACAATTGGTTAGTTTTCCATCTTCAGCTGGTCCAAAGATTTTTTTGGTCTTTTAGTACCGTGTGTGTAATTCTTTCAGTTATACCACATTTAATGATTCATTAAGACATCCAGTAACAGTGGCGTAGCTATGAAACCAAGGGCACAGGGGCAAAAATAAAATTGGGGGCCCTATTTGAACCAAAATTCAAAACCTACTTTAAAGGTGCAAAGCTAATTATTCAACAGCTCCTTACAAATAAATAATAAAGCAAAGTTACTATGTAGTATGTGTAAGGTGGCAGAGGCAGATAATATTTAATCGTACTCGCTTATATATATAACATATGTGTGTGTGTGTGTATGTACATACTTTAAAAGTTTGACGTTATAATTATAACAGCTAAATTATCCCAAGTTGTTAAATCTGTATTTTTTTTTATAGGATAGGGTGACAAACGAGCACACAGTCCACCTGATGGTAAGTGGTTGCTGCGGCCCATAGACATCTACATCCATCCTCGATTACGAATCAAAATGCAGATGCGTTGTCACACGTAAGGACTAAGATGGAATGCCTCGTTTCCAGTAAAAAGGGTCTCCGGATTCTACACTCACCATACGAAAGACAGCAACGTTAAGCTACTATTTCACGCTGGTATTCTGTGAGAGCGTGGTCTTTCCCCGGTCGAGCCGATCCATTCGTGCTACAACCATAGTACATACTGTATTGATCGAACAGTATTTTTTTAAACATAAATGACGCCAGAATATGTAAATCAAACGCATGTGAAGCCGGGGCGGGTTGCTAATAATATTATAAATGTGAAAGTTTATTTGTTTGTTACGCTCTCACGTAAAAGCTACTGTATGGATTTGGATGAAATTGTGTGCTTCCGTTTTATCCTGGTAAAAGTATCCCGTGGGATAATTTTCAATGTTGGTGTATACCGGGCGAATGAAGTCGCGGGCGGAAGCTGGTAACAATAAAGAATGACACAAAGTAGATTACAGTTAATATCTAATATTGGTACTTAGACAATAAAACGAAGTAAAAGTTTAGGTGATTTTATTAAAGTCATGTTTATGCTGTAGAGGTGCGATAAATTCTCGTGATTTCAGTTCTAGCCATTCGAGGTTTATTGGTCAAGGGCCAAAAAATTAAAAATCGAATTCTTTATATATTTTATAATATATGTATAATTTTATTGAACATCGTCGTCATGGAAGCTGAGGGGCTCCTTGAGCTCGAGGGCCCCGGAGCACTGCTCCGCCTAGCCCCAAGGTAGCTACGCCACTGTCCAGAAAGTCAATGGATATAGTTGACACAAGGCCGTTTTTTGTAGCAGATATGACGATAGTATTTTGTAACCTGGTTTATTAAAGTATTAATTTAATTACGATAATAATATATTTATGTACATATCGCCAATACTGTTTATTTCAAATTTGAGCCAGCAGTGAATTACAGTAAATAAATAATTAGTACTTATTAACGCACATGTGGCTGGTAAATTGAGACTAGTTGATAATGCGATAATAATACCAACACTCAAAATGAGGATCATTTACTTGTAGAGAGTTCGTCAACACATAATTAAGGCTTAGTTTGATTCCAATAGTCTTTATCTTGAACGAATTAACCACTGGACCCGACATATAAGCGGACGTACATATACCGATCTTGTCAGTAACCAGGTAATTCTGCCTTGGTCGTTTATTTTTGCGTCAGTCTCAAGCACTTACTTGTCAACAAAACATCTCCCAAAAAAGACTAAATGTTTAGTTAAATGGTGTAAAAACTATAGTGGCGGAAGCAGCACTATTTCTTTTCACCTGTAAGTACATTATTTTATTAGATTTATTGTTATTTATCACAAAATTTAATCAAATGTGAAATAAAATTTTGTATTATCCAACAATGTTAAATATAGTCAATATTTCTATGTATTGTTGACATCTGACAACCATCACAAAATGGCTGAATTATACCATTCAGAACGAATGACTAAAACTGTGGGTGAGTCTGAGTGAGTCAATTTGACATCGACTATTGCTTGACCATGTCGAAAAATATATCGATATTTGACGATATGATCGAATGAATGATGATGTTATTTGTACAATACAATAACACTTAAAAATAGTTATATAACAGTATCCTACAATCTGATGTCATTAAATTATAATAATAATTTTTATTATTATTTCTACTAATTAAATAAAAATATTATAAATGGAAAAATTATAATAAGTATCTGTACTTAAAATATTTAAACACATAAATTACACGAATTTTCAAATTTCCCAGTTCAGAAGCAGTTCGTAGAGATGAAACCTGGATTCCGGCGAAACACAGCGCCATATGCAGTGTACATTTCGATACTGCCTGTTTTAATACTAATGCAAAGAAACAGAAAATCACACCAATGAAGGCAGTCTCATTGCCCATAAAGACAAGGGAAAACTGATACTTCCCTCAAGTGATACCATACCTATTTGTTAGCACTGCGAACTTGAACTTCGGAAGGCTGTTCAGAATAAAAGACTAAAAAAACGACGGGTCGCACTCCGGGAATGCCGGCGGAAGTGAAAACTTGAATATTAACGTTGCGCATTTTTGACATTTTGGAATGGTTTGGGAATAATTTTGCACGAATTGCTTTAATTATCAGTATAAAAGTACTATCATTTATGTGGTAAAATACAATGTTTATTTATTGCGATATCGTACACAAACATGGCAATTTATATTACATTCGCGCAAGCGCCCTGCGCCGCCTAAACGAAAAAGCAGGCGCAAGTATACATTTTGGCTACGCCATAGAAAGAGAGGGGGATAGTTCCTCTCCTACGCCGTCCGTCTTCCGCATTTTAGATCAGGGTCACGTGTCCTGACGCGAGTTTAACATTTTTTACTCATTACAAAAAAAGTATACAACGCCGCTAAAGAAGTTTTCACTTCAAAAGATTACACAACAGACTTTCTTCTGCCGAAAGTAACAGAAATATTGCTCAAACTTCCGTTGTACGAAGACATTCATTTCCCTAAATTTGAAAACGACGACGTGAATCACGTCGAAGAATTAACGAAAGCCGTTGTTGAAAAGTATTTAAATATTAGAATTTCTTGTGTAAAAAAGCGAACAAAACAAATTCTAAGAAACACATTTGAAGAAAAATTGTACATAATAAAAGTCAGTAAACCTATTTAAATAATTTAAACTTAACAAAAATTTGACGTTTATCATAACTATAATTAAATAAAAAGTCCATAACAATGTCCTGCTTCTTTTATTTTAATAAAATTTTAAATACCGGAAGCTTACCTCACCTTCATTATCCCATTATTTACTTTGTCTTACAGCTTATTTACGATTTGCCTTTTCTTTCTCATTCGTTCATTAATATATTTTATCGACTACGATCAAGCACTAGAAATAGAGTGAACTTTGTATCTGTGTTTATATTAACGTAATAAAATCTTCGTGGACGTTATTCCCCACTTGGTTGAACGAGTTTTCATACACTTCTGTTTTATGTCGGGTCCAGTGGTTAATTCGTTCAAGGTCTTTATGTTAAGTTGTATTTCCATCCATCCATTACAGCCTATAGAAGTCCACCGCTGAACACAGATCTTACCCACAGGTTTTGCCATATTTGCTACGCTTGGCAGGCGGATTAGTGACCGCAGTTTTTATATAATTTCAGTTGTTATCAGTATTAATATTTTAGTTTCAGTCTGTCACCTCTTACGACACCCACGGGACGACATAGGGTGAATATTTTTACATCGCCACGACGGTAGTCCTTCCTTTTCGGTAGGTGACTCATTGAGTCTTACTACGGCCGATATACTGTGTGTATGAGAATAATCAAAATGCAGATGAGTTGAGCACTAGCCTGAGCACTAAGATGGGATCCCCCGTTTCCACTGAAAAGCGTCAACTTTACACTACACTCACCATTATATACAGAGAGCGTGGTCCTTCCCCGCTCGAGCCGACCGATTCGTACCACAGCTATAATATAGCTGAAGCATGGCTCGACTACGTATAAAATACAGATATACAGACAATTTTATTTACTTTAAAAAGTATAAGTTGCACCAATAGTAAAGTTAAGTCATGCAATGACGGCTTTTTTAGAAGTCTCTGCTTTTGTAATACGATTGTCAAAGACTTAGTACTAGTTTATCATACAGTCATCCATCTCAGAGACGAGATATTATACCGGATTCATACATTTTGATCAGCTTGGGAACGCATTCGTATTTCGTACGCAAATACGAGAGCATCATGCACGCGATGCATGCGGCTGTTTTAACTTAGAATGTTGTTTTTTCTGGAAAACTTGTTTTAGGGTTCACGTCAAAGTGTTTCGCGAATTTTACTTTTTTGGTCGGTAAATGTAGTAACGGAATATGTAGTGGGTTTCCGCGTTTTTAAAATCAGCACTTTCATCTCAATTTCTGCGTAAATTTAAAATTATTCGCTTTATGTTTGTTACTTTAAAGTTTTATTTATAATTGTTAAGTTGAATAAAATTTAATGACTATATGATATACTGTTTGGAATAAGCCTCATCTCATATTTTAAGAAAAGGAGTTTTCCTCCACACTGCATCAGAGCATGTTGGGGGACTTCACATGTTTTCGAGAAATATTTTATTCCTCATACTTGCAGGTTTCCTCATGATGTTTATATGCGGTAAATTAGTATTTTAAATTGTGAATACTGTGAAAATTGCTGTAAGTGGTATAGCCCCGAAGCTAACACGTTAATATTTTCCCAAAAATAATTGATTTAATTTTAAAGCAAATATGTCCAGGGTATTAAAAGAATTATTCGTTGTCTACCAAAGTTTTCACTAACTGGCAATCTCATCCGCATATGACGCACCTTGCTTAGTTGCAAATTAAACTGGCGATGGAATGATGGCGGAAATTTTTTCCAAGTATCATTATTATTGTTTATCATTATAGCCTTTCACAAGTACACTGCTCGAGAAGGCCTACGTTATTGAAATCCAAAAATTACGAACCTAAGCTACCTGAACCGGGTTTCGTCATACACTGTTCAAATAACTGATACTCTAACTCTAGAAATATTTTTTTCCAAATATTTCCACATATAAATAGGTTTAACCCAAATCACAGAGAGGGGTATAGTATTACCAGTGCAGTGCAGAAACATTCTATCCGCTATACACTTAAGAACCGTGTGCAGACTATGGACAAATTTGTGCAGTGCAGAAAGATTCTATCCGCTATACACTTAAGAACCGTGTGCAGATTATGGACAAATTTCCCAAGAAATCCATGATTTGACCCAATATTGGAAAGGTCTATATAGTGCGTTTTTGATTAATTCTAGAAAGAATCTTCAAATCACTCAAAGTAGTAGAAACGTACATCCACACATCCACTATATCTATAGTATATCTATAGTATATATAGTATAGTACAGACATCTGTCTGTACCACGGAATCGACTAGCAACTCTATTCCAGGTACATATACTATACGTGGTAGAGCCATGCTGCAGTTATATTGGAAGTATAGTTGTAGCACGAATGGGTCGGCACGACTGGGAAAGGACCACGCTCTCACAGAATACCAGCGTGAAACAGTAGCTTAATGCTGCTGTGTTTCGTATGGTGATTATAGAGAATCGGAGACCCTTTTTACTGGAATCGAGGTATTCCATCTTAGTCCTCAGGAGTGACGATGCATCGTCATTTTGATTCTTATTCGAGGGTAAATGTAGATGTTTATGGGTAACTGCATCCAATCACTATCAGGTGGACTGGGTGCTTGCTTGTCACCCTTATTCTAAAACATGCTCCGAATAAACAGAGTAGCAATGGAATATAGCATCAAATGTGGACTTAGGATTACTGGTATTGGAACTGCGACACACAAGCGAGCACACAGTCCACCAGATGGTAAGTAGTTGCTGTGGCCCATAGATATCTACATCCATCCTCAACTACGATTCAAAATGCAGATGCGTTTTCACCCGTGAGGACTAAGATAGAATGCCTAATTGTGCTCCTTAATCCTGCGTAATCTCCGTTGAGAGTGGCCCCAGTAAACGAAAATCAATATAGATTCTGTGTATTTCTAATTCGATTTCTGAATGAGATTTCGTCGGATAACCTTCGTAAAAGTTCAGTACCTAGGTACTGAACTTTTTTTTTGCTGAATAAAATTTTAATCTTTTTATCCTATAATGTAGTTATGGATTGTATAACGTAGGCAAAACTCTAGAAGTAATGATGTCGTAGCATATAGGTAAGTATAGTAACCATCTTAATTCGAAAAGTAGTTTACAAATCAGTATCATTTTTAGGCTTTAGTCTGTTTCATTAAAGAACACCCTTGGAAAATACGCGGGCTAAAACTATACAGTATGAAATTTGACAACAAATGTCAAATTTCGTGAAGACCGTGAACCGTGACACCGTGGCTAAGAGATCGCTTTAATGAAAAATACTCTTCTTAAGCCATTGAATCCGAGGTTATTCATATACTACATTTTGTAATAAGAAGTAATGCACGCAATGAAGTAGTAATTGTATGGTACGAAACCTTAAAAAGAGATCTATATATTGATTAAATGGTAGCTCAAGTGTTAAGCGCTCATAGAAGACTGGAGTAACAAACGATCTATAGTTCAATTCCCGAACACCTGCAGCTAACTTAAAACAAAGAATGCTACAGATGCGTAAACGCAATAAAAAAACGCTGTAAAATCGACTTTATTCCATATAATAAAAACCTTTCATTCATATTTTTCATAAAGTTGCAAAAGCTAAAGGTAGAAAGAGTTTAAAACATATCGCCAAAATTTAACGCGAACTTTGATTTATGTTTAACATTTCCTTGTCAACTTCTAAATAAAATGCCACACGCTTTATGCTGACGATGACGTAGACTGATTGAACGAGATTTATTACATTTATGTAGCATCGTACGCCGTTATACTTTTTATCACTACCGGTAACCCGTTGCGAACATATATTTAAGTATATTTTAACGAAACAAATATCAATAATCTTAGAAATTATTTCTTATATTTACGCGAACTCTACACATTGATTAAAACTACTTTTACTTTTTTCATTCCCGACGTTTCGGGTGCTTTCCAGCACCCAAGGTCACGGGGGACTGAGGTGAATGACGTCCCGAGTTTGAGTGCTGATTTATCACGTAGTCTGCGGTGAAGGAAAACATATGACAAATTATGCATGTCTGAGAAATTAAAAAAAAAACATATTCCTAATACATGTAAAGATCGTCACGCATTGGGCCAGCACTGCGGACATTTCCTTGTCCGAAATGAGATTAGGTTTATGCCCAGCTATGGGACGTAAATAGGCTGTAATTTTTGCAGCTCAAAAACCCTCTTTCCAGATTGTCAGCTCGACGATCCGTACGATATCGCTTCATTGCTACCTCATATTATTTGATTGAGCTTTGAAAAAAAGTGCAAAAATCATCATACAACCTGATAATTGAGGCGAGGATTTCCTACGCTAAGAAGCTTTTAGCACCCTTCTCCATTGCATGCATATTTGTACACGAAATAAGCGTGCACATGTTGGACAAAAAGCTATTTGAAACGTATTAACTAATTTAAAAAAAGATCTATATATCAATGTAAGTAGTTGATTAAAAATCGAATTCATTAACATGCCTTTCAAATTATCAAAAACGTTAAATGGTCACAACTTAAAAAAAAGGAGAACTCTAACGTCAAAGTTATTTCCCGACGATTAAATTATAATTTTTTAACATAATTCATTTATAAAAATATTTTAAAAATCCATTTCATTAAGAATTCAATTAAGTATTTTAAGTATGCACGTATTTTATTTCAAGAAGTATCGCGTAAAACATTAACACCCGGCTGTTCTTTCGGATAGCTGAACCGATTGTGATCAAACTTTACGAACAGATACAAAGCAATACCGGGAGCGATGTAGGCTACGTTCAATACAAAAAACTTGGAGGTGCTATTTAAAAAAAAACGAAAAATTGATAAAATATATGGTCTTTCATTATCTTAAATCTAAAACCCCCAATTTTATAGATCCTATTCTCGCGAAGCTGGAGCGGGTCGCTAGATGTTTTATAAGAAAGCCTTTAGCTATATATATTTTAGTACTAAAATAATTAAAAACAGTCCCTTTTTTCAGCAAGAGCTCGTCGAAATCAAAATGCTGCTTTTGTAGCATTATGAGGATTCGCTAAGCAAATCCTTTGTCTAAGCCGGCACTTATAAAAGAATTGGTCCGTACAAGTTTTAATGAGTGCACAGGGTCTCATCAACTTTTATCTCTTTTTATACATTTTTTCCGCTTAGTAGACTACATTTAATGTAACGGACTCAGTCCGTCGTGTAGTGGCGCTTTAAGAGTATCCACTATCCCATATTATAACGAAGGTGTTACTAGAGGCAGCACAGAGAAACTGAAACAGGAGGTTAGCGGCAGCATTTTCTTAATAATACTTGCCACGCGTGGAAACTGAGAGAATTATCTTCCTATAAAGCGAAATATGAAGAGGTATATGTTTAGCAGTGGACTTTTGATAAACTTTAATGAAAATTGATTGCAATAAGCTGCAGCTTGGTAGACGTTTCATATTATGTTTTTTTTCTTACGTCCATCCATCCAATTACAGCCTAAAAACTACTAAACTTTAGTTAATTGAACATAAGCCTCCAGTATTGATAGCCTCATAGGGAGGATATGCCACAGTTGCTGCACTTGGTAAACTTTTTTTTCTTCATTTGGGTAAACAAACAATAGTACAATATAATTTATAATTTTGAGAAATTTATAATGTTGTTAGCTCGTGTTTCAGTTTCTCGCTATCGCCTCCTACGACATCCACGGGATGTGGGGTAGTTGACATTTATACACCCCCAATAGACGGTTATTTCTATACTACTCGTATGTTTTTATATTTTGGAATTTGGAATATTTTAAAGGTCTTATTTGGTTTGAAACAATTTTATAACTATGAGATTGCTTCTTGGGGACTTCCCGTTCTTCCCCAAGGTATTTGGCTTAGGATTGTACTTTATTATGCATGTAGCTTTTGATGACGAAAGGGTGTTTATAATAAATGTATAATTGAAAGAACAACATTTAAATACAAGGAAAACTAATATGCGTGTAATATATTCAAAATTCCGATCTCAATTCACGTTGACGTATCAAAGTTCGTTGAGAATCTTTTCTGTTTTTTTTTTGTTGTTTTTTATTGAAGAGAAAACAAACGAGCACACACTCGCATAGTCCGATGTGACGTTATTCCGACACGATCGGATAGATCAGACGCAGGACCAACGTAATTTTGTGTTGTCCCAGGCAAGCGTTTGAAAAACCACCACTCCTGACTCCGGGCTGCAACTTAGATACGAACACGGTAACTAACTGTCGGAAATGGTGTTAACGAACACTAGACCAATAATTCAGTCAAACTACACTAAACCATACGAAACACAGCGGCATCGAGCTGTTGTTTTACGTTGGTAATCTGTGAGAGCGTGGTCCTACCCCGATCGTGCCGACCCACATTCATTGTACGACTATAATAAAGCTGAAGTTTACCTCTAAGTCTACCTAAATTTACCTCGTTACTATACAATCATATGAATTCAATACAGATCATAATTTATAATACTACGTGTGAGTAACAAACTTATAAATTATCTATGTTAATAAATAAACAATTTGAATAATTAAGATAACACTAATACTTGAAAATACATTTGTTACTATTTTACTATTAGGTATATATGCGCCCAACTGCATAAAATCGCACAGTCTGGTTTACCACAAATATTACTAAAAACAGCGTATATACATATCCGATCCTATGGATCAGTGAAGCAACTCTCTTGCTTAGGATGGTCATATGATTGCTGTCGGCGGAGATCAACCCCAGGTTGTGAAGAACCCGTAATGCTACATTTTAAAGAGAGCGTTGTACCCTTGAGCTACTACGCCTATATTTGTTGTAAGAATGTATAAAATATTAGTATTGTCGTATTAAGAAAATTAAATTAAAAATTAAATGAAATTGTTGTTGTGAAAACTGTCGTACGAAGCTATGTTGCAAACTTAATCCAGAATTAATGTCGTGGTGTAATTAAAACTTTGGACACGTTCGCAAAATTGAAACGCCGTCATTGTTACGTAAAACGTAATTAATAAATTTACTGTTTTTCGTTGACAAGCCATGCAGAAGTAAAATACTGTTTTTTATTATCCTTCACTTTTATATATATAGGATTTGGATAAAATTTAGTTATTATTTAAGTTTTTTTTTTCAAGTATATCTGATAGGTGTGTAATCCCAGAAAAAATTAAGCAAAGTTTAGTCGACCAACTATTATCATGTTTAGTACCACTTGCACTTGCACTTATTGCTAGAAGTTTTTTTTTTAAATAGAATAACGGTGAAAAACGAGCACACACTAAACGTAATGGCAAGTGAATGGCGGAGAAATTCACATCTATCCTTGATTAAGAATCAAATTGCATATGCGTCACCTTCCTGAGGGCTGAGACGAAATACCTCGTTACCAACAAAAGGGTTACGGGTTCTTTACACTCACCATATGAAATACAACAGAATTCAACTGCTATTCAAAGCTAGTATTCTGTGAAAGCGTGCTGTTTTCCCGATTAAGCTGACTGCAGCCAAAATATAGCTGCGGTGTGGCTTTATCCTTATTGATAAATATGATGCTTTGATTAAAGGTAGGTACTTGTGCTGTTTGTGTGATATTATGTATATTTTATCGTTGTTAAGAGGAAGATAGTACTATTATATAATAATTCACCAGGAGAAAATATTGATTTGAAAGGAAACTTGAAAAATTATTGCTGAGTACAGCCTTCCCCAAATCTTGCCGTGAAACACGGTCCTCAGCCATCGGCGCTAATGATTTTACGCACCAGGCAGCTGACGTGGAGCCATTATCACAAGACTATTATTCCCACAAATAATTCTGATATCTATATGGACCGAAACTAATCGGAGATTTTAACATTTGATAATAATCATTAAATAATGATAATCTCATGGGAGATAAGATAGGCAAACTTTAATAAATAGTATTTTAATCGGGCGCAGGCGGGAAATGCACAAACTACAGGATTATTGGGAGGTATTGTGTATGTATGAGAAAGATTTTGAACAACATGTACATTTTCTCATCAAGGTTTTAATCATGATACATTTATTACATTGAATATTTTTTTAAATTTATTTTATGTACACACATCAAGATACAGAAGCAGTCTTATAGTAATTTCGTACAAAGGTTCTACCTATTCCATAATTAGCTGAAATATCTTCCAATAGACCCATAAAGGAAATTATATTGAAATTTCAAACTTAGTGCATATATTAGTACTACTAAAAATAAAAAATATACAAAATGTTACGTAAATTATAACATTATAAAATAAAACAATAAATAAAAATAAAATAATCAATACATAATAATAATAATAAATACGATAGTTACATATGATATATATAAACTAAAACTAATATAATAGAATAATATATATTAATTAACAGGATGTAAGTATTTTATTTATTCTTATTGTACGCAAATTGTAATATCACTATAAAATTCGAGGATAATTTTTTTCAATTGGTTTAAATGTAACTAAGCACGTGTAATTTATTTTGTGGAAACCCAGTACGGTCTACATTGTTCACGCACATGTTTTTCAAGCAACATTTATAGCAATGTAATCATGATTTTTTCTTTAAAGCTATAAATTTCAACTCACCTATTCTCAAAGCCGAAATCGAAGCGAACAAGATTAAGGCTCTACCAGCCATTTCGGTCTGGGTTCCTGTAAAACAAAACATATGAGATTAATGTATTACATATTTTTTGAATTTGAATTTTAGTAAGAAAATTTTATCTGGTCGAATATTAAAATAGATTTTAATTATTACGTCAGAATCATTACAGTCCCACTGCTAGACATAAGCCTCCACAAAGATATGAATAGATAGTCCTAAGCCACCTCCATCCACCGATTTTTTTTGCTATAATATTCAAGCCGGGATAAAATCCAAATTAATATAACTTAAATATTAATAATCTTCTACATAAAAGTTGATGTTTGTTCGTATTTTATGCGGTAAAACTTTGTCAACTCATTGGTTGTACTTGCGCGAGGTTATAGATATAGTGCAATTAACTTACACTAGATGGCGCGCGTACCGACAATTTATTTGAAAGTTAAAGATCAATTCAATTCAATTTCAATGAATGTCTGATCATACGCAATTAAACAATATAACTCTACCAAATTTAAGACGGTATTTTCAAAATTATTTCTTCTGTGGCATACAGCGCAGGATAGCAGCCGGTTATATATAAATTATTATAATTATTAATGTTTATATTTCCTGTAAGTATATATTTGGTAAGGATGAGACAGCCACTAGGAAACCTGAATTATCCACCCTATGTTTGTTCTTCGAGCTATATGATAGGTCTATTAGCACATAACGCATTTTACGGTTTTTTATCGACGCTTAGCTTTTTATGTGTAGAGCTATATTATGCTACAGCTATATTACGTTTTTATTATTTCGAGACCCTTTTTACTGGAAACGAGGCATTCCATCTTAGTCCTCACGGGTGACAACGCATCTTCATTTTGATGCGTAATTGACGATAGATGTAGATGCCTATGGTATCCAGCAACTAGTTACCATCGGGTGGACTGTGTGCTCGTTTGTCACCCTTATACTACATTTTTTTAAAACGTTAGCTTAGTGATCCGTTGAACTATTTCGTTTGCTTTTCATTTATGACAAATATTTTGATTACGGATTCCGTCATTTGGAGAAACTTTGAGTATAGTTCTATCTAAGCTTGTCGGGTGTCTGATGTTTCCCATTCACAGATATATTCATGCAATTAAAAAATCACGGCTGGGTTCTATATTAAGTCATCACAGGTAATACGCACTCATTGACAATTTTTTTTAAAGTTTTGAGAAATACGAAACGCGAATTGAGTTGTAATTTCTCGAACACTGCCCAGCCGAATTAGATTCGCCGATTGAGCCTTTTGTCAAAGTTGGATTTACTTAGCTGGATAATCTGTCCTAGGTAAACATTGAGATATAAACTTTCAGGAGGTTAGGACAAATCATGGTACGTATTCGATTCCTAGCAAAGTTGTACAGCATATAACTAAAACGCTGTGGTTACCTTTAATTGCAAATTTTATAAGTTAAGTACTGTGAACCCTAAAGTCTCTTTAATAAAAACAAAAAATAATATCACTGCCATAAATTCTATGCCTATGTACATCTCTGTGTCCCTAAAAGAACCACCGGGATGTTTATTACATTCTGTATAATCGCACACGATCGCATCGCAATTGACTCAGATACACACTATGGGTTTTTATGAGAAAATCCTGAAGTTATAACCTATTTAATAAAAAGTACCATTTAAAGACGTTAATAATAAAAATAAACGCGTCAAATACAGAAATTTCATTATTTTAACTAAGTACCAAAATATTTTATTTTACAAGAATTTAGGTGAAACTTAGCCCGAAATGCATCTAGATGGGCAGGGGGTGCTAAGAATCTCCGGTGGAGGTTCGGTTGCCACCTACGACGACTCAACCTGCCAACATATAACGCACGCACCCTGAGGACTGACGAGAAGATACTGGAGTTGGAAGAAGAGTTAGACAAGTTGCGCTGGCATATTATTGGGTTATCCGAGGTCCGAAGAGAAGGGGAGGACACGGTAATCCTCGAATCCGGCAACTTGTTCTATCACCGGGAAGGCGACCATCTGTCCCAAGGAGGTGTCGGATTTATCGTCCACAAGTCTCTCGTCAACAACGTTGTAAAGATTGAGAGTGTGTCGACGAGGGTCGCGTACCTGATACTCAGAATCACCAAACGGTATTCGCTGAAGGTCATACAGGTTTACGCATCAGCCTCGGCACATCCCAATGAGGAGGTGGAGGAAATGTATGAGGATATTTCCAGAGCCATGCATTCCTCCAAAACCCACTACATGGTGTTGATGGGAGACTTCAACGCAAAACTAGGCACAAGAGAAAGCGGTGAGTTGAAGGTAGGGAAATTTGGAGTAGGGCAACGGAACCGTAGGGGCCAGCAGCTGGCTGACTTTATGGAGAAAGAGGGACTCTTTATGATGAACTCTTTCTTCCAGAAGCGGCCCCACAGGAAGTGGAACTGGTCGAGCCCCGACGGTTCGACCAAAAATGAGATTGACTTCATTATGATGACCAGACGCCAACTGTTCAGTGATGTCTCAGTGATCGCAAGGGTGAAAACTGGCAGCGATCACCGAATGGTTAGAGGCACACTGAACCTATAAGTTAAGTTGGAGAGGTCTCGTCTAATGAAGTCAACGCTCCGTCCCCCTCGTGCTCTAATCCAGAATCCCGAAACCTTTCAGCTCTAGTTACGTAACCGCTTTCAGTGCCTAGAAGATTGCAATGCAGTGGACGATATGAATGACAAGCTCGTGGAGACTGTCCATGCGGTCGGAGCTAAGTTCTGCAAGACCGGCCGCAGAAGAACACAAAAGCTCTCCGATCACACTCTTAATCTCATGGCTGTTAAACGGGAGATGAGGCTACAATCGTCAACAGATTTGACAGCTTACAGGCAACTGAACAGACAGATCTTCAAATGCATGCGGCGAGACTTACACAAATTTAATACTGCTCGTATTGAAGAAGCGATTGAGCGGAACCAGGGCTCCAAAGTCTTTGCCAGAGATCTGTCTGCCAGTAAGAGCCAACTGTCAAAGCTGAAGACTGAGTGTGGCAGCATCCTTTCCGGGACACCTGAGATTCTGAGTGAGATTAAGAGGTTCTATGGGCAGCTGTACACATCATCGTTGGAGCCACACGCAAGTGTGAGTAACGATCCAAGAGCGGGACTTATCCGACACTATTCCGATTATATCCGGGACGTCAGTCTGAGCGAGATTAGAATGGCTCTCCAGCACCTTAAAAACGGCAAGTCCCCGGGCGAGGATGGAATTACAGCGGAGCTTCTGAAAGCGGGTGGAAATCCGGTACTTGAAGTCCTTCAGAGGCTCTTTAATTCCGTCCTCCATGGTGGCACTACTCCGGAGGCGTGGAGCGGAAGTGCGGTGGTCTTGTTCTTCAAGAAAGGTGACAACGCCCTCTTGAAGAACTACAGACCGATTTCCCTTCTGAAACGCGTCTACGTGCTGTTTTCGACAGTCATTACAAATCGTCTCGCACGCAGACTCGACGACTTCCAGCCTCCCGAACAAGCCGGTTTCCGAAAAGACTTTAGCACCATAGACCACATACATACCCTTCAGCAAATTGTACAGAAGTCCGAAGAGTACAATCTGCAACTTTGCCTGGCGTATGTGGTCTATGAGAAAGCCTTTGATTCCGTCGAAATTTGGGCGGTGCTACAGTCCCTTCAGCGGTGCCAAGTTGACTGTCGGTATATCGAAGTGCTGAAGTGTTTGTACAGTAGGGCTACGATGGCTATCCGAGTACAGAACCAAAGTTCGAAACCTATCCAACTGCAGAGAGGTGTAAGACAGGGTGACGTTATTTCCCTGAAACTCTTCACCGCTGCATTGGAAGACGTTTTCAAGCTACTGGACTGGAAAGGATACGGTATTAACATCAATGGCGAGTACATCACTCACCTTCGATTTGCCGACGATATAGTTTTTATGGCAGAATCGCTGGAGGACTTAAGCACTATGCTCAATGACCTCAATAGTGCCTCCCAACAGATAGGTCTTAAGATGAACATGGACAAAACAAAGATCATGTTTAATGTCCATGTCACATCTATGCCGGTAGTTGTTGGGAGCACTAAGCTCGAAGTTGTTGACGAGTACGTTTACCTGGGACAAATAGTCCGGCTAGGTAAGTCCAACTTCGACCGAGAGGTCAATCGACGGATTCAACTCGGCTGGGCAGCGTTCGGGAAATTACAACGCATCTTCTTGTTAGGTATACCTCAAAACCTGAAAACTAAGTTGTACAACCAGTGCGTGCTGCCAGTGATGACATATGGAACTGAGACGTGGTCCTTCACTGCTGGCCGTATGAGGACGCTCAAAGTCGCTGAGCGAGCTATGGAGAGGGCTATGCTCGGAGTTTCTCTGCGTGATAAACTTAGAAATGAGGATATCCGCAGTAGAACCAGAGTGACCGACATAGCCCAATGGATTAGTAAGCTGAAGTGGCAATGGGCCGGCCATATAGCTCGAAGAACCGACAACCGTTGGGGAAAAAAGGTTCTCGAGTGGCAACCTCGTACCGGTAGACGAAGTGTGGGGCGACCCCCCACTAGATGGAGTGACGACCTGGTAAGACATGCAGGAAGTCGATGGATGCAGGTGGCTCAGGACCGTGCTTTGTGGCATACCTTGGGGGAGGCCTATGTTCAGCAGTGGACTTGTAAAGGGCTGTAATGATGATGATGATGATGATGATGATTATTGATAGTATCGTTCCGACCTCTATGATATGGATTATGGACAGCGAATTATTATTACTTTTCATGTAATTTATTTTGTTATTTCTTAAAAATAAACTTTTAATTATATGTATTAACCGGCTTAAAGAATATTTATATAATTCCCATAAAACAGTTTCCGTATTCGGTGCTAAAACACATTTTATCGAAAAATTAAAACTTCGTCACCTATTTTTTAACTTTTAAGGTTTGAATTTTCTTAAAATCTTTAAAAAAAGAATAAATTTAATCGCTTAACTCAGGGGTTCCGAAACTGTTTGTGTTCACGGCCCACTTACAGATTTTGTATTTTTTCTCGGCGCTCTAGCTTATCGAAATAGTGTACAACGATACCGGGTAGATATAGACACAAAAATTAATATAATATATTTTATATGAAACTGAGTTTTTATATTTATATTGTCACATTTAATGTTAAATCAAATAAGAAAAAGTATACAATGGCTACTTAGTCAATATAACGTGTAAACTTAGTGAACACCACATATTTTTCAAAGCGTTGTATAATGCTGGATATCGTTCTTTTTATATCTTGCCACATTTATCTTTGAACAATAGTTGCTCTTTATTACAGCTACAGCTTAAAATTCGCCGTTTGCACACGCAAATAACTATGTTTAGTTTCCGAAGAACGGTAAACAGGAGTGCCTCACGGCGATCTTCTATACTCTCTGCGGCGTACCAGGGCGCCGCAACGCACTCTTTGGGAACCCTCTAAATTAACTGGTTTCTGAGAAATCGGTAAATAATATAAAAAATATATGGCTTTTACGTACTAGAACTTTTTTATTCTCTGGTCTCTGTTATTAAAAAACATAAAATTATAAATTATCAGAAATCCACTAACTTATAATATATGTTTGTGTCGTCTTCAAATTCCAAGTCTATATTACGTATGTGTTCAATTTTTGTATGTCGTTTACGAAGCTCAAGTTTGGCCTCACATATAATACTGTTCTCATCTCTGGCCAAGGCACCGCAGTGCCAGCTTGACCGCATCTAGCGCAGAGTGGTTCGAATCGTCGACGACGGATTTCTTTCTGATCAGCTCGATTGTTTGGCGCTGCCGCATACCCTTGCATTTCTTATCGCATCTAGCACGGGGAGTACTCTAAAGAATTGTTCGGATTAATTCTAGCCGCCAAATTTCATGAACGCACATCGCGTAAAATTTACGATACCATCCTCACCACCTGGATGCTTGGTGGTCCACCTCTGTACCTTTTACTAGGAGTTTACTTCCTCGTACAACTTCTCTGTCGAATCGTTTACCACCTGTGATTTTTCCGGACCGATGCGACTTAGGGACCTTCAAGAAAAGAGCTTACTCCTTTCGTAAAATGTCGGCAACGCACCTGCAATTCACCTGGTGTTGCGGTTGTTCATGGGCGGTAGTCACTTAAAATCAGGTGAGCCGCATGCTTGTTTGCCCCCCATTATATAAAAAGTATCAAACGCCTACATGATATGGGCTTCAATTTTATATTAGGGTAAAACTTTTTGAAGCCTAATAAATGAGATAGTTATATGCTAGTAAAACGGTCAGCTAACCCGACATTCACATCAATAAAAGAACCAGCAAAAATATTTTATATACATCAATGAAGTGAACTTTTATATGCTCTTTATTTTATGGCGTTATACATTTCTATTCAAAAAAGGAATATAACAAACATTTATACGAATTCTATCTACTTTGTTTCAGAAGTTGTATTAAATACGTTTTTATATAGAAAATAAGGGTGACAAAAGAGCACACAGTCCATCTGATGGTAAGTGGGTGCTTGGCCCACAGACATTTACATCTATCATTGCTTAAGAATCAAAATGCGGATGAGTTGTCACCTCTTAGGAATAAGATGTAATGCTACTCAAGCTGAACTACCAGAAATGGGCTCTTCTTCTTCCTGCTGTTTTGTTTCGAAAGGCGCGTGGTAGAGCCACGCTGCTATCTTATGGTTGTAGTACGAATGGGTTGGCTCGACTGGGAAAGTATCACGCTCTGACAGAATGCCAGCGTAAAATAGCTTAATTATGCAACAAAGGAGACAGACGTAGCGCTATGCGATGCCGAGATCACGATCAACTTCTTCACACCCACTTATGTATAAGTCTTTCTTATTTCCTTCTTTACCAGCCCATAAAAGATCGCTGCTTACCGTAAAGCAGAAGCAAAACAAATGCACATGAAACCATCTTGCTGGCCGCAGATTATTTTAAATATATATTTGTACGTGAGTGCATATCACAATAAATTAGGCAAGGTTTTTGCTTCACATGAAGTGATCGTAGCGCTTCTTTTTTCTTTCTTTGTAAGTAAAGAAAACGCATGTAGATACGATTAAGGTAGTGTAATTATTTAGATTGATAAAATTATGAGCTTGGCACCCGTTCGTTCGTTGTGTGTACCGAATTTGGCCCCCGTTTCACATTTATGTTTTTACATGACAAATAAGTTAGCTGTAAGTTTACTTACGATATGTACAAAAATTAAATAAAAAATTTTACTTTTACATAACACTGTTTATTCACATATTACTATGCTTTGATTTTAAAAAGACTAAGAAAATAGAAAGGAATTCTTCATAATCTGGACGAAATTATTCAATACGAATATAATTATTATTGCGTCAAAAGCGGATTCTTCACTTATATAAGAACAACTTAAGGCTAAGGGTTTGTGCTCCAGCTGCCTTTTCTGAAAGATTGAGATCGTTCGTTCCTTTTAGAAAAGTCGTTTTATCTTTTAATGATCTCACGGATTTTGTTTATTAAAAAGTAATGCTCAATGTAGCCTGCCAAATGGAACATTTTTAATATTGGCGGAAGAATTAATACTGATTTCGTGTCACTTCAATATGTTCAATCTTCAACTTAATATATAAGTCAGTATTAATAAGTGCAAAATGTTAACTGTCACTAAGAAAATTAATTTCAATCAACAATCAACCTTGTGCAGCTCTACTATTGAAAAAGTACATTCTATTTGAGACCTCGGCTTTACCATTGACAGTAAATTAACACTATATAGATACAAATGTTGAACAAATATGTAATAAAGCTCTTAAATATTTGGGTTTGTAATGAGAACCTGTAAGGATTTCACCAACCCAACAACATAATATATCCTTTTGTATAAGGCACTGACACGCTCTCAGTTGGAATACGCTGTTGCTTTGTGGAATCCCTTCTTTAATGTCTATACCGATCAGATTGAGAGGGTACAAAAAAAGTTTTTTTTAAGTCCATGTACTATGGATGTAAGTTTAAATATTGTTCGTATAATGTTATATTAAATAAATACAAGATGATAACTTTAAAGCTCAGACGACAACAATTAGTAGCAATGTCATTATTTGACCTTTGTCATGATAGATATGTAAAATTATAATGATCACTTTGGGACATTTTTGAAACTTTTAATAACCGTGCTAACTCCTTTAGAAGCAAAAGTGATTAATAAGCTTATGAGTCTTATTAACCAAAAACTAAATAAAATAGATCAAAATATATCAAAGCACAATTTAAGTTATATAATTGTTTGAAATCAAAACTAAAATGCGAACAGTGTTTTTGTTAGTTTAGTTGTTTGTACTAGATTGTAGTGTTTTTAAATAGTTCAATATTGCTGATCTGTTTAAGTAATTCCAACTAATGTCATTTTGTAATATTGCATATTATGCAGTAAGTCCTCTCTTCTCCTCCTCCTCACATCTCTCACTTTTGTAATTTATCCTATAAATTATTATCTGAGGCTGGTGGTGTTGGCTTCACTAAATTCAATTCTCAATTTGAAATGCACAACAAGCTATGCCTTATTAAATTAAAGGATCTTAATCTCAGATAAACGAGGGCTTCATTTAATAAAAACCGTTTCATAATAACAATAACAATACATAAAACAACATTGCCCACAAACCATAAAATGAAAAGGTCGTTTTATACGACAATTTTATGACCCTATACATAGATCGTAATATAAAATTCTCTTTACTACATGTTAGGCTCTCATAAAGCTATTTGCTCTGGTAAAGCTATGTAGCATCATTTAATACAAAGTAAATTATTTGAAAAGTATTTAGAAAATTGATTGGTGATTGAGGATTGAGAGCAAAACAATATTATATATTTCACCTTTAATCCTGTTTTGCGTCACCTGTTTGGTTAAATATTTTACTTTAGGCGTTATTTAATAGAATAAGAGTGACAAACGAGAACACAGTCCACCTGATGTTAAGTGGATGCTGTGGCCCATAGACATCTACATCCATCCTCGATTACGAATCAAAATGCAGATGCGTTGTCACCCGTGAGTACTAAGATAGAATGCCCCTTTTCCAGTAAATAGGGTCTCCGGTTCTCTACACTCACCATACGAAACACAGCAGTATTAAGCTGCTATTTACGCTGGTATTCTGTGAGAGCGTGGTCCTTCCTCGGTCGAGCCGACCCATTCGTGCTACACCTATACTAATAATATAGCTGCTGCAGGGCTCTACCACGTAAAAAATATATAACATATTTATTTTATTTATTTATTTCTATTTTTCGTGACAGTGATAGTGTACCGCCATCTACCAGAGATTAAAGTCTTGCTAGCTTTTATATCACCTCTTACAAACGCTCGATAGCAAATGGGTTAGTGGATTTTTAACATCACCACAATAAGACCAAATTTATTTATTGAAAATAGAGCATGGCACCAACAACAATATGTAGTAAAGCCTAATAAAAAGTATAAGCAAATAACATAATATGTTAAAAATGTGAAAATCTTTTAAAGTTATCTAGTTATGTCATAATTGACAAAGTATTCTAAATTAAATGATTTCTTTAAAGACTTTTATGGCATCTTTTTGTAATTAAAAAAGCGGGTGTTTTGCATTTAGCAATAAATAGACAGAACAAAAATATAGGCTAATATCCGAAATAGCTAGACTGACTTTCACGCGGATTACACTGGCAGATAGCTGATTTCATGAGAAATAACTTATGATACATTTATTTTGCAAAAAGAGTTAGGGTAATCTGCAAAAACAAATTCAAACCCAATGAAATTCAATCGTAATAAATTCCAAGCGGACAAAGTCGCGGGGATGTAATTAGTAACAAAATAAACTTCGACATTCTTAACCAATGATTTGTTCTCAAACCTCGTAAATGTTTGAGAACAAATTGAATAACTAGGTACTTTAGTTGATTTACGAAATAGTATGTTTCAGTGCAGGACATAGTCCAACGTTATTATATATATATATATATATATATATATATATATATATATATATATATATATATATATATATATATATATATATATATATATATATATATATATATATATATTAATTGAAATATATGTAATACAGCCTATGTTTCATAAAATAAATAATTCAGATTAAGATTTTAAAAAAATATAAAAGTAAATATTGGAAATCAGCAGATTGTGTATCTGCTGATTTCCAGTATTTACTTTTATATTTTTTTTCAGGGTTGCAGGACTCTTTTGCTGCCTAAGAGTCTGTCTGAGTATGTACCACCCTCATACTTATTTCTGCCACCAAGCAGCATTGCGTGCACCGCTGGTATGCGTAGCCAGTATAGCTCCACAGTCCTCAGAGATGATAACGCATCTGCAGCCTTCTTTTTTGAAGTTAGCCGCAGGTGCTCAGGGGCTACAGCAGCCACTTACCACCAGGTGGACTGTAAGTTCGTTAGACACTTCGGTTTTATAAATAAAAATCATTGCTTTCGCCAAACCTTATTACACTGTGATGCAAGTAGGATACTGGTCATTGATTATTATAAATACTTCATCATGAAAAAAGTTGCAAAGTTAAGCATATAACTGTTCTAAGTGAATTATTGCGGTTTATATTGGTCGAATACTTTTGTTTTTCGAATAGCGTGCAGAGAACTGGAGATCCAATTATTTGTAACGATGCATTCCATCTTGGTCCGCAGGGCTGACTACTTCATTCTATCTTGATTTAACACCGAGAACTGGAAATGTATCTATGACACGTAGTGACCAATCACATTATGTGAAAATAAACATACAATCTAGAAGCCGTTCAATTTATTATTTATAATAAAGATTTTTTATACATCTTTCTTTAAAAAACGTTACCTCCACACCAGGATTTTCTCCTCTATCGTGTGGGCAGTTTACAAACACAAATTGCACAAGGACAAACATCCAGACCCGGAACAATTATTTGTAGGCCATACAAATACTTGCTCCGTGCGAGATTCGAACCGGCGGCCCTTAGCGCTGTAACTTATCGCTAAGCCACTGCGCCACGGAGCCGTCGAAAAAAGATACCATATAATATTATCAATATATATAAGTATATCTTTATGTATAGCTTAGCTTGTAATAGTCCTATATTTAAGTCTAATAATGTAAGATAAATATAATATGTTTGGGCACTCAGTGTCTATTTTTCGGTAATGTTCAGATTATGTAATTTTGTTAATGACCATTTGTGTCAAAATATGGTTAAAAAAAATTAAATGTAATAAATATTTCACAAGTCCACTGCTAAAGATAGACTTACTAGAGAGACCCCTAAAGAGCATCTCATAGATGAGATTATTTGAATATTTTTCGCGCTTGGCAGTCGGATTGGCAACCGATTTTTTACGACACGGACGGTATGGATTAGTTGATATTCTTACACAGCCACTACGTGGTAATGGATTAGTTGATATTCTTACACAGCCACTACGTGGTAATGGATTAGTTGATATTCTTACACAGCCACTACGTGGTAATGGATTAGTTGATATTCTTACACAGCCACTACGTGGTAATGGATTAGTTGATATTCTTACACAGCCACTACGTGGTAATGGATTAGTTGATATTCTTACACAGCCACTACGTGGTAATGGATTAGTTGATATTCTTACACAGCCACTACGTGGTAATGAATTAGTTGATATTCTTACACAGCCACTACGTGGTAATGGATTAGTTGATATTCTTACACAGCCACTACGTGGTAATGGATTAGTTGATATTCTTACACAGCCACTACGTGGTAATGGATTAGTTGATATTCTTACACAGCCACTACGTGGTAATGGATTAGTTGATATTCTTACACAGCCACTACGTGATAATGGATTAGTTGATATTCTTACACAGCCACTACGTGGTAATGGATTAGTTGATATTCTTACACAGCCACTACGTGGTAATGGATTAGTTGATATTCTTACACAGCCACTACGTGGTAATGGATTAGTTGATATTCTTACACAGCCACTACGTGGTAATGGATTAGTTGATATTCTAAAACAGCCACTACGTGGTAATGGATTAGTTGATATTCTTACACAGCCACTACGTGATAATGGATTAGTTGATATTCTTACACAGCCACTACGTGGTAATGGATTAGTTGATATTCTTACACAGCCACTACGTGATAATGGATTAGTTGATATTCTTACACAGCCACTACGTGGTAATGGATTAGTTGATATTCTTACACAGCCACTACGTGGTAATGGATTAGTTGATATTCTTACACAGCCACTACGTGGTAATGGATTAGTTGATATTCTTACACGGCCACTACGTGGTAATGGATTAGTTGATATTCTTACACAGCCACTACGTGGTAATGGATTAGTTGATATTCTTACACAGCCACTACGTGGTAATGGATTAGTTGATATTCTTACACAGCCACTACGTGGTAATGGATTAGTTGATATTCTTACACAGCCACTACGTGGTAATGGATTAGTTGATATTCTTACACAGCCACTACGTGGTAATGGATTAGTTGATATTCTTACACAGCCACTACGTGGTAATGGATTAGTTGATATTCTTACACAGCCACTACGTGGTAATGGATTAGTTGATATTCTTACACAGCCACTACGTGATAATGGATTAGTTGATATTCTTACACAGCCACTACGTGGTAATGGATTAGTTGATATTCTTACACAGCCACTACGTGGTAATGGATTAGTTGATATTCTTACACAGCCACTACGTGGTAATGGATTAGTTGATATTCTTACACAGCCACTACGTGGTAATGGATTAGTTGATATTCTAAAACAGCCACTACGTGGTAATGGATTAGTTGATATTCTTACACAGCCACTACGTGATAATGGATTAGTTGATATTCTTACACAGCCACTACGTGGTAATGGATTAGTTGATATTCTTACACAGCCACTACGTGATAATGGATTAGTTGATATTCTTACACAGCCACTACGTGGTAATGGATTAGTTGATATTCTTACACAGCCACTACGTGATAATGGATTAGTTGATATTCTTACACAGCCACTACGTGGTAATGGATTAGTTGATATTCTTACACAGCCACTACGTGGTAATGGATTAGTTGATATTCTTACACAGCCACTACGTGGTAATGGATTAGTTGATATTCTTACACGGCCACTACGTGGTAATGGATTAGTTGATATTCTTACACAGCCACTACGTGGTAATGGATTAGTTGATATTCTTACACAGCCACTACGTGGTAATGGATTAGTTGATATTCTTACACAGCCACTACGTGGTAATGGATTAGTTGATATTCTTACACAGCCACTACGTGGTAATGGATTAGTTGATATTCTTACACAGCCACTACGTGGTAATGGATTAGTTGATATTCTTACACAGCCACTACGTGGTAATGGATTAGTTGATATTCTTACACAGCCACTACGTGGTAATGGATTAGTTGATATTCTTACACAGCCACTACGTGATAATGGATTAGTTGATATTCTTACACAGCCACTACGTGGTAATGGATTAGTTGATATTCTTACACAGCCACTACGTGGTAATGGATTAGTTGATATTCTTACACAGCCACTACGTGGTAATGGATTAGTTGATATTCTTACACAGCCACTACGTGGTAATGGATTAGTTGATATTCTTACACAGCCACTACGTGGTAATGGATTAGTTGATATTCTTACACAGCCACTACGTGATAATGGATTAGTTGATATTCTTACACAGCCACTACGTGGTAATGGATTAGTTGATATTCTTACACAGCCACTACGTGGTAATGGATTAGTTGATATTCTTACACAGCCACTACGTGGTAATGGATTAGTTGATATTCTAAAACAGCCACTACGTGGTAATGGATTAGTTGATATTCTTACACAGCCACTACGTGATAATGGATTAGTTGATATTCTTACACAGCCACTACGTGATAATGGATTAGTTGATATTCTTACACAGCCACTACGTGGTAATGGATTAGTTGATATTCTTACACAGCCACTACGTGATAATGGATTAGTTGATATTCTTACACAGCCACTACGTGGTAATGGATTAGTTGATATTCTTACACAGCCACTACGTGGTAATGGATTAGTTGATATTCTTACACAGCCACTACGTGGTAATGGATTAGTTGATATTCTTACACGGCCACTACGTGGTAATGGATTAGTTGATATTCTTACACAGCCACTACGTGGTAATGGATTAGTTGATATTCTTACACAGCCACTACGTGGTAATGGATTAGTTGATATTCTTACACAGCCACTACGTGGTAATGGATTAGTTGATATTCTTACACAGCCACTACGTGGTAATGGATTAGTTGATATTCTTACACAGCCACTACGTGGTAATGGATTAGTTGATATTCTTACACAGCCACTACGTGGTAATGGATTAGTTGATATTCTTACACAGCCACTACGTGGTAATGGATTAGTTGATATTCTTACACAGCCACTACGTGGTAATGGATTAGTTGATATTCTTACACAGCCACTACGTGGTAATGGATTAGTTGATATTCTAAAACAGCCACTACGTGGTAATGGATTAGTTGATATTCTTACACAGCCACTACGTGATAATGGATTAGTTGATATTCTTACACAGCCACTACGTGGTAATGGATTAGTTGATATTCTTACACAGCCACTACGTGATAATGGATTAGTTGATATTCTTACACAGCCACTACGTGGTAATGGATTAGTTGATATTCTTACACAGCCACTACGTGGTAATGGATTAGTTGATATTCTTACACAGCCACTACGTGGTAATGGATTAGTTGATATTCTTACACGGCCACTACGTGGTAATGGATTAGTTGATATTCTTACACAGCCACTACGTGGTAATGGATTAGTTGATATTCTTACACAGCCACTACGTGGTAATGGATTAGTTGATATTCTTACACAGCCACTACGTGGTAATGGATTAGTTGATATTCTTACACAGCCACTACGTGGTAATGGATTAGTTGATATTCTTACACAGCCACTACGTGGTAATGGATTAGTTGATATTCTTACACAGCCACTACGTGGTAATGGATTAGTTGATATTCTTACACAGCCACTACGTGGTAATGGATTAGTTGATATTCTTACACAGCCACTACGTGATAATGGATTAGTTGATATTCTTACACAGCCACTACGTGGTAATGGATTAGTTGATATTCTTACACAGCCACTACGTGGTAATGGATTAGTTGATATTCTTACACAGCCACTACGTGGTAATGGATTAGTTGATATTCTTACACAGCCACTACGTGGTAATGGATTAGTTGATATTCTTACACAGCCACTACGTGGTAATGGATTAGTTGATATTCTCACACAGCCACTACGTGATAATGGATTAGTTGATATTCTTACACAGCCACTACGTGGTAATGGATTAGTTGATATTCTTACACAGCCACTACGTGGTAATGGATTAGTTGATATTCTTACACAGCCACTACGTGGTAATGGATTAGTTGATATTCTTACACAGCCACTACGTGATAATGGATTAGTTGATATTCTTACATAGCCACTACGTGGTAATGGATTAGTTGATATTCTTACACAGCCACTACGTGGTAATGGATTAGTTGATATTCTTACACAGCCACTACGTGATAATGGATTAGTTGATATTCTTACATAGCCACTACGTGGTAATGGATTAGTTGATATTCTTACACAGCCACTACGTGATAATGGATTAGTTGATATTCTTACATAGCCACTACGTGGTAATGGATTAGTTGATATTCTTACACAGCCACTACGTGGTAATGGATTAGTTGATGTTCTTACACAGCCACTACGTGATAATGGATTAGTTGATATTCTTACACAGCCACTACGTGGTAATGGATTAGTTGATATTCTTACACAGCCACTACGTGGTAATGGATTAGTTGATATTCTTACACAGCCACTACGTGATAATGGATTAGTTGATATTCTTACACAGCCACTACGTGGTAATGGATTAGTTGATATTCTTACACAGCCACTACGTGGTAATGGATTAGTTGATATTCTTACACAGCCACTACGTGGTAATGGATTAGTTGATATTCTTACACAGCCACTACGTGGTAATGGATTAGTTGATATTCTTACACAGCCACTACATGGTAATGGATTAGTTGATATTCTAAAACAGCCACTACGTGGTAATGGATTAGTTGATATTCTTACACAGCCACTACGTGATAATGGATTAGTTGATATTCTTACACAGCCACTACGTGGTAATGGATTAGTTGATATTCTTACACAGCCACTACGTGATAATGGATTAGTTGATATTCTTACACAGCCACTACGTGGTAATGGATTAGTTGATATTCTTACACAGCCACTACGTGGTAATGGATTAGTTGATATTCTTACACAGCCACTACGTGGTAATGGATTAGTTGATATTCTTACACGGCCACTACGTGGTAATGGATTAGTTGATATTCTTACACAGCCACTACGTGGTAATGGATTAGTTGATATTCTTACACAGCCACTACGTGGTAATGGATTAGTTGATATTCTTACACGGCCACTACGTGGTAATGGATTAGTTGATATTCTTACACAGCCACTACGTGGTAATGGATTAGTTGATATTCTTACACAGCCACTACGTGGTAATGGATTAGTTGATATTCTTACACAGCCACTACGTGGTAATGGATTAGTTGATATTCTTACACAGCCACTACGTGGTAATGGATTAGTTGATATTCTTACACAGCCACTACGTGGTAATGGATTAGTTGATATTCTTACACAGCCACTACGTGGTAATGGATTAGTTGATATTCTTACACAGCCACTACGTGGTAATGTATTAGTTGATATTCTTACACAGCCACTACGTGATAATGGATTAGTTGATATTCTTACACAGCCACTACGTGGTAATGGATTAGTTGATATTCTTACACAGCCACTACGTGGTAATGGATTAGTTGATATTCTTACACAGCCACTACGTGGTAATGGATTAGTTGATATTCTTACACAGTCACTACGTGGTAATGGATTAGTTGATATTCTTACACAGCCACTACGTGGTAATGGATTAGTTGATATTCTCACACAGCCACTACGTGATAATGGATTAGTTGATATTCTTACACAGCCACTACGTGGTAATGGATTAGTTGATATTCTTACACAGCCACTACGTGGTAATGGATTAGTTGATATTCTTACACAGCCACTAAGTGGTAATGGATTAGTTGATATTCTTACACAGCCACTACGTGATAATGGATTAGTTGATATTCTTACATAGCCACTACGTGGTAATGGATTAGTTGATATTCTTACACAGCCACTACGTGGTAATGGATTAGTTGATATTCTTACACAGCCACTACGTGATAATGGATTAGTTGATATTCTTACATAGCCACTACGTGGTAATGGATTAGTTGATATTCTTACACAGCCACTACGTGATAATGGATTAGTTGATATTCTTACATAGCCACTACGTGGTAATGGATTAGTTGATATTCTTACACAGCCACTACGTGGTAATGGATTAGTTGATATTCTTACACAGCCACTACGTGATAATGGATTAGTTGATATTCTTACACAGCCACTACGTGGTAATGGATTAGTTGATATTCTTACACAGCCACTACGTGGTAATGGATTAGTTGATATTCTTACACAGCCACTACGTGATAATGGATTAGTTGATATTCTTACACAGCCACTACGTGGTAATGGATTAGTTGATATTCTTACACAGCCACTTCGTGGTAATGGATTAGTTGATATTCTTACATAGCCACTACGTGATAATGGATTAGTTGATATTCTTACATAGCCACTACGTGGTAATGGATTAGTTGATATTCTTAAACAGCCACTACGTGGTAATGGATTAGTTGATATTCTTACACAGCCACTACGTGATAATGGATTAGTTGATATTCTTACACAGCCACTACGTGGTAATGGATTAGTTGATATTCTTACACAGCCACTACGTGGTAATGGATTAGTTGATATTCTTACACAGCCACTACGTGGTAATGGATTAGTTGATATTCTTACACAGCCACTACGTGGTAATGGATTAGTTGATATTCTTACATAGCCACTACGTGGTAATGGATTAGTTGATATTCTTACACAGCCACTACGTGGTAATGGATTAGTTGATATTCTTACACAGCCACTACGTGATAATGGATTAGTTGATATTCTTACATAGCCACTACGTGGTAATGGATTAGTTGATATTCTTACATAGCCACTACGTGGTAATGGATTAGTTGATATTCTTACACAGCCACTACGTGATAATGGATTAGTTGATATTCTTACACAGCCACTACGTGGTAATGGATTAGTTGATATTCTTACACAGCCACTACGTGGTAATGGATTAGTTGATATTCTTACATAGCCACTACGTGGTAATGGAATTTTAAAGTTACTTGTAAGTTACTAAAGTTGCAGCTTATGTACGTCCTACTGCTGGGCACAAGTCTCCTGCTATTTCTAAGAGGGTAATAGAGCAGTTGGTCACGCTGCTCCACAATAATGCGTAGACATGCCGGGTTTCCTACGATGTTTTCCTTCGCCTAGCACGTAGTAAAACAGCATTAATATCTGCAGTGAATAATTTCAGTGGTACCAACATTGAAATCGGATTATTCGCGGTCTAGTGCGATAAATCGAAAAAATAAAAAACAAGAATTACGCGCTACGGCGTTTATCCGAAGCTATTAAATACTACTGAATCTGTTTTAGGCGAGCAAAAATATTGACCCTTGATTTAGAAAACAAAAAAGATATGAAAGAAATGAAAAACGATAATTCGCCAGTGCTTGTGGACAGCTTAGTAAGATTAATTGACGTACCATCAATAACAGGATGTCATTTAAGCCGAAAGCGATTAGCGGTGTGTTCGTGTTGCGTATTCCGAATGTGAATCAATCACAATGCAAACCTGTACATACATGTAAGCAAAATTAGGTCATAAAAACATCATTATTATCACTACAGCCCTTCATAACTCCATTACTAAAAATAGGCCTTCCCCAAGTAATGCCAAAATGTACGGTCCTGAGCTATCTGCATTCGTCGACCTCCAGCATATCTTATCAGGTCGTCACTCCGACTATATATCCGTCCTATACTTGTCGGTCAATACGGGGCTACCATTTAAGAACCATTCTCACACATCGGTTGACATCTGTCGACTTATATAGACGGCTTTATGCCACTTGAGCGTGCTGGTCTTATGGACTATGTCAATTATTTTGATTTTGTTGTGCAAATCATCGTTAACGTTACCTTTACAGTGTTTAAAGTCCACTGCTGAACATAGGCCCCTCTATAGATTGCTTCATAGGGAGGCGGGGGGATATTTACCATTCTTGCCACGCTTGGCACGTGGGTTGGCAGGCGCAGTTCTTTTTAATTTTTATTTTCATAACATTTAAATATATTTATTACCATAATTAAAAAAAACCTTAACTAAAAACTTATTATACAGGCATAGTGCCAAGAAAGCTGGCTGCGTCATTCCGTGGGAACAACAGTTCTTTGCGTAAAAAAAATGTCTGGAAGTAAGCACTTCCGATATGGTCGCCTATTGTATATTTTTTTTTAATATTTTAATTGTTTTTTTACGTAAATAAATATATTCAATTAAATTAGTTAGATTTACAGAAATAGTTAGATTATTTGTTATTTGGGAGACGCTGCCGCCCATCTCCTGATTTGTTTCTCTCTGTCACCTCTTACGACACCCACGGGAATATATGGGCTAGTGGAAATTGATACACCGCCACTACACGGTGGGTACATTGTACGTATCATCGTTACGTAAATATATTAATACCACTTTGTAATATTTTTTTATGCAAAGCTTTTTGATTAACGTAAAATCAGTACTAGAGCTACTTCCGTACTCTACAAAATATAAAACACCGAAGCGTACAAAATACTTTACCCCGTAAAAATATTATATGTTTATTTTATTTAAATTGAAAATACTTTGTAATCAGAATACTCTCCCGTTAAAGCCATTTTTTAAATTCCAGGACTTTTAGGATTCCTCAAATTAAATCAGTGACCCGTAAAATGTTTGCAGCATATGCTATACTTTAGAGTCCTAACCGTTAATTTTCCACTTCCACTAGAATCATACTTGTTAATCCTTTACCATTCCCTATTCACCACTCTGCTGACATCTGTTAACTAAATATCACTGAGAAGTAACTTATCAAACTTGAGCAACTTTAAAATATCTGTTTATGCTTCATATTTGGCGTTTGAAAATGCGACTATGTTTCAGAAAAACGTCTCTAGTCTAGATATTTTACTAAAGATGTTAAAAATGAATTTGCCAAGTTCCGCGTAATAAAATAAAATGATGTTTATTACCTAGTTTCAACCACTAACCACCTTCCGCTCCACCTCAACCGCACGTACTGTCCCCGTCACCACTAATCCTAGTACTATGACTTCCAACACCACTACACAAGTAAAGGCACCACACACCACCGTCGATTATACATTTGTGTTACGGTTAGTAGCGTGCTAAATGGAAATCTGCAGTCTCTGCCCATCCCTCTGGTTGACAGACGTGAGTGTTTATGTATGTATGCATGTAAAAAAGACGCATTAATATAAACATAATATTCGAAAGAAAAATTCCATCGCAAAAAATATCTTTAGATGTATATTTAATTTTTTGCCGAAGTTAAACCTAGATGTCGACCAAGCGTGTTATGTCCCATCTCGTTTCAAAGCGGATTCTTCACTCAGTCGAGTGCAGCTTAAGCCTTAAGATCTGCACTTCAACATTTTAAGGCGACCTTTTAATGTATTTGTTTGTTTCGTATTGAGCCTTTTTGATGTCCAACCGTATTTGAAGAGATATTTCATATCATCGTGATATTTATATATAATTATAAGGAGACTATTTAGTAAAAATTCAAGGATTGGTCTGCTTAATGTACACTAAATATAAAACTATAACTTGATCTATTTGTTCTTATTAAATTAAATAATACTTCAAAAGTTTCGAAAACATGTCAAGTTCTTTTACATGCAGCATGGGGATGCATGGGGCAGCGAGCCTGATGCTTCCTTACATTAAATCCTCTCAAAATGAGGGAAGGCTGATCTTAGCTTTGGGACGTAAATAATAATAATAATAATAATAATAATAATAATAATAATAATTCTTTATTGAACACAGAAATTAAAATACAATTCATAGATACCCTGACTCCTAAACTAGGTTACCCTGTATGTTAGGAGGCAGTTTCCCCTCACATTCAGTTATCTTACATTCCGTGCACAATGCAGACTCTAAACATAGGTCAAGAAAAATAAAAAAATAAACAAAAAATAAACAAACATAAAAGAAGATGCATGTGCGTGTGTGCGTGTGCGTGAGTGTATGTGTGTGTGTGTGTGTGTGGGTGTGTGTGTGTGTGTGTGTGTGTGTGTGTGTGTGTGTGTGTGTGTGTGTGTGTGTGTGTGTGTTTGTTAAAATATGTGCTTAAAGTAGGTTTTCACAGTTTTCATAGTCGTATTCTTTTAGCCAATTTAAAATAGTTTGTTTAATTTGGAGTCGTTTTAAGTTCTTTAATTTAATTTTTTTATTAATAGCATTATATAAATGAGGTGCTTGGTAGTCATATTGCCTTTTTGCTAAAGCGCTTTTGGCAAATGGTACTGGAACTTTTTGTGTTCTTTTGTTTCTATCTACATCTATGGGGCAAATATTATGATATCGTTTTATGCATTGGTTTAAATACGATTTTCGTACACTTAGGACATTTGCCAATTCATACACTTTAGATGTTGGGTGTGTATAAGGAAGGTTTAATATTAGTTTTAATATAGATCTTTGAGCTCTCTCGGCCTCTATAAGATACGTTTTCGGAGCTCCACCCCATGAGCAGATACAATAATTTATGAGACAATGACAAAGGGCGTTATATGTCTCAATTAGCAGTTTTTTGTCGCTACAGTTCTTAGGTTCTTAAATACTATAGTGAGTCTCCGAATTCGTTTAGATACATTTGCTATATGAGGTTGCCAATTTAATTTTTCGTCGAGGATTACTCCAAGGTATTTTATCGTAGATGTTCGTTCTAATATTGTACATTTACATCTCTCCTTTTTTGAGACGTATTACACGGGTACGTATGCATGGTGACAGAAAAGCTATGTGGTGGTCTTGAGATTATAGTTTTATAAAAACAGATGTATTTTGTTTTTGTACCATTGACGGTTAAAAGATTATTTTCCAGCCATTTTGTGACCACACGTAATCCACTTTCAGCACAATGTTGCACAGTATCCCAGTCTGTACCATGAAAGAGGATTACAGTATCGTCCGCAAACATAAATAGGTCCGCACTATCGATGTTAATTTTACACAATTCATTTACGTACATCAAAAATAGTGTTGGTCCAAGAGTGCTGCCTTGTGAAACACCATAGCTACATTCGGTTTTATCACTTAGCTTGTCTTCAACACGTAATATTTGGGTTCTGTTTATAAGATAGTTACAAAACCATGCATATGGAATACCTCTTATACCTAGATTTTCGAGACGTCCGAGAAGTATAGGAATAGACACAGTATCGAATGCTTTTTGCAAGTCTAAGAAAACACATATGCATTTATCACCTTTGTCTACATAAGATGTTATTTTTGAGGTCAGTTGTAAAACTGCGTCTTCTGTTGAACGATGTGCCCTAAAACCAAATTGATTCGCAGCTAGATATCCGTAGCGCTCTAAATATTTTGTCAATCTTTTATTCACGAGCTTCTCAATTATTTTTGAAAAAGTAGGTAACAATGAAATCGGCCTGTAATTTGAAGGAGCGGTCTTATTGCCAGATTTGTATATTGGTGTTACTATGGCCTGTTTGAAGAATGACGGAAATTGCCCTGTTTGAAAACTAGTATTACATAGATGTGCTATAGGTGCGGAAAGAATTTTACTATACTTTTTAACGAAATTGACAGTAATTTTGTCCCAGCCAGGAGAGCTATTTGATTTAAGTTCGTTAATGGTAGTTTTTACTTCCTCAGAATCTGTTAGGAAAAACGCCATCGAATGTGTTGGACCTATCTGTTTGACATTATCAGCAAGTTCTGAGACCGATTTTCCTATGGTGTTCAGAGTATAATTTGCAAGCTGTGAACCAATTGTAGTGAAATAGTTGTTTACTGGATTAAGTGAAGCTTTTGGAGTAGCTTTAATTGTTAATAATTCTGTCGTTATTTTTTTTAGATTGGCTTAGATTACAAATTTCTTTAATTATCTTCCATGTCTTTCTAACGTTTCCAGTACTGGTGTAAAGTTCATGTTTGTAATACTGTCTTTTTAAGTTTTTTATTATGTTATTGCATATGTTTCTGTATTTTCTATAGTGTGATACTAAATCTTCATTAGTGTTATCCTTTTTTAATTGTTTATGTAATTTGTCCCTCTTTCTTATTGATCTTACAACTCCCGGTGTTATCCAAGGTTTTAATGGCATATTTCTTTTTGAAAGAGTTATTCCAATTGTATTAGCTTGAATTAAATCTTTTATAACATTTGTAATGTACTCTGTAGCATCATTGACGTTGTCAATTCTGTAATATTCTTCCCAGTTAAGGTCATTCATACCTACATCTATCTTGTCAAAGTCAATTTTTTCTTTATAAAATTTAGTTTTGTTTGTACCAATTTTTACTCTGTCAATAAGTAATAAAATAGGGTGATGGTCAGTAAATTTATCAAAAACAATAGATGTAATGCTATATTGTGCTCGTACCATAAAATGATCTAAGCACGCTTCCATCCTTGTTGGTAGATAAACGCATTGTTTTAAGCCATGCATAGATAGCATAATAAGATATTCTGCAGAATACCCTTTTATAGCACAAGGCATAACATCTAAGTTTACATCTCCAGTTAGGACTACGATACTTGTATTTATACTATTTAGTATTTTGATGTGTTATAGTTCGTTGGATTGCGAAAACTTGGTGATCTATATGTACAGATGACCGTGGTGTCTGTTTCAATAGTCAGTATTAGTACATTGCCGTCATCAACTATTGGTTCATATGTAGTGACGCTTATATTATTTTTAACGTATGCTACTACACCGTCATTCTAGTTGAATAAACGTTTAGTATAGTATGACGTGTAGGTATCTATTTCCGGTATTATGGAATCATCTTTTAACCAACATTCAGTGAAAACTAGATTTTTGCACAATCCTACATCGCACGCAAGTGAGGAAAACTGTGCATTTATATGACAATTCCTAACAACCCACAACCAGGTCGCTTCAATAACAAAACTAACAAGATTCGATTACAAAATACGAATATATTTTGTCCCAGCTATGTATCTTTAAACAAAACGTTTAAATTATAATCGCGGTGCAAAGCTCGGTCCAGCTCGGTTTAAGTACTAATTGATAAACTTATGATTGTGATACTTATTGCTGAGCTAACGTTTTTAATTAAAAAAAAATATTTGTTGGAATTGTTCAGATTTTATTCCAGCTGTCAAGTTCTACTATCCTCTCATCATTATCATTGCATTGCAGCTCTTCACAAGTCATGCTGAACATAAGCCTCCACACAAGGAATGCCACAACAATATGCAATAGCCACAATAATATACTGTGACACAATTTAAGTCCCAATCTTATCATCTAGCCTAGGTTGTCAATAGATCTTCGTTAGATTAATGTATCTTTAAATCTTTAAAAGCGATTCTACTCCTATCTGAAAGGCTGGCATCACACCTGCAACTTTCTGTAACGTAACCAGCACTGTACGTCTATAAAAAGTGTGTAACTTTTAGATGGTACGATGGTATTGTGCCTAGGATTCCGTCTAGATAGAAGCAACCCTCTTAACGCTATCTAGCAGCAAAAATCAGTACGTATACAGCTGTGTTCCGGTATGAAGGATATAAAACGCCAGTCTATTCACAGGCAATTAGGCATTTAATCTTTGTCCTTGGAGGTGACAACGTATCTGTAATCTTTGTTTGAAGTTGTTTGCAGATATTCATTGGCTGCAGTAGGCACTCACCTTCAGGTGGCCTGTATGTTTTAATTTTATAAAAATGTAGCGACCGCTCGTTGCTTCGCTCGCATGGAATTGAAAATTACGGCAATTTTGTTTATAGTTGCTCCTTACGGAAATATACTTTTTTAGGATAAGTGAATCGTACCGCGTGTCAGTAAAATGGTCTCAGTCTACCCGTGATAGCTATGGAAATAAGGCAACTTTAAAGCTAAAATATAAATCCTCTTTCTTCCCTATTGCGTAGAAATTTAAAAAAAAATAATGAAATTAAATATTGTTTTAAAACTAAAAATCATTTAAATTATCTACCCAAATGCCAAATTGTAGTTCATAATAAGTTACAGCAAAAGGGAGACTTTGAAGCAAATAGATAAAGGGTCTTTATTTTCTATCTCGTAGGAATCCTAAAAAGTTCTCAAAACTGTTATTAGTGATTATAATTATTTACAGTTATACATAAATAGGGCAAATTTTAATCTAAAAGTTATATCGCGTTTTTTCCCTAACCCGTGGGATTTTCGAGAAATTCTAAAAATAGTTGTGATTATAATTATTATCTACTTACATGACTACTCCTCTTTACAGTTTACCTCTGCCGCCTCTTACGAGATCCACGAGACGATACGGGGTAGTGGATATTCTTAATATACCCACTGCTAACAAACGGTTGAACGTTTTGAAAAGAAATAAATTAAATTAATTTAATTAATGTTGAATGCAATTGCTTGATAAAATTGACGCATGCATATAATGTATGTTTTTTTATAGGATGAGGGTGACAAACGAGCACACAGTCCACCTGATGGTAAGTGGATGCTGTAGCCCATAGACATCTACATTTATCCTCGATTAAGAATCAAAAGCAGATGCGTTGTCACCCCTAATGACTAAGATGGAATGCCTCGTTTCCAGTAAAAAACGGTCTCCGGATCTCTAAACTCACCATACGACACAGAGCAGTATTAAGCTGCCGCTTTACGCTGGTATGTGAGAGCGTGGAGCTTCCCCGGTCGAGCCGACCCATTCATGCTGCAACCGTGATATAGCTGCAGCGTGGCTCTACCACGTAACAAGATATGTAAAAGCATATCACGTAAATATATTTGTAAAATAAATGTAAAATAAATATATTTTTAAGGGATGACTTTTGGTCTGAAGGGATTTCATATAGAAAGTTTGTTCGTTTTGATAGAAAAAGAAAGATATGCCACAAGTTCTGAAAGGAGATACTTAAGAAATACAAATACATAATAAGTATACACATATAAAAATTAACATATAATTGCAAATGGCTAACTTGTCTACATTATTAGTTTTAACCGTATAAATACAATCCGACCAGTTAAATGCGTGCGTAGGCTTGTTGCACTGCCGATGTGGTCGTGTTACAAGAAACTTGGCTTTAGCAATCTCGAGAGCATTTTTTATAGGATAAAGATGATGATGTTAAGTGGTTGCAGTGGCCCATATACATTTACGTCTATCCACGATTACGAATCAAAATGGAGATGCGTTGTCACCCGTGAGAACTAAGATAGAATGCCTCGTTTTCAGTAAAAACTCGTACCCTTTGTAAGGTTCTATCTTTTATAATAGATGACAACTTCGCTTACTCCGGTAAGTCTGCGATTTATACTACTGCTGAGGTACTCAGAGGTCGGCCATACGGAGAGCTAGCTGTACTTAGAAAAGCTGTGTTCTCGTGTTTATCAATAGTGGAGTGTAACAGTGATCGTTTAATAGTTATTAAAATTGAACTACGTGATCACCCAGTATTATTAATTTCAGTGTAGGCATATACACTGATTCAACGGATAATTTAGCAGAATTTACGGACTGTCTGGGCGAAATAAATGCAATTATTGAAAGCAGCAGCGTTGATGCAGTGTTGTGTTTTGGGTGACTGACGACAACCCAGGTGAGAGTTTTTCGAAGTAATAGTGTAATTTTATCAAATCAAAAATCAAATTTAATTGTACGATTACGGATTAGATGATACGTATTATTTACTAGGTAGTACTTCTTACTCTTGCAGGGAATGCTTGTCGTAATCGTCACGCTTAGCTGGCGGATTGACTGTCGCAGTAGCAGACGTCTCGCACCTGTGCCGTAGATGTCCGTCACCGCTGATATTTTACATGCAGCATGTAAGCGAGATCACAACGCCTAAGTATTGAGTATCTTGATCACAAAAATCAAAACAACAGCAAGAACTGAAATAAATCACACCCCAAGGCGCTCAAGAACGATCTGCGCGAAGTTTTCGTTTTAAATTCTACCGCTGAACGTAATTCTGGACGGTGTGGCGTGTTTCCCTTACCTTCGTTATTTTTAAATTCGTTACAAGTTTATGAAATTAAAATAAATTCATACTATATAGATCGGAATAAAATTTATAATTTTAATCTGTGGGTAGCCACGGTTAACTACGACACCTGGACGTTGAACACCTCAGTCTCTAGCGTGAACATGGGTACTGTAAAGTGCTCGAAACGTCGGGAATATAAAAAAGTTAATATGCGCGGTAAAATCCGTAAAAACCAGTTTTATTTAAATGGCAAAAAATTATATTGTATATCCGGGGGCTCTGTGGTCGTTTGTCACCATTATCCTTCATCAGCAAATAAACAATCCACTGTCGGACATAGATCCTTTCTACAAAAGGGTAGGTTAGGTAGTAGGGTAGCTCAGATGAACCTCAACGATTTACATTATGACAAAGGCGTAAGAGATTATTCAAAAGAATTTTCTTCTTGTTCTTCATCAGCGCGTAAAATGCCAACGCTGGACATGGGCCTGTCTCGTTGTAGGATGAATTTACCTTAATCCTCACGAACGGCAAGTAGATCGATGGTTGCTTAATATATCGGACGTCTCATATTTTTGACGCTACCATCGTCGGCCTGGGTATTTTACGTATTGTATAAGAGAGATAGTTATAACGGCATCGGTCAGAAGCCATGAAGTGTTTTTGGCTTTTCCTGTAGTCACGTCTCACAAAACCCACGGGACGCAATGGAGTCAGGGATTTTCTTACGCTGTCGTTTTATCTATCGGAGGACGTAAATATTTCCATCATCTCTTATAGTTAATACATAAAGATTTTCATGGAATGAGGTAGATCACCACTCGATTTGTACGTAATTTTAACGTATACTTTATCTTTTATTTATTTTATTATTAGCTTTACCGTTATTTTTAAATCTAAAATGACAATCAAATGACATCAGAAACCTTAGTAGGGGAAACAGTTCATTTGAATCCCGTCGTGCTATTTGAATTGGAGATTTTACTGCCTTTATTCTAAACCGACGGCGGATGATGCCGAAGCGTGTGCCGTTATCCTGCTAATTAAGGGCTTGATGAATCCAAACGTCCATGTTGTCTCAGAATTCTTTGTTCTCATTTGCGATTTAACTATAGGTTTAATTTAGGAACTTCGATTTTATTAGGTTATTTGTTAGCCACTGTTACTCTAAAATATATTAATTTTTTCAACATTTTAAATAAATTTGTATTTACGTTATTATATTGTTTAAACACTTAATATTAAATTTATACCTTAAAATTTTAGAGTCCCTCCCTTCCCTCAACTTTTAAAATTAAGCATTTTGAACCTTACTGTATTTCAAAAATAATAATTATTATAATGTAAACATAAAAATATACATAATATAAACATATACATACAAACATTATTCAAAACAAAACAGCCTTCACGTCCGATAAAGTCAATTCCATGAGCGGTCAACCAGTTTTGCGTGCTTCATGCCCTATGAGCTGGTGCAGAGTCCTGTTGGAATATCCATTGTCTGTTTTTGAACATTGTTTGAGAAAGAGGTCAAACTATGTTTGTTACGACGGTATTTTGATACACCTCGGCACTGGTTTTTACACCTGTTTTATAGAAAAACACCTCAGTTAAGCCTGAACATGTGACTCCAAGCCAAATCTGTGTATGTGAAAACCTGACATGTGTGACGAAGGATAATGTGCTCGTTGAACCCTCGGAATACGCGTCCTGGCTTCTTCACTGCTGTGGGCATACACCTTATCATTTTGTTTATTATAACTTTCTTCGATGTTAAAAACGTTTTCATCCGAAAACAAAATTTCGTGGTATTTTTTCCCGCGTAACAAAGCGCCGGATCTATTCAGCTTAATTTTTTTAAACGCTCGTTCAAAAATGTCCAGTCTTCTTACGATAAGCTCGTAGTCCTAGGTCTTCATTGGTCACTCTTGACCGCGGTTCTGCTTAGGCTTATCTGAAAAGCTAAGATTTTTTTTACGAACAGGATTTCGTTAGATTCGCACCTTCACTGCTTTGATGATTGCGGGTGTCATAACTGTACGAAGTCGGCCGGTCCTCTTACGATCTTTGAAGTTTGAATCTTCAGTGAATCGTTTGATAGTGCGATAAACAAATCGTAGGGCTCTTATCAATTTTTGTACAATGTTGAAAATTTCTTTTGGCGCGTAACCACAGCGGTGCAACGCGATAACCGCTACTCTTCTTTCTTCGACAACTCCATATTTGAAAACGAATGAAAATTAATGTCTTTTTTTATTTTCGGCAAGCGGAAACGTTATATTTTTTTAATTGGTGAAGTTCATCTAGCCAGTATTCAAAAATTTTAAATAATGTATTGACAGAACTTATGACTATTATTGTATGTATTATTTTTAGGTACTGTATAGTTTTATGCTTATTCATAGTATTACTAAATATAATTTACGTAACATTTTGTATATTATTTATTCATTAGTAGTAGTAATGTATGCACAAAGTTTGCCTACTGAAAGATATTTCAGCAAATTGAGAATTTCAGATTCAATAAGTAGAAACTTTGTATGAACTTATTATAAGACTGTTTCTGTATCTTGTGTATGTGTGTACATAAATAAATAAAAAATACCAAATTCTAAAATTGGAGTGAGATGACAAAGTACGCTTCAAATTAACAATAACACTGACTGGAATTTTGTATAAACACTTTTACATTGGCAACATGCCTTTGTAGGAAGATTTTTCTAAACTTTGTACACTGTTCATTAAAAAAAAAAACAACTGTTTCACATTGATCACAAAGAATTCTTAAACTTTACACTGTCTTTCCTCTACTGTATCTAGGAACAAATTAGAGATTACTTTAAAATATAACAATATTAAACTAAAATCCAATTTTTTAATGGTCAGATAAAAGTTATTCATCAAATAAATTTTAATTCGTTATATATAAGAATATTATTTTATATGAATATTATTAATTAAACTATACTTTTTGATTTATTTATATTGTATTTCATTCTATATATTATAACTTTTATCTAATGATTGAAAAATAGGCCTTTAATAGTGTGAAATATAATATATTCAAAAATGTGATTTCTGATAATACAGCTAATTTATTTCAATATAAGTTAATTATTTCAGAAATAATTAACTTACCGCAAAATTAAAATCCAAAATCCACTTTCGTATAAAAACTGAAACACGTATTTGACACTTTACGCATTTAACTACTTAACTACAAATAAATGGATCAATTATCATCAAATTTAAGACATATTTTTATATTTACACATATTTAATACAAATTCGTAAATCTAAAAGCACACACAAAGTTCACTGTGTTTTGCTTCGAAACATCGAACTGTAGATCGCGATTTGAAACTTCATTGGCGCACGGAAAATTTGCGACTACCCCGGACGAATTTTCGGTACGTACTGACTGAAACACCCCTGAGATAACGTCAACAAACCCCTTTTGCATTGAAGATTTAATATTCACTTTATTTCCGTTCTTATCTACTGCGGTTAGGGACTAGTTTCCTTGGACAAATTTGACGAATATCGTCCTGGTCTTAATTTGGTGATGCGAGTTCTATCTCATATGTATATGCTAATTCGTGAGCGGGGCGAGTATAGAAAAGGCTTTAGAGATCTCGAAGCAACCTGTTAAGTCAGATTATTATGTAATAATTTAATTCAATATGGAAGAAGAATAAATGATTAACGAAATAACGATTTCCTATTTCGCAAGTTGTAGCAACGGTACATCTTAAAGTGTTTTCACACTACTTACTTTGTGTGCCTGTAATGTGATAATGTGTCTGGCTACCAAAATATTAAGAAAAACTAATCCATTGCTACCCAAACATTTTTTCTGGCATTTCCTATAGTCGGTTCCAACGGCAATGAATGGGGGTCATGGATTTATGAATAAAATCACATTAAAAACAAAGAAGTAAGTTCTGTAAGAGCAAGGTACGGATAGGTGCACACTCTTACAAACTACCAGCGTGCAACAGCAGCGTAAGGCTATTGTTTTTCGCTTGGTGAGTGTAGAGAACCGAAGCTCGCTTTAGCTGGTAACGCGGCATTCCATCTTAGTCAGAGGTGCAACGCATCTGCATTTTGATTATTAATCGATGTCTATGGGCTATAGCACTTACCATCAATAGGACTATGTTTTCGTTTGTTACGAGTATCCTTAATCTATAAAAATGCTTTAAATTTATTCAACTAGTCCTAGTGTTTACAGTGAGGGCTCATATAAACATGCTGCTGATTACGTGCCATCAACCTTTAGCCTATTCATTGCTCACTACCGCTTAACATACTTAAATTATATTTTCTATCCGCATAATTCACCAACAGATCATGCTTTTCCATTCAAATTTCAATCACAGCCACAATCACAAAATTGTTTTTAGAAGTTATCGCCTGCGTTGGACGGAATAGGTTCTACAGAGACACGCACTAGTCCTAAGCTAACCGTTTAGAAGTTTTAGTGTTTGTAGCACTCTGGAAAAATCAAAAAGTACCTGGTACCTAGTTTTACTGAAACATCGGTCCCGGTATAGAACATAACTCCCGTATATAAAATATATAACATAATCACTGTAAGAAACTTTCCTCATTCGTTAGAATCCCCTAATTTGTCGACTTTTTTTTTCATAATAATATGTAGTCTTCAAGTTAAGCAAAGCTTGATTTTTATCCGTATTATACCTACTTATATTTATGACTAGTGCCTCGTCCTTGTTTGACCTAAGTGGTGTCTATCCATGTCATTTATTTCATCAAATCAGTAAGCACACAGTTCATCTGATAGTAAGTGGATGCTGGAATCTATAGAGATTTACATTTATCCTTGATTAAGAATCAAAATTCAGATTGCGTTGTCACCTCGGAAGACTAAAATAGCCCCGTTTCCAGTAAAATAGATCTCCGATTATCTAAGCTCATAATAATTGCAGCAGATTTAAGCTGCTATTTCACGCTGATATCTCACAGAGCGTGGTTATTTCCCGGTTGAGTCGTCTTATTCGTACTACAACCATAATATATGATCCCGGGGTGCCTCTACCACGTAAAAATATAAGATATTTTTAAGTGATAGAGCCATATATATTTCAACATATATAAAGAATCACTAAAATAGATTCACGATAAACGAATATATTGCGATTACATAGTCGATTAAAGAACATCCTCCTATTATTTTAGTCTGCTAAAAAAGAGCGTTCAAGCTATTATAATATCCGCTTAGCTGTGCAATCACCTTTGAAATTATTGGAGCGCTATTTTCCTATGGGACTCACGATCTGTTTCCGCTTAATGGACTAGATTCATGTTTTTTTCTAATCCTAATGGCCGAGTGGCGTGTATGAAATTATTTTTCTAAGCTTTTACGGAGCGCTATTTACGAATAGCATTGTTGTATCATTACTTTGTAAATAATTTATTTTCTGATGTAATTTTCATTCAATGTGTCTTTTTAAAACAAGCCATAAATTGTTTTATCTTTTAAGTTTGAATTTATTAAAAAAAACATAAACGACTCGCTGTTGTCGTTAGAAGGAAACAAACCAGGAGATGGGCAGTGGCGTTTTCCTCATAAATACAAAAAAAAAAAAAACAAAAAAAAACTACAGTTATATATTATAATAAAAATAAAATAACTATGGAAAATATTCCCCCTATGAGGCAATCTCTGGGAAAGGCCTATTTCAGCGGTGGAATTTGATAGGTTATAATGGAAAAAGAAAATATAAATATCTATACTCGAGTTTACACGTTACGTGAGTCTGTGGACTTCATCAAGTCAAATAGAAATTTCAACATCTATTAGAAAATTTGAGGTAAAACTTATTTCGAATTCTCGACTGCACTAAGCTCTGAAAGTCGTAACGGGAATAGAGTGGATAATTCAAGACATGATAGCTATCTGGCGGGGCAAATACTGTGGCCTGGATTCACCAAACATTTGCTTAAATTGTTTAGTTGGAAAGTCAGGGTTGGAAGTTTGAATAAACTTTAACGCCAAATATCTCTACGATATTGGTCTTAAAATAAATGAGCTTTATAACTATTCCTTAATTTAATAACACCCTACTATAAAAGATAAATTAAGAAAGAAGAAAACTACTTTAATAAACTAAAAGTTTCTAATAAATTTTCACGTAATTTAGTAACTTCCGAAGTCGGTACTAAGATATGTCGTGTATAGTGTATCAAATAATTAAATTATGCAAAAATTAGTTTATTATTTTTAGTTTTCGATGATTGTTTTTAGTTTTTTTGAAAGTTTAATTATAATCTTTTAAACATGAAACATTTAATTTCAGTAACGAGACGGCGGCGTATGGTTTTCTTGGTAGGCTCAGGCAATTGTGCGTAAATATTATTTATTTAATTAAAACTTTACTATCTCCAGCTTATAACTTAGATAACAAAGGTCAAATGAAATGTATATCAAAACAACACAAAGCGTGTTGCCATGTAAAGAAAACGTATTAGACATTTTTAACTTACTGTAATATTTTACCTATTCAGATGAAACTTCTCATGAACATATTAATTGAACAATTCAATATTAAAAGCACCCAAGTACCCGTATCGTACCCATAAAGTAATAAATAAAGTAATTACAAGAAATATTACCAAACAAAACTTAATTGTGCCTAGGATCTCAAATTACTGTGGTAGGCGAACTATTGAATTTTTAATCCCAACTCTTATAAACAACGTCCCGCAAAACATTCAAAAAGATTTAAACACAAAAAACTATAAACTAAAACTCAAAAAATATTATTACGATAATATAAAGAACTTCGTCATATAAAATCAATCAGAATCATAGTATAATTTAGTTTGTATAGTAGTGAAACAGCCTGTATAAAGTTAAGTAGTTTGCAAAAAACTATAAACTAAAACTCAAAAAATATTATTACGATAATATAAAGAACTTCGTCATATAAAATCAATCAGAATCATAGTATAATTTAGTTTGTATAGTAGTGAAACAGCCTGTATAAAGTTAAGTAGTTTGCGCTGCCTAATAGAACCGGTTCGTCGAACAGTCCCAGGTGAGAATTGCAAATGTGTGCATACCACTTACACAATAAAGAAGGCGTATTTATACGTATATACATTTTTTAAACTTTTAGTAAATAATTAAATATTTATGCAAAGTAGTGCGTTTGTTGCGAATGTGAGTACCAATACAAACCATTATTGGTTTAATGGTACAAATCAAACAAATATGTAGGAATACTTTTGATAAATAAAAAAAATGAAATATTGAGGCAGGTGGAATAATTGACAGTAAAATTTTAAACGATGATAATGTTGGTAAATATGTATAAAAAATCATGTAAAAATACATCATAAATAATAGTGCAAAAAGTAAAATTTTACGTCTAAAAAAATACTACCAAGTATTCTGTGATGAGTGTGTGACACTAATTATCCGTGGCAGCTCAGGGCCTAGGTGCTCGCTGTTATTCACAGTTCCCAAGCAACTCGGATTCGATCCCTGCCGGCACCAATTAAAAGGTTAATTGCAATTTTAAGTGTTGATTTACCCGGTGCATGGTTATGAAGGCAAATATCGTGCGGAAACCTGCGTGGCTGAGAAAAAATATAATTCAAAGATATGTAAAGCTATTGGCAGCGCGGCGGACATTTCGTCCCTCAGATACGAGAGGAGAAGGAAAACCTTCTCAGATACGAGAGGAGGAGGGGTAATAGCCCAGTAGTGGGAAGTATGTAACTTTACTTTTGCTTTATCTACAATAAACTTGACATGTATTAAAGTTATGTAGTTTAAATTATATATATATATATATATATATATATATATATATATATATATATATATATATATATATATATATATATATATATATATATATATATATATATATATATATATATTGTATATCAAGTAACTCTAACAAAAATCAAAGTATCCGCTAAGCATATTTGTATTTCAATTAATTCCAGAACTGTTTTCAGTTATACGACTTCCCTACGGTGTTCGAGTGCTATTGATACCCCGTTCAAAATTAATAGCCTATCAAAATCAAATCCTTTCCGATAACTCTTAAGTGTAACGCAAATCGAATAAGTTGGTAGAAATGAATGTCAATCGAAAATACAACGTCTGAAGCGTTGTATTATCGATTGCAAATATATCTGGAATTTAACTTTGAAATCTATTTAGCAGCTAATAATAATTTAATGTAATTATTAATTTATTGACACTTGTTTGTCATAATAGAATCCAGAGTGAAAGAGGCTTGGGAAGCTTCATACAAGCGTTTCGCAACGCACACGGTAGCGCGGGTTTCACCTTCTACAATAACAAACAGAGAAAATAATTAAATAATGCGATACTTAGTACTATCAAGGGGACTTTTTTTTATAGAATACAGATGACAAACGGGGATACATTCCACCTGATGGTAAGTGAAGACTGTAGCCCATACACATCTATTTTTATCCCCAATTAAGAATAAAAATGCCGATGCGGTGTCACCCCTGAGGACTAAGATGGAACGTCTCGTTTCTATTACAAAGGGTCTCCGGTTCTCTACACTCACCATACGAAATACAGCAGCATTAAGCTGATATTTTAATCTGCGAAAGCGTGGTCCTACCCCGGTCGAGCTTTAACCATAATATACGAGTAGATGCAACTTGGCTCTACCTCTTTACTTAACCCCACGCTTGTGTATGTGTAGCTTATTAACTTTAATAATAGCAATTCCCGGATTTTCATAAAACTGAATTAAAGACACACACCCAATTAGAAACTTCGTCAAAACATTACGAGCGTCTCGTAATGCACACACGCTATCAGGACTTGGTGTATGGTGTCATCCGACATGACCATGACATATACACCGTTCATATGTCGGAGTATGGTGTCTCCCAACGGATAGGTCTTAAGATGAACATGGACAAAACAAAGATCATGTTTAATTGAATAAAACTAAATTTACGGATTTTGTCGTGTTTATTTAACTGATTTTACATGGTTTCAGGGGGGGGGGGGTTGACTGAGATGTTTGACGTCCCAATGTCATAGGTAGCCCGGCTACCTTCAGTTTTTTAATATTAATTTTTCGGTCCGATTTACGCAAAACGAGCTTACAGTATCTTGAAGTCTTGCAGTGGTATGGTTGGGTTTGGGTTTAATTTTGTTAATTATAGGATCCCAAGCAGATGGCAGCACCCATCCATCTTTATTGAAATTATTAGGTTTTTTAATTTCAATAGCCTCACGTATCATCCTTGGTAGGAATCGGCGTTCTTTTGCGAGGACTTGTGGTTTATCAAACCTGATGTAATGATGGGGACGATCTTGAACATGTTCACAGACTGCAGACTTCCCGGAGCGTCGGTGCTTCACGTCAGCTATACGTTCTTTCACGCGGGTTTTTATCGATATTTTTGTTTGACGTATATAGGAGAGACCACATTCACAATCTAACTTGTACACTCCTGCATCTTGTAGAGGGATATTACATTTGACGGATGGTAAAAATTGACTAATCTTCTTCGGCGGCTTGTAGTATGGTTTAATGGAAGCTCGCTTCAGGATGTAGCCAACCAACCAAGTGTAGGACGACCCCCCACTAGATGGAGTGACGATCTGGTAAGACATGCAGGAAGTCGCTGGATGCAGGTGGCTCAGGACCGTGCTTTGTGGCATTACTTGGGGGAGACCTATGTTCAGGAGTGGACTTGTGAAGGGTTGTAATGATGATAGCAGGAGTACACCTACAAAAGGATACATTGATAAAATTTCCTTTGATTATTTTAAATCTAAATAACGTCACATTAATAAATCTTAGCCAAGCAAATCGGGTGCGGGTTGATAATCTCTAATATAATTCTCTCATCTATTGATTAATATAATTAGTGGATAAAGGCATCATTTAGATTTGTTTATATAATAAGGGCGGCAAACGAGCACACAGTCCACCTGATTGTACCGTACCTATAACCCATAAACATTTATCCTCGATTAAGAATCAAAATGCAGATGCGATGGAATTGAAAGGACCAAGATGGAATGCCTGGTTTCCGTTTCCGTTCCGTCCGTTCGTTAAAAGGGTCTCCGGTTCTCTATGCTCACCATATGAAACACAGCGACAATAAGCTGCTATTTTACGCTGGTATTCAGTGAGATCGTTGTCCTACCCCGGTCGAGCAGAGCCATTCAGGCTACAACATAATATAGCTTCAGAGCGGTTCTAACTCGTCAAAAAATCGTCCTTAGCCATTTATTTCGATTATTTTCAACAACAAAACTACTCCAAGTCAATGATGCTAAAAATATAATTATTCAAGATCCGGAAGGACACACCACCGTCGATAATAAGACACCTGTTTAAAGGTGAAACACGGGTCGTATTATTGAAGGTGGTGTATTTTTTATAGTGTAGTGGTTTTGGGAGTAGTGGGGTGCGGTGTAATGATGTTTGGGTCAGTGGTGACGGGGATAGTGCACACAATTGATGGGGGGTTGGTAGTGCTCCTAAAGCTAAGTAAGACACATTCATTTTATTACGCGGACCTTTTCTTTAATGATTAATCTTTGATGACAATTTTCTATTGTATATGTTATAATTTATAAATGGTCCGGAAAAAAATATTTCATCCAAAAGGGTGGTAACTGGTTAAAATGGGGGTTAAGATTTTGATACATGTATCTATTTTAACGACATTCTATTGGTTACCCTGAACTTGTGTATTCTTTAAACCACTTAAAATAGTAAAATATTTAAACAATAAAAATATTGAAAATCTATTTCAATAACAAAAGAAGAGTATTTTTGCTACTAAGTTATAGCCCATCGAAGAATTACGAATAAACATAGATTTCAGGAGCTAATATGTGAATATTAATTGTTTATTTTTTTAGTTTTTGGATTTGGTTTTATAATTTTTATTAAAAGTATAATTATTTCAAATAACTTGCTGTCCTTGAATCGCATAGTAATTCACGTATACAATGTGTTATGTTAAGCGAAATAGACATTAATCTATGGGAACCAGATGCGTATCACCGCAACATCGTTGCAGACATTTCTAGACGATTGAATTACTGGGCCGTATAGACGCAGATGCAACTTTAGCTATTGGGAAATTGGTTTGAATATACACTATCTAATACAATGAGTAATATCCTATCTGAAATTAAAATCATTATCCTAAAACCAAATAACTTAAAAATAACTATTACTTTAATTTAATCATTTAGTATTGTTCATGGAATTAAAAGGCATTTAATTAAAGTCGATTTTAATTTTTTGACCATTCTTCGGTGCTTTAAAAAATGAGGAAATATTTAATATCATATATATATATATATATATATATATATATATATATATATATATATATATATATATATATATATATGTGTATATATATATATATATATATATATATATATGATATTATATATATATATATATATATATATATATATATATATAATTTTTTTGTTTATGTTGTTATCGTAACAACTAGTCGCATGAAGATATCATTGATTCTTACATAGGCAAGGTTTTTTTTATTGCACGTATTACTAGTAATGACATATAATGAAACTGAAACGTTGTCCTTCACTGTTAACCATATGAGGAACTGTTAACTGGTAAAATATGTATTTTAATTTTTTAACTCGTAAACGGTATACATGAGTCTAATTTAACCGAGCTATATGATGTAGTGTGTAAATTGTATGTGGTAATTTTTATGAAACATTTTTCTTATTTATACACATATTTATCTTATTATTTTATAAATTAAGTTTGAAATTATTTGATTATAATGTTAATCCCACAATAAAACACAAATGTTCGGGAAGACACACTTTTATTGTTAGTTGAAAAAAACATAGACAATTTAATTTTTTAATTTTTTTCCTAATTAAATATTATAAACTATAGCGAAAAAATAACAATCATCATTTCTGGTCAAATTTCCGACAAAAAGACGGTTCTTTTAGTCGGAAATTTATATAATATTCTTACGTTGGACAATATTTATAAAATAAATAAAAAATGTAAAGTAACATACAATTTTGAATTATTGCAAAGATAATACAGTGGACTTTATATACATATGTACCACATTTTGAGCAAATAATGTCAGTTTTATTCTTCCTTTTTCGAAGGACAAACAAAACTGACAACGTATAATGTATCTCCGCAGTTCGAGGTCAGGTATTTTATTATTGGTAAATTCTAGGATCTTTCAAGTTAGTTCATCAGGAAACAGGATTGCCCATGCTTGCAGTAGAGATGTCGGCTTGCTTCGACGTGCTTTCCCTGCCAAACCAGGTAATAATATTTTCACGCCGAATTCTCGAAGAATATGGAGGCGTCTTTGACCATTTAAACTGATTACGTCTGTAACAGTAACTTCTGGAGATCATGATGATGATGGTGGTGGTGTTGGTGGTAGTAGTTCACCACGAATGAGCTCGTCATTTTGTGGAATAATCTTAGCAAAACTTCTCGTAGTGTCGAAATGTTATGACTCCTCCGAGTTATGCTCCAATTCGCTTAGTTCAGACACTGAGTTGTGATCAATATATTCGGAGCAGTTGTCGCCATAGTTCGAGCACTATCACACTCATCAAGCCACCGCAGTATTCGTCCTTCTTCATTTTCCGCCATTTTCAAACTTCACCTCCGAAACAAAAAGTTATACTCAAAGTATACATGGGTCTAATAGGACCCAAGGGCGCACGTAATTCCGAAAATTTGCGCCGAAACTAGACACGCGTACACTTGCATTGTAGTTTTCTGTGCGACCGAGGAATATAGGGCACAGTGAGTGAATATCGAACTAATGTTGACTCATGATCGATCAAAAGTTAGTCCGGGTCTGTTTTGACCCATGTTTACCAGTTAAGGGTTAAAGTCAATCGGCGGCTATGCTCGGAGTTTCTCCACGTGATAGACTTCATTACAATGAAAATATTCGCTGTGAAACCAGAGTAACGGACATAACGTAAATAAGCCGAAGTGGCAGTGGCCCAAACACATATATCTAACGACTTAAGTGACTAACAACTGATCGAAGGCTTTGTAGAGTGAACGGAACACAGGGGGCAAGAAATGTAGTGTGGGACATCGACGCTTTGAAAAAAAAATTTGCGTCACGTGAAAAGTGGCTGGTCTATGTTTGACTGTAGCGTTGTACGTTAAGCTAATAAATATGTAATCTTGGTAACACTCGAAGTAAAATTATTTTTCTACTACATGTTTTCTTTCCTACCCGAAAACCCACAGTGACAATGGCACCCAATGTGGGTGAATTAACGTCTGTTGATGAAGAATCATCAGTGTTCATTTTATCCCAATACTCATCTCAATTTTACCTGGTCCCGAGGTAAAGCTTAAACTATTTTTTAAATTTCAGCATCCTAGTCTTTGCAGGTACAATGAAATGCTGAATTCAGTATTTATTTCCGAATTAGCTCCAAATTAATGTTTGCTTTTAATAATTTGGTGCGTAATCATCTATTAAAGACAACGCTTCTTACATGAATTATCCGTGTCATTTATATTATTAACAGACTAATATTTATATATTATGTATATTGATATTTATATATGTATTTATATGTATATGTTTGTATAGTATGTGTAGATAGGAGATATTTCTACAGTTTATTTTATGTATTATTAATAATCATTTTTATTTTGTTTTTATTATATATTGTTATTCCTACGTAAATTTTCAACACTCAATGAGTTGACTGGTAGAGAATACCTTAAGGCTTAATTCCTTAATATACAAGGCTTTGTAATCGTGTACATTAAGGAATGCAATAAAGAATAATAAATAAATAAAAAAAAATAGAATTATCTATAAACAGAACTTTATTACTATTCCGAAAAAGGTTTTTGCTTTATGTATTAATGTAATTTTTAAATAATATGGAAACTCTCCCTTAAACAAAGTATAAAGAGGAATCACAGCACACACTACTACAGCAAACTTTACTAGGTGCCGGGTCTCATTTTCTGCCGGGCGTTCTTCCGGGCAGCAGTACTACTCTCTTACCTATTTCTACCGTCAAATAGCAGTGCTTGCATTGCTGTGTTCTGGTCTGAAGGCTATATAAATAAGGCTATAGAGAGCTAGTTTAATGACACTGTGAGGCATTCCATCTTAGTCCACAGGGCGACATTGGACTTCTCTGTATAAAGTCGGCTGCAGGTGTCCATGGACTGAAGTAGCCACTTACCGTCAGCTTGTCTATACGTTTGTCTATTATTTCAGTTTTATATAATAACAAAAAATCTTGATTGTGCCGATTGATGTGTAAAATTAAATGAAAAACCTCCTAACATTGTTATCCTCAAAAAAAGTTAAATATAAATACCTCCCACTGCACTAATTGTATTTATTTATTAAAAACTTAACACCTTAAGGTAAAGGTGACACAGGGCGGACTTAATGTCATTATTTGGCATTCTCAGTGAACCCTGGGTGCCAAAGACAATAGTCGGCAGGTGCGGAACATAATACATAATGAAGTGTATATACAATATATATACATAATTCGTATATATACAACATATACTGAAATATACATATATAAAGCCTATATGTATATAGTTACATACAATAACACATGAATGAGATAAAACCATATTGTATATTAATATTAGTGAATAACAATAAAAAATAAACAACAATTGAAGCCAACTATACATAATGTTTAGTTCATTCTAAAGGCTTATATTACTTATTTTTTATTTAAATCCATCCATTAATGTAGACTGAAGCTCCAATCAGTGCCAGAATCTAGTTAGTCCTCCTGTGATGTACCTATCTCATTTCGTATTCTCTCTGTCTGCACAGATTGCTTTATCTTTGTTCTGGGGTATAATAGAGAGGAATCTTTTAACTAAGTAATAATTCGAATTCCAATTTCGTTGAAGATATTAACACTGTTAAATATCAAATACAAAGTTGTCACTTTAAATCTATTCACAGAATATTTTTAAAATATGGAACGAAAAAGTACGAGTCTGCCTTGCGCACCGTGAGTTCCGTACAAACTCGTAAGTAGATATTTAAATAAAATTAGTTTTTAAGGCTTTTATCGCGTATATTAACTTATTTTATATACCCGACGTTTCAATCATTTTACAGCATCCATCACGAAGAAGACTGAGGTGTTTGACGACTCAACGTCATAGTTAACCACGGCTACATACAGATTAAAATTATTATAATTTTATATAAATTACTGTCATTATAGTTTTACTTAAATTTTACATGTTGACTTAGAGTCCTGATTTTGTTAGAGCTACAGGGGATCGCAGACCTACGTATTTTATATTAATTTTAACTTGATGCCTCCAGGCGTTCCTGAGAAAAAGATTCTTTACAGACAGACAGATGGACTTTTCCTGTTGAGATAAGGAACCCAAAAAATTAAAGTAACGTTAACATTACGAGATTTCAGGGAAAAGTATCTTCAAGGTGGTCTAGTCTAGTTGCAGTTTTTTACTACAACAATTATATATTACGAAATATTCTTAAATATAACAGTAAGAGAATTTACGAAACATTTATTTAATAGGTTTATAAATGCGATTACTGTTAATCTTGCAATTCTAAGAAAGCTGATTCTAAGAAACAAATCTCAAAAGAACGTCTCGAAAGGTTTGTGACTAATTTAATTTGCACATTGACTCTGTCTGATGAGCGATCGAAATCTAATTTTGTGAAAACCCACAGTCTGTCTTCTGTTAATATGAAACTAAATAAAATTAATTGAAAACTATTAATTTTTCGAGGTAAAAATATATGATTTCGCTTGTCAAACGCCAAAATTTCTTCTGTCTGGAGAAGAAACGGCGAAAGAAACTCCGCTTAAAAATGTAATATGTATTACATAAAATGGCTCTTATTGTTACAAGACTGAACTTAGGTACGTGTATAGATCTTAGTTTTAATTTTAATTATCTCTTTTTGATATATATAATATGAAATATTGAATATACAAATGAAATGTATATATATATATATATATATATATATATATATATATATATATATATATATATATATATATAATGTATGTGTTACGTGTGCGTTAGTAAATTTTCAAAAAAATAGCATTATAACAGTCAGAAATTAACGAAGTCGGTGATAAGGTTAATTAATTAAATCAAATACAAAATTCATTGGCTTCCACGTTTGAGCTCTGTATGTAATCACGTTTAACGTATTATTAACAAAGCTTTGAGTACATATTTATTTATTTGCTGTATCAAATTAATACGTTTTAAGATTAACTAGTAGCTATGGTACTTATGTATATCTATACTGTTGATTAAAGTAAAATGGAATATCCATCCATCCATTACAGCCTACAAAAGTCCTAAATATGCTAAACATAGGCAGCCGGCAGCCTGCCCCCATAAATGTATATTTATAATGTATGTGCCTCATGAGCTGGATTTTGCCATACTTGTCCCATTTGGCAACACCTGCCAATGTGACAAGTATTTAAACTCGGAAGATGCTGCTGCCCATTTCCTATTTTAGTTTCATTCTGTCACCTTACGACACCCTCTGGACGGTAGGGGTAGTGGATATTCCTACACCGACTGGAATGATAGATAGTAAGTTTGCGCTTAGCATAAACGTGGAAGATTCAGCTATATTATGGTTGCAGCGCGAATGTATTTTTATAGTATAAGGGTAACATACGAGCACACAGTCTACATGATGGTAATCGGAAGCTGTGGCCCATAGATATGTTAATTTATCCTCAATTAAGAATCAAATTGCAAATGCGTTGTCAGCTTCGAGGTCAGCTCGACCGTGAGCACGCTCTCGCAGAGTACCAGAGTAAATTAGGAGTCCGATGCTGTGTTACGTGTAGTTAGTGTAGAGAAGCAGGGAAAATTTTGTGATAATGAGGTATTGTTTAGTCCTCAGGGAGAGATATACGTATCGAAGTGCCACAACATCCACTTACCATCAAGTGGAATGTGTGTTCTTTTTTTATCCAAATATAAAAATTAAAAAAGTGCTTTTGAACCATTACTAAATTAAAAGTTAACCGTGTAAGAGAAAGCAATACTTTAAGCTGTGTTATTATAAAATTAATTTCTTAACAAGTTCTTAAGTATAAAACTATAAATTTTGTAAGAATATTCGGCTCGAGAAAAAAAACAGAAATCGTGTGCGGAGGAGAAGTAAATAAAAACCTGATATATGCGGGTTTCAGCCCACGAGTCGATAATGCGGTGGGGCTGTAGACTTTCCTATGGCTTAGGCAATGAAATAAAATAATTTAATAACTTTATGCTAGTATCCTGAGTAATTCTTTCTCAAAACATCACAGTTCACAGCTCATGATCAATTCGTGTTTTTTTAAGATTTCATACATTTTAAATATTATTATTAAGGTATTTTACATTGAAATATAACTAAATAAATAAATATAATAGGTAGCACGCGTTAACTACAACTGAAATTTCGATAATTTGAAACAAATTAAAATTAAACGCGATAAAAGCCGATCGTATAATTCGATTTATTCACAGAGGAAATTTCCAAAATTGGAACATTGATCTCGATGGAAAATTATGTAATTAAAACTGTTACAAGATATTTACGTAGAAAATTATTAAGGACCTAATGAAATTCGTGCTCATTACGTAAATTATGGACGAGACACGTCATGACTCATAATGACATGTAAATTAAACCTACGTTCATTCAGTAGCTGAAGGAACATTGAGGTTATAAGAGACCATTGTATTTCTTTGTATAAACTGTATTATAAGGTTCATATGACATATTTAGGTATAGCTATTAATTTATTTATTCATTTTATGGAATAAGTATGACAAACCAGCACGCAGTCCACATGGTAGAAAGTGGAGTACTGTGGTCCATAGACATTTACGTTTATCCTCGATATAGAATCAAAATGCAGATGCGTTGTCACCCCTCAGGACTAAGATGGAATGCCTCGTTTCAAGTAAAAAGGGGTGTTCGGTTTTCTATATTCACCTTACGAAATATTGAGCTGCTATTTTACGCTGGTATTCTGTAAAAGAGTGATCGAGCAGACCATTTGTGCTACAACGATAATATAACAGCAGCTAGGCTCTTTCAAGTAGAAAGCTTATAAATAATAAGTCTGCTTAATAATCTCTGACCTAATAAAATCCTCCCATAGTTTCTTCTTCTTCTTCTTCTTCTTCTTTCTGGCAGATTCGTACCGGTAAGTGCAGAGCAGTTTCCCACTAGATAGAGTAACGACCTGGTACGAGATGCAGGAAGTCTATGGACGCAGGCGGCTGAGGTCAGTGCTTTACAGCATTCCTCGGGGTAGGCTTTTGTTGAGCAGTGGACTTTTGAAATTATGTGATGGTGAGGATGAATAGCTTCTAATAATTGTCAGAAGTAATCAATTTTCTAATTCCGATAGTTCCACCTAGCCCAAGCATGTCCAACAGTTTCACGTAACTGATATATAGACGTAATTTCTTCTTTTTCTTTAATGACCCTCTAAAATCTACTGCTGGTCATGGGTCTGTTCCGTTGTATGAAGAATTTGTCATAATCAGCATACTTGGTCGGCGGATTTTTTTTAGAATAAGTGCAACAAACGAGAACACGCTCGACCTACTGGTAGTACGCTATGCTATGCTGTCATGCCTGTTCAACCTTCACCTTTCTTTACTTATTAAACACGTAAAAGTGGAAAATCAATTCTTAAAATAATCGCAATTAACAATTTCACTTTTAAAACTGAATAGCAATTTAAAGAAAATACAATTTTCTTCAAAAAAGAAAATTTTTGTCGATGGTTAGTACAAAAAGCATATAAAGTAAAGATGCCACATCTGAAAAATTTGCAGCCATGTGGAGCTCGTTACGACGTGTTTTCACGGTCTCAGCATTTAATTTATTCTACCTATGACCTCGGTAAATTTTGAATTTTGATTTCGAATGTATAATGTGTGGAAATTATTGTCGAAATTAGGACATATTATTGTTTTAGGTAATAGCACTGAAACAATATTATACCTACAATAATAATCAAAGTGCGACGCCTTAATCATTAGATCACTAGACTCTTATAACGTTTGTATTACAAGAGTCTTCTAAGGATTATGCCTCGTAGAGCTTATTATGGGCTCGATTGATTTCAATATAACCGCTTTATCTTCAATAGGATCTGCTTGGATATTATGATGAGGTTCTTAATACTTTTTTGGGATTAAAGTTTAGTTTTTATATCTAGCTAATGATCCGGCCCAGCTTTGCTCGGGTGATTTCTGCATCTCGGCGGCAGCGCCACTTACCGGGTTCAACTGAGTTTCTAAACCATCCACCCACTCAAACACACACAAAAAATTCATCAAAATCGGTCGTGCCATTTTGAAGTTTTTGCAAGATTAACGGATATCAATTGATTTTTATATATAGAGATTACTTCAAATTGAAATTATTTAATAGTTATTAATATTTTACGTAGAGACAGTAGATTGCAAAAATTATGTCGATGTTCTAGAAACGAAATTTTAATTTCGTCAGTTCAAATATAAAGAGTTTTCAATTAAATCCTATACCTTTAAACAAGCAATTCTTGTATATATATATATATATATATATATATATATATATATATATATATATATATATATATATATATATAATCGGAATTTCGGAAACGGCTCCAACGATTTTCATAAAATTTAGTGTCCAGGGAGTTTCGGGGGCAATAAATCGATCTTGCTAGGATTTATTTTTAGAAAATGTCTTTTTGTCCGTGTTTTCAGGCAATGAAAAACTACTATAATATAAGAAGGTAAATTTTGATACTTTGACAATGATCGTAATAGCTCAAGTGGATATCGAACGGTCGCAAAATCGTAATGCCTTGGTTCGCGCCGCGTCTTCGGTCCCATTTTTTTTTTCCTTTTTTTTTTCAAGTTCCCTTTTGTGAGAAAATCTTTTACTCGAGCCCTTTTTTTAGTATTTTTTAAAGATACTAAAAAACTAATTGCACTCATGATTTTTTATTCAAATAACCAGTTCAGTTTTTTCTATTATGTCAATAAGATCAAAAACTATTATTCATCAGTATGTAATTTGTATTTAAATGTTATTTCAAAAAATCCGGGTACTGTTTTGATTAAAAGAAAAGGAATAACTAACGTAGCGCATCGGATTAGTAGACTTAAGTGGCGAGGGGCGGCCATTATCTCACTGACAACTGACAACCAATAAGGAAATGTTCTCGAGTGATAGCCTCGTACTGATGATGACAGATGATGATGATCGTAGTGATGAGCAATGTGTTTTGCGGTTTCCGACTAGATGGAGAGTCGATTTCATGAAACATGTTCAGCGCTGATACATCCAGCGAGGGTCTGTTACTATGATGAACTATGATATTGAACTATTTTATGTTTTAATTCTTACTGACTCAATGAATACCTACACCACGTGATGCCAAAAATTTACGGTCTCTAACAATCATTATGAATTGTGTGTAATGCTCGGCAAAAACCTTAACGATGAATAAATTCGACCAAATATGGCGGCTAAGCAGGTAAGAGACAAAGAGGAGAAAGAAAGTAGGATATGGCAATAAGTCGAATATATGAATGAATTTTACTTCATCTATTTCGGAGCCAATAAATATAAACACATCTTATAAATATATTTCAAAAATAGTATCAAACGTCGTGATTTAATCAAAGTTAACCATGACACAATATTTTAATTTTGTAAAACACAAAGTCTTGTCATCTACAAATATAAAATTTTTTACTTTTGATTTTAATACATTATACACATATATTAATTAGGATTTTGGAGGCAATCGAACTATCCCTCATAATAGAGTGGCAATTTGATAATGCATATAGCACACCTCGCACCACCCGTCGATCACAGAGAAAAAAAGTTCTGGGAAACTACCGATAGCCAAACTAGCAGAAAAAATAAAAATATCGTTCATCATCATCATGATTTCAGCCTATAAAATACCACTGCCGAACATAGTTCTCCCCCGTAGATTGTCTCATAGAGGGCGGGTTGGTTTTATACGTGGTAGAGCCATGTGCAGTTATATTAGTAGTATAGTTGTAGCACGAATGGGTCGGCTCGACCGGGGAACCACGCTCTCACAGAATACCAGCGTGAAATAGCAGCCTAATGGTGCTGTATTTCGTATAGTGAGTGTAGAGAACCGGAGACCCTTTTTACTGGAAACGAGGCATTCCATCTTAGTCCTCACGGGTGACAACGCATATGCATTTTGATTCGTAATCGAGGATAGATATAGATGTCTATGGGCCACAGCAACCACTTACCATCAGGTGGACTGTGTGCTCGTTTGTCACCCGATCCTATCAAAAAATAAAAATAAAATAAAACCGCAGTTTTTTATTAGAGTAAGTTGTTATCAGGAAGCTGCTGCTGCCCGTATCCTGTTTCAGTTTCCCTCAGTCGCCTCTTACGACACCCACGGGACTATTCTTAGACCACCGCTACTATATTATTATTATTTTGGGCTATTGCTATTGCAATTCTATGTACTGATTTATCTCGTACTCCGTAATGAAGGAAAACACCATGTCTGAGAAAAAATCAAAAACATGTGAACTCCGCTAACACTCATTTCGGTCAGCGCGGCGGACACTTCCTTGCCCTATAACCTGCTCAAAAGTGAAAGGAGGCCTGTGCTCAGTGGCAGGGGCGTATATAGGCTGATTAGGCTGTAACTTAACTTTTGAGTTACTACTGTGGGTATAATGCTACCCATCTACTTTTTAATTCCCTCTTTCATCCATTACGGCACCCTTGGAATAGTACTATGTAATAGATTCCCTTATGCCGTTATTATGCGGCACCGTATTTGTGTCATAGAATATCTTAATATACATATATGTTTTTATTAAGTCACCTAATGTGACTGATCACTCATATATAAAATAGCTTAGTGTAACCATTCATGAGACGTCTGAAAGCCAAGTTTGCTGCCCTAATTCTTAGTTAAGTACAATTTAACTTAAACAGCCAATTAAGGCTTAAACTTTGCGGTGGAGTAACGAAAACTTTTTCAAATATTTTCGCAATTCATTTTATTTTATAAGGGATTTATGTTCCTATGTATTTCTTAGCTTCTAATGATAATCATTTTAAATTAGTTGATCTTAATGATAAGCTTCTTTTAAATGTTGGCCATCTAGTTATAAGTGCAGAGTTGCAGTCTTTGACCACTTGCATTTAAAATAAATCTACACCGAAAACTGCAAGTTACATTGACGCCCTTATTGTTATTATGGAATACCTCATTGCCTGTAAGTAATTATATGTAATTTACAAGGTGGCAGTGAAGGAAAACATAGTGAGGAAAGTCACGGGAAGTCTATTGACACGCATCAGGCAACGCCCTGTTCCTACGTTCCTCTCAGAAATGAGTGGAGGCCTGGCACCTGAGATGTACTCGTATGTTAGACTTTAACTTTACTTTCCAAGCTGACGACTAAAGAAACCGAAACAGAAACATATTCATACCAGCTAAACATAAAACAAAAACCAACTCGCATCGGCTTCGCTTGGGTAGGATATATTAATGTGGCTTTTCAAATTTAAAAATCATCGTCGAAGACCATTTAATATGTTCCTTATGAATTTTTCGATTCATCAAAAATGATCTTCAATACCTTTGGATAAAATATAGCCTAGATTATATTAATAATAATAAATCATTTTCGTTTACAATTACATATTTATAGAACCCAATCAGATGAGAAAAATATATAGATAATTAAAAAATAAATTAATTAAACGTAATAAAATCCGTATAAATAGTTTTATTCAATGAGTAGTGTTCGCGTAATTTTAAGAAATCACTATCTTTAGGTAGAAATGATTTTAACACGTATCCTATACTATTAAACGAGCAATTCTTGTATATATATATATATATCTATATAATCGCGATCTCGGAAACGGCTCCAACGATTTTCATAAAATTTTGTGTGCAGGGAGTTTCGGGGGCAATAAATCGATCTAGCTAGGATTTATTTTTAGAAAATGTCTTTTTGTCCGTGTTTTTAGGCAATGAAAAACTGCTATAATATCGTTAGAATAAGAAGGTAAATTTTGACGGCTTATTAATGATTACAAATAGCTTAATGGTATATTGGGCGGTCACAAAATCGTAAAACCATGGTTCGAGCCCAGACCGGCCGACCGACTTTTTTTTATTTTTTTTTAAGTTCCTTTCTTTTTTGTGAAAATCTATTTTTTTCGAGCCCTTTTTTTAGTATTTTTTAAAAACACGAAAATTTAAATTAAACTAATTGCACTCATGATTTTTTAATCAAATAAACAGTTCAGTTTTTTTCTATTATGTCGCTACGATCAATAAATATTATTCGTATTTCATCAGTATGTAATTTGTATCTAAATATAATTTCCAAAACACACGAATCAAAAAAAAAAACCGAGCGAAAATTACCGAGCAAAGCTCGGTCAACCGGGTACTTAAAAGTTAATACAATCTACGAATAACCCAACTGTTATTGCCGTATGTTTGTTACCAGCTGCACGGAATAAGAATTGCATGTATTTGGGCATTCGCTTCTCTCGGTTTCATTGTAAAATTTGGTATTGAAGTATAAAAGAAAATGAATGTTCCATATTTGAAAGAAAATTAAAGTTATATATACATAATAAGTATTTGTTGTTATTTTTTTTAGTTTTCATGAAGGAAAAAATTGAAAAAGAATTTGTGAGACTATAACGCCATTTCATTCCATGGGTTTGTGAGTTTATCCGTCTCACAGCTAGATTAGTACCTCATTTCATTCTTGAGAGCGACGTCTGGCAAAATTTTCTGAGCTACCGCTAATACATCATGTAAATTGCTAGATCTTAATTTTTCATATCGATGACAAGATATAGCTTCAGAGATGGACAAACCACGGACAGAAGAGTGACGCGGCGGGGGTAATATTTACTCATTATAAATCAAAAATAACGTGGAATATTTAATTGGTATTCCTAAGTATTCTTTTGAGCTCACGAATTTACATAAATATATCACACAATGAAGATGCCGCGAGGGCAATTCGGAAAGTTTAATTATTAAATAATAATGATTAACAGAGAAACTACAAGTGTAAACCGAGGTAGCTCATCGGCTGCAAATTTCACAGTATGCGAGCAACCCGGGTTCCATCCTAGCCGGTACCAATGAAATTGTTAACTGCAATTTTAAGTACTGCCTTACCATGTCCTGGCGGTGAAGGATAACACCTTTAGGAAATCTGCATGTCTGAGAAATATGAAAAAACTTTCGAAGAAATGTGTCGAGTTCTTTTTCAGATTGAAAAGAAATTTATAAGCCTTACTTCAAAGACTTTCCGGGTCACACCGTGTGCTGGTGGCGTTAGAGAATTCATCAGTGAGCTTCGTTTTATGGGTGTGGTAAGAGGAGTTTATGAAATTACAAATATGTTATGACTCTGATAGATGGCGGTATGCAATGATCTCGTTTACGCCCAACGTAACATCAACGACAGGCAGCTGCTTTAAAGGTTCAAGAAGCCGTGACGATGTCTGGTGCTGCGGTCATCATCCTGCCAGCCAAGCGTGACGATATCTGGTGCTGCGGTCGTCATCCTGCCAGCCAAGTGTGACGATAAAGGCAAATCCATACAACGGGAGAGGCCCAGCCTAGCTGTGGACTTTCATGGCTTGATGATGTTGCTATTAAATGTAAAGTTCTAAATATGACCTGTTTCAAGTAGTAAACAGCTAAAAAACTGCTGCGATAGTAACAGTATCATTTAATATTTAATGCCTTATGTTAGATAAAAACGAATGCAAAGAGTTGTTTAGTTTTCTTTTATAAAAAAAAAAAACTATGTTTAAATTGTAACCAAACAAGCTGAAAAATTATGCATCCGACTTTCATTGTATTCTTTCACAATGCGACTGTATATGTATGCTACTTGCAGGTTACGTTGTTTACTTAGGAGGTTCGCTTTAAAATAGTAGCACTTGTTTATAATGTCCTTTTCTTATTTAAACAACCATGTGGATTATTCGGCATAGACGCCATTTTTAGGGTTCCATAGTCAACTAGGAACCCTTATAGTTTCTCCATGTCTGTCTGTCCGTCTGTCCGTCCTCGCTTAATCTCTGTGACCGTCAGCACTAGAAAGCTGAAATTTGGTACCAATATGTGTATCAATTACGCCGACAAAGTGGTAAAATAAAAATTGGAAAAAAAATGTTTTATTAGGGTAGCCCCCCTATATGTAAAGTGGGAAGTGATTTTTTTTTAATTTCAACACTAACGTGTGATATATTGTTGGAAAGGTATTTAAAAATGAATAGGGGTTTACTAAAATCATTTTTGATAATGTCAATAATTTCGGAAATAATCGCTCCAAAAGTAAAAAACAATGTGTTCCCCCCTCTAACTTTTGAACCATAGGTTTAGAAAATATGAAAAAAATTTGAAAAGTAGAACTTTATAAGGACTTTCTAGGAAAATCATTTTGAACTTGGAAACAGTTATTGTACAAAAAAGACAAAAATTTGTACAAAATAATTTCTGGACTAAGTTTGTAGTATAATCGTATATGCAAGCATTTTTTTAACTTCGTTTATATGTTTTATTATCCTGAACGTATCCTTTTTCAAACAAAAAAAGAATTATTAAAATCGGTTCCCGCAACCCAAAATTGCCACTGAAAACTTCTGGCACGTCTATGTATTAATTAGTAACCCAATTCCCTGAGAGATGGCGCTGTAGGTACTTATTACATTGGGTCGGGTGTTATCGAATTGTTCGGTTGGTCTCTCCTTGGCATCGTCTGCCGCGGAGCGTGCAATGTTGCCCGCTCCATGTTCGCGCACGTACCCACTACCGGGAGCAGTTGCAAGAGCGCGGAGCGCTGCTGGAGCGCGAACATAATGGATACCCACCTTTAAACTCATAAGTGGGAACACTTATTGTGACGGACGGGAAACTACGGAACCCTACACTGAGCGTGGCCCGACACGCTCTTGGCCGGTTATTATTTAGTTATCACTGAAGACGCTGCTATCCATCTCATGGTTTGTTGCCCCTGTCGATTCTTACGACACTAACGGGACGGTATGGCGTACTGAATATTTTTATTTTTTAGTTATCACAGAAGGCGCTGCTATCCATCTCATGGTTTGTTGCCCCTGTCGATTCTTACGACACTAACGGGACAGTATGGCGTAGTGAATATTTTTATTCCGCCACTTTGTGGTCGTTCTACATTATTTTACTTTTTTTTTATACTTTACTATAATATTTAATAGAATTAAACGTGAGAAACAGATCATTTTATAAAAAATAGAATTTAAAAAAATTGCCTTGCAGATCGTAATTACACTGGCTGTATCGCGGTTTAAGTACTAGCTTATTTTAAATTCTCGACGTTTTAGGTGCTTTAAAACACCCATAGTTAAGATCTCATTTTGAGACTATATCTGGAAGTCTAGCAGTTATAATGGTTTGGTTTGGATTTATTTTACTAATAAAAGTACCCAGAGAGTTCGGCAGCTGACAACCTCTTATCTAATACATTTTTTTAAATATTAGATCAAGAATATCGGATGAAGAGTACCCTTAACCGACGAGCATGTATGCGTAGGTGTATGAATGTAAAGAAGGTGAAAGAGATGTGACAAGATTTGATAAAATGGAAGTCCCTGCTTAACACTATATGATGATTATTTAAATATTCTCAGAAATAATCCTTAGTGATCATTATTCCTTTGATTTCTTAGAAAAAAAAAATAAAATTACGAATAATTTATTTTATATTCATTAAAATAATACGTAAAATGTTTCAAAATATATTGTTATATACGATTAAGAAATGCCCGAAAATGTTTTTGTTTATCCAATATATATCTCTCGAGAGTCAAATCTTGAACAATGTTATTTATTTGTTCGAATTTTATGCTTGGAATATTAAAGTAACTTTACGTTAGGATTCGTCTCAAGTTTCTAAATTGATTTTCCGCATACTTGATTAAGCACACGTGAACTGAAAACAATAAACAAGTAAAAAGCTTTAGGAACGGTACGAAATAAAACTCTTTGTTAGATAAATTGTATAACACAAACATTATATTTGCCTTCTTAAACCGTTAAACAGTTAAACATTTTCTTAAGTCTGCTAGAGAACTGACGCATCTGTTTTGAAACTTTTACGTGCACGTATTCTATATTTATGGGTTTTTATTTTATCTTTTTAATTGCGTTCCCGTTGACATTTAGTTTCAGAATGTTTTCCACGTAAAGCCACGTTTCACCAGTGTGCGGCACTGTGCGACACTGTACTGCATTGAAAATATTTCTTTCGGTGGATTGAACAATTACAGAATGTGTGCGAATTTGTCACAATATTAGCGCACAACTGGAAACTGTGTGCGCGCACCCTTGCAAGCGGTGGAGTCACATCAGAACACTCGCATTCGCTGTTCATTCCACTCTTGGTGCGAAAACATTTATTTGTTCACGTTTTTTATACAGAATAACGGTGACAAACGAGTACACAGTCCATGTGTGCTCGTTTGTCACCGACGGTAAGAAAATATTGTGGCCCATATACATCTACATCTATCCTCGCTTAAGAATCAATATGCAGATGCGTCGTCACCCCTGAGGATTTAAATGGAATGCCTCATTTCCGGTACAAAGAGTCTCCGGTTTTTTACACTTCATCTCTTAAAGCAAGTCTTTTACGTTGTAGAGCCACCCTACGGCTCGACCGAAGCAGGACCACGCGCTCACAGAATATCAGCGTAATGCTGCTGTGTTTCGTATGGTGAGTGTAGAGGACCGGTGACCATCTTTTTTTTATATGCGAGCAGCTATGCAGGTCTAGGTAAAGATACCAGTATCACTGCGACCTAGAAGGTCTATTGTGATCGCTGCTATGGCTATAGTTCACTGCTAAGCCCTATGTCTTCAATGAATCGAAGGAGTTGCTTAGCCGTGAGCAATTTCACTTCTTCTAGGCGGAGTAGATAGTGTCCCAGATGAGTGTTACGTTTGCGCATTAAGGGTCCGCAATCAGTTAGGATGTGTAGAGGCGTTTTTTCCGTTATGGAACAGAACCGACACATCCTTGAGTTGCTTAGTCCCAGGATGGACATGTGCTTTTTAAGACAACAGTGTCCAGGTAGGACTCTTGCCAGAGTGCGCAATTTATTTTTACTTAATCCCAGGGCTTCTGAGGCGAATTTACAATCAAAAGCTCGGATCAAGGCTTTAGAATGTTTTAAGCCTGGTGTGTCAGACCAGATCTTCAGTGATTTATTGTGATAATAAGTTTCACGGGTCAATCGGGCTAGGCTTATTGAGATTCCACAAAATGGCTCGGGTCCAAATTGTGTGCACTTTGAGCCCTCTCGTGCAAGTTTGTCGGCAAATTTGTTGCCTACAATACCCTCGTGAACCGGAACCCATCTTAAAACGACCCTGTTTTTACAACCCAGGGCGTTTAAATGGTTCACGCAGTCTCCAACTAGCTTTGAGTTCACTAAGTTTGATCTCAGCGCTAGCAGTGCTGCTTGACTATCAGAGTTTATGTAAATTTTATGGTTGACGTAGTGTTTTTGCAGATTGATTTCCGCACACCGAAGTATGGCGAAAATTTCTGCCTGGAAGATAGAGGTGTATCTACCCAAATTCATACTACTTTTGAATTTGGGGCGTTCCCCGTAAATTCCAAAGCCTACGTTAAGGCCCATTTTAGACCCATCGGTATACCGACCTCACAGATAACCTGGCCATTCAGCCAGTCTTCTCTGGAGGTTAATTCCACTATATACTTTTTATCAAAAGTGTGTAGTGGACGCATGATATCTGAGATCATGCATAAAACCGGTGATTCCTTAATTGAGTCGAGCATGGATCTCAATCTGTAGGAGAACAAGCTCCGACCGCCCTGGGCGTTAATCCTATACAAACTAGCCCTCGCCTCCTTTTCTAGATAGAGATCAAGGGGCGTTAGGCATAGAAGTGCATTAAGAGCCGCTCCAGGCGATGATCGCATAGCTCCAGTTGCCATTAGGCAGGCAGTCCTTTGTAGACTATTTAGTCTGTCCGCAGTCGTCTTTTGGTTGGACTTGTTACACCAGACATTAGAGGCGTAGGTGAGAATCGGCCTCAGTATGCTGTTGTACAGCCATAGGACCATACTGGGACGCAAGCCCCATTTGTTCCCGACCAAACGACTGCACGTACCTAAAGCAATTTTTGCCTTTTGGCATACGTTGCTAAGGTGAGAATTCCACGTTAGTTTTTGGGCGATTGTTATGCCCAAGTACTTAACTTCCGTGGAAAATGGTACTTCTTTACCATTAAGTTTTGGTTGGACTAATTTATCCAACCGTCTCTTTTTGGTAAAGGGTATTATAAGGTATAAGGGTATAACAGTTTTATCAGCATTAACTGATAAACTGTTATCCCTCCACCGGTTAGTTATGGTGTTTAGGGCTCTTTGTATTATTGACGATAAAGTACTTTGGCAAAAGCCCCTCGCAATGATCACAAGGTTATCGGTATAACCCAGTGTGTCAATGCGCAGGTCTGCCATTTTGTACAATAGTTGGTCAACCGCATGAGTCCAAAGAAGGGGTGACAAAACACGTCCTTGTGGGCAGCCTCTTGTGGTTGCAACCTCAATCGAAGTTTGAAACAGCGCTATTTTTGCCTTTTTGCATGAGAGCATCGACTTCACCCATCTGATGGTTGTGGGGTCAACCTTTTTAACCGGTGACCATCTTAACTGGAATCGTGTGAATGCATTCCATCTTAGTCGTCAGTGGTGACAACGCATTTTCATTTTGATCGTTAGTTGAAGATGTCTACAGGCCACATTATTCACTTACCATCAGGTGGACTACGTGGACTCATTTGTCATCCTTATTTCATGAAATTAAAACAAATAAAAGCGACCGAGAAATTTTGATTGCTAGTTTTTATAATCTTTTCAAAATCTTTGATTTGAGCAGCGAGCGAACACGTGGCTTCGGATACTACTGCTTCACTATTTAAACATACCTGATCACTTAGCGCTTGAAACGAAGGACTTCCTGGACGACACAACGGTTGCGATTTAAATCACCTTTCTGGTCTTATATGGCACCGTGTGACGTTTTTTCCTCTAAAAAGCTGATACGTATACAGTTTGCATGGCCAGAAGATGCACAGGCACGGTTCCTGTAAGCCGTACAAGAGGGGTCTGATGCGGACTTTTTTCATATAGAATAAGAGTGACAAAAAGCACACAGTCTACCTCAAGATAAATGTATTATGTGGCCCATATACATCTACATTTATCCTCAATCAAGAATCAAAATACAGATGAGTTGTAACCCCTGAGGTCTAAGATGTAATGCCTCACTTTCAGTAAAAAGGGTCTCTGGTTCTCTACGCTCACCATGCGAAACACAACAACTTTAAGATGCTATTTCACGCTGGTATTTTGTGAGAGCGTAGTCCTACCCCGGTCGAGCCAACTTGGCACTGTGCGGTGCTTTAAATATGGTTACCTTTAACTATTAAAAAAAAAGAACTTAAAATACAAATTTATTATCAAATAAATAAAATTAATCATAATGAATAAAATTATCATATCATAACCATTCTTACTAATCCATCATTTCATAGCTTGCCGGTTTATATTAAATTAATCGTGCTTAGACCATCTAGTATCTATTACTCCTCTTCTTCTACATCTTGAGAGTCAATAAATTTTTGTTCTATAAAATTATTCAACCTATAGAATGAAGTAGACGTCGTTACTAGAAATACATTTTAGTTGAAAGAAAATATTCTTTTGATTTAATGCACTAAAATTTGGGCTCTATATACAAATAATGATTGCAACATTTATTAGCTATAAAATGAAACTTTTATCCTATATTTTATGTCGCACTAGTGATCGAAAACTATCAAAATAAAATCTAAATCAATAAAATAAATAAATCATTTGCTGTAAAATAGTTTTGTTTTATATTTCATTTCGTTTGAAAGTTTCAGTTCTACCGCATTTTTTTACTTATTATTTTTTAATATTGAATTTTATCTTCTTTCTAATCTAATATGGTTCCAATTTAAAATTTAATACAACAGTATCTATGCTTGAACAATATGAGTGAAATTTACGTACGTATTTTGGCACCCATTAGACAAGCTTACAATTGCAGTTTTATCCGACGTCGGACGTATATATATGATATCCGCCTATATTGGTTACGATATCGAAACAAAAGCAACTTAGTTTGTTTGAATTGTTCAATTTGCTAAGAATGGCTTTAAAAATATAAATAATTAAGATTTGGTTGTTAAAGTTAAAAAAATAACTTTAATTCGTTTTTATGTTCGGTCACTATAGAAAATTGCAATATTAAGTGAAGGTAATTTACAACATGTCATTGAAAATTATAGCAAAACCTTCACGATTAAGACGAAAGTATATAAAAACTTCGAGGGCACATCATATTTTCTCAGTTTTGTATCCCACTTGAACAACAAGAGATCTATAGACCTATATCCACCAGTTGAACATCTATTTATTTCACATATTATAAGATCAAGTGCAAAACGAACTAACAACTAACTAGTCAACCTACTAAACAGCTACTTCTACCTTTGGACAAATCCAACCAACTTTGAACAAATAGGCTACAAATGCGCTGTCGCCTCTGAGGAACAAAATGTAATGCCTCGCAGCCTGCACTTAATTATACTGGCTCCCCATACATTTCAGACCGCAACATAACGATTCACGTTCTACTGTTAGGCAGCAAAATAGGTAAGAGTGCGGCAACTACCCTAAACAATAAAAGGAAGTCGTACTATCTTTAAATATATACAAGTAGCCATATTTTTTCACAAAGAAATGCTTACGCATACCCACCTCCATTGACTATAAGCCTATAGAGTTATACCTTCGCTACTTATTGCCAAGGCCATGGAAACATTTTGCGCACACTTGCAGCCTAACCAGCGATAGCCGTCCATTAACGATCTCTTCTTGGGAAGGTACAACTTTTTCCTTCATTCTCTTAACAAAGCAAGCCCTACGATTTTGCTTCTACGCACACCTGCAAACTGTACCGGACCAGAGCACCCGTATCTACTTGTGGAGGTTATAGATCCAGGTATACGATGTGCATTGTGTAGTACTAGCCATCCTGATCTCAATAAATAATATGTGACCTGATTTTTGTCCCTGTGTTAATATAAATTTTATTTTTAACCATTTTTGAAACTATTTTATTGTTTTGTCATAATTCTTCTGATATCTACGATATTTATTAAATTAGTATAAAATGCAGATAAGAAAACTAGATATTAAATTTTTTTTTACTAATATTGCACTACGCTCAAACAGACCACGAAAACGTTAGAGCACGATATCTAACCCAAGCGGTAGAGCGACGAATTCTCAATGTAGTAATGTCCGTATCTACATACTGCTTTAAAATTAAACGGTTAAACGAGACACATAGAAGAGGAAATTGCTAATAGTACAGAATATATTACTGTTTAAAACGTTTGTGCTAATCTTCTTTTTATATGTAAACTTGATTAATAATTTTTAAGGCAGACCGGCAGGTAAAACAAATAGTGATTAATTAACTTTTTATATTTCATAATAGTTTCATTATTTTAATATTTATATTCATAAATATAGTATTTAGTAAATATAAAATTTATTACATATATAGGTATACATATATATTATACAACATTATTTATTATTACATATACCCTATATATTTATTTTTTACTATTATTAATAATAATAGAGTAAATGTCATCGGATGAAGACTCATTTTGTTCTGCATGTTCTTCTCTTAACATTACCTCAGCTGCAGACGATTCTTTTATGAATAACGTGGGTAATTATTTGCACACGAAATTTGCCTCTACAAATTGTTTAAATGTATGCCATATAAATGCGCAAAGCATCCCTGCCCATTACTCAGATCTACTTGACACATTTTCCTCACCATACATCCATGCTCTACTTATCTCAGAGTCCTGGCTAAAACCCTCCCTATCCTCCGCGTTGTACAGTCTTCCTTGGTTTGTACTTATACGTTCTGATCGCACTGGCAAAGGTGGAGGTGGTGTAGCCATTTACTTGCGATTGGAATATGCATATGATGTCATTGCAATATCACCATCAGAATATAGAGGATCTCCTGAGTACCTATTTCTAGAAGTAAAAATTAAGGGTCGGGTTAAAAATTGAGGGTCGTGCTCGGAGTTGTTTACTGCCCTCCTTCAACTGATTATTTTTCCCATATTGAATCGGTGATCGACTCCATCAGCACTGATAACAAACATATTATAATAATGGGTGATTTCAACACCAATTTGCTAAAGGATTCTCCTCAGAGTCGCAAACTTAAAACCATCATGGACTCGGCAGATCTCTATATTCTACCATCTGGTCCAACTCACCACAACGTGGACACCGAAGATTCATGGTTAGACATCATTTGCACTAGTTCAGCGGATCATGTTATATATCATGATCAACTGGCTGTTCCCGCGTTTTCTCGACATGATCTTTTGGTCATGTCGTATAAATTAAAGCCTCCCAAGCCAAAGCCAGTGATTGTGTATTTACGCAATTTCAATAAAATTGACACCATTCGACTACACCGCGATGCTAAGAATATAGAATGGAGCCCGTTGCTGGATGCAAATAATATGGAAGACAAAATTGCTCATTTGAACACCCAAATTCTCAACCTATTCGATAGGCACGCACCAGTTCGAGCAGTCAGGTTACGCCGACCTCCTGCACCGTGGATAACTGACGAAGTGCGTAGAGCAATGAGAAGAAGAGGTCGAGCTTTTCACATTTTTAAAAAGAATCGGAACAGTACCACCTTTCAACAATATAAGCGAGCACGAAACCGCTGTAATCAGGTGGTGAGAACAGCCAAACGCCGCTACTTCCACAATGGTATTTCAAACTCCTCTTCTGCAGATATATGGAAGTTCCTTAAATTCCTGGGATTTGTAAAATCACATTCCAATTTTCTAATCCCAAATTATTTCACTCAATGACTTGAATATACACTTCTCTTCTGCATCACGTCTGCATTTTACCACCAAAGCTACGACTCTCCAGGAACTTAATTCCATGCCTTTGTTATCATGTAATTCTTTCAACTTCAGTTCAGTGACTGACGATGATACTAGAAAAGCCATACTTTCAATAAAATGTTCCGCTACCGGCTATGATGAGGTGAGTAGATCTATGATACTTCTCATACTCGATATTATTACTCCAGTTCTCACTCACATCATCAATTTCTCCCTCTCTACTGGTATTTCCCCAAGTTATGGCTTAAAGCTTTTATCTTGCCTCTTGCGAAAGTACCCAATCCATCCCTACCCTCCCATTTTAGACCTATTTCTATACTGCCGTTTCTTTCCAAAGCGCTTGAATCATTGGTACACAAACAAGTCACCTCTTTCATTTCGAAATGCAACTACCTTAGTACATATCAATCTGGCTTCCGCCCGGGACATAGTACCACCACAGCGTTACTTCAAGTTACAGAAGATTTTAGAGAGGGCATGGAGAGGTCATGTTTGACTGTTCTGGTCCTTATTGACTTTTCAAACGCATTTAATTGTGGCGATCACGACTTACTCCTTGGATTACTTTCACGCCTAAATTTCTCCTCGTCAGTACTGAACTGGTTTTCCTCTTATCTTCGCGGTTGCCAGCAGGCTGTTCGGGCTGGTCAGGATTTTTCGACTAGTGCGATCTATATCTAGGTGTACCGCACCTTCAGCTTTTTTAATTATTGTTACATAGATCGGACTATAAACAATAAAAGCTGAAGGTATTCCGGTCCGGGATTTCCAGATCTCGACAATAGCGCTATCCCAATGAGTCCGAAACCATCTGGGGCCACATTCAAATACAAAAAAATAAATTTCATCAAAAAATTTTTAGAGTTTTGACGAGACTAACGGATTACAAGAACAATTATTGAAAGTCATTTAAGTTTTACCACTGGTGGTGACAATTAAAATTAAACGCGATAAAATCCGTAAAAGTAGTTTCAATCAAGATAAAAAAAATCTAAAAATAAGCATTTTTAATTATTGTACACTGTATATAATTCCAATCAGAGAATCCGAAATTCTTTTAATAACATAAAGATAAAAGTGTAAAGTTATGCCAAATTACAAGTCAATAGCAATATTTACCTAGTATATTCCCATTTATGAGGAAGGCCTAGTTCAAGCATGGATTTTCGAAAGACTGTTATAATGAAAATCGTGACACTAATGATGTTGACTAAGAAGTCTAGGCGAGCAAACTGTGGGTAAATCTAGTACGTTAATGAAAAGTGAGTTTTTAAGAGAGAAAGAGAATATAAGATCAAACGAACTTCTCAAGTGAAGTTCGATCATTATTATATGAATCGCTTCATTTGAAGATATAATTATTCACCAGGTAGTCCCCTTAACCTACAGGTGACTTTGCACGCTTTAAAAGACACTCAACTGACTAAACTAAAGTTGGCTGTGAACCGACTTACCCCTTCCACCGCTGACTCGGGGACGGAGTGAGTCGCCATTCTGAGCTCATTATTTTTAGAGTGTAGAGAAAAACTTTCCGTATTAGGGCTAGCAAACTACTGCTATGGGAGGGTGGGTAATAGCTTATATCTTCAAATGAAGCGATTCATATAATAATGATCGAACTTCACTTGAGAAGTTCGTTTGATCTTATATTATATTTCATCGCTTCATTTTTCAGATATAATTATTCACCAGGTAGAATTTTAGAGCAGAAAGTTTTTCATTGTAATAAAATAATATATATTTCTTAGAATATATTTATTAGTTACCGATCGGTACATGAAACGTTATGTAATCACGATAATTTGAACAATTAGTTTTTGTATTTATGAATACAGAAAAAAATCTTAAACTAGTGATTGGACGTAAAGCAAGAGGATCTTGCAAAGTTCCCCTCATCAACAAGGGTTCTATTGTAAAATAACGCAAAAGTATTCGATGTAGGAGTCCATCCGGCAGCTTTACGGATGACATCAACGCTGAGGCCCGCGCGGCCCGCAGCTGAGGTAGAGGCGTGGCGAGTGCTGTGGGCGCCAAACGTTGACGTATCCACGCCGCTTTCCGAGAGCACTTGTTTAATCCATCGACTGATTGATTGCCTCGTGGCTGGTCTATGTGGTGGCTTGTAAGTGAGGAACAGTTTGCCTATGTTTTCTGTTCTTTTACTTTCTGTGACAGAAATATAATCTTTTAGAGCGGTAGCTGGGCAAATATTCACATTTTCTAAGAAAAATGGTATCAGGAGTACAGGTTGCTCTCGGCCTGGGGTGGAAGTCTTTATTAGATCAGTAATTATGATCTTAGCGTTATTGCGAGAAAATGACATATTTTCCAACTTAATTAATGATAGGGTTTGTACTCTATGGGCTGTACAGAGGGCTAATAAAATTGCTAATTTTTTTTGTAATTTTTTCCAGATTTAAAGTCGTATTGGGATACCACCCTGCAACGTGATTTAAAACACTTTGAGGGTCCCAGGTCTGTGTATATTTTGGAATGTTCGGCCTTAATTTATAAGCTCCTTTTAGCAATCGACTTACATGTTCGTCGGAACCAATATTATTTCCGAGAAGTAATGATAGCGCTGATCTATGCGAATTGAGACTTCCGTAAGAACAACCGGCATTAAACTGGTCAGTCAAGAAGGATAAAAAAGGAGATATAGATGGTTGAAATGGATTAATATTTCTGTTGTCACAAAACCGCCACCATGCTTTATAGGTAACATTATACTGTTTTACCGTGCTATCGGAGAGCGATGCTAGCATGAGGTTGAGGGCCTCTGGTGGGCATCTTCGGGTGAAAGCTTGCCGGAGAGCCTCGCGGCACCCAAGGTAAGGCTCGCGTGTAAAGGGTGGTGTTCCCTGGAATGTGATCGTAAAAGATTCTTGCTAGGGCGCAAGAACAGAATATCAGATGCTAATAACCCTTGTAGTAAGGGGAACCAGGGCTGTGAAGGCCAATAAGGAAAAACAAGGATTCCGTGAGCCCTGTCATCCATTATTTTCCTTAAACAATTTAATATTATGGAAAATGGGGGGAATGCGTAAAAATAAAATCCGCTCCAGTTTATAGTAAAAGCATCTACCGCCATTGCATCTGGATCCGGTCTCCAAGAAACGAAGTTTGTGCATTTTGCATTAGTGCGGGAGGCGAATAAGTCTATATTTGGCTGACCAAAATGTAACACTATGGTTTGAAAACTGGAAGAGGAGAGTTCCCATTCGGTGTCAGGGTTTATAATTCTAGATTCAGCGTCAGCCCAGTTTTATTTAGTATTGACGTATGACGCGTAGATCCAAATTTTTCGCTTCTCACACCATTGCCAAATTTGCCGAGCGATCCCGTTTAAGTGGGGGAATTGTACCCCGCCCATGCGATTTACATAACTAATGGCTGTAGTGTTATCTACCCGTAATAGTATCGCGCAATTAGTTTCTTTAGATGCCAAGCTTTTGAGTCCAAGAAAAATTGCCAATAGTTCCAAATAATTTATATGGTAATTGCGTTCGCTAACTGACCACCCTCCGCGAGCGCGTTCTTCATCGCGCACTGCGCCCCAACCGGTTCGTGAAGCATCTGTGTAGATTTCAATTTTATAGCCGGCGTTTCGCAGTGGATGTAATGTTGTTTTGACGTTATTGGTCCACCAAGTAAGATCTTCAAGGATAATATAGGTAAATTGATTTTACTCTCATAATTCTGATTTTCAAGTAACGCGAGATATTTTTGACGTTCCAATAACTTGGTATATAACCAACCATATTGGACAGCCGGGCACGCTGCAGTTAGAACACCAATTAATTGAGCAAATTCTCGAATAGTGCATGTGGGTAGACAAATAAACTTCTGAACTAATTGCGCAATACTGTTACGTTTATTATCTGGGAGAGAAATGGTTAGATTCTTAGTGCAAAAGAGAAAACCTAAAAATTTACAACTTTGCTTGGGTTGGAGCGAGCTTTTATCAAAATTTATAACGAAACCTAGGCATTGCAATAGTTTCAAGGTTTCATTTACGTTAGATCTGCAATCCTCATAAGTGTTGCCGATGCAGAGAATATCATCTAGATAAATTACTGAATTAAAGCCCGCGCTTCTCAAGTGAGTTACGATTTCTTTCATAACCTTAGTAAATACCCTGGGAGCCACTGACAGCCCATAGGGCATTGACGTAAACTCATAGGTCGTGGTCTGATTGTTTCTCTTAAATTGAAATCTTAGATACTTTCTATGTTCAGCATGAATGGGAATTAGTAAGTAGGCTTCTTTCAGATCAATTGTGGCTAAGTATCCGTGTTGGGGTATTAACTTTGCCGCTGTTCGATAATCTTCCATCTTGAAATGAAACTTTGAAACATATTTATTTAACGATTTCAAATTTAATATAAAACGCTTGCCGCCGTTTGTCTTGGAGGCAAGGAATATTTTAGAGACAAACTGGTCTCTACTTGGAAGACATTCTGTTATGGCACCTAAGTCAATCAGCTTTTGAATCGCCGTTTACATTTCCTGGTGCTCTAACTCCGAAAGGGTATTGCTAGGAACGTTTGTTTGGCAGACTTCCTTGCAAAAAGGTATGTATAGACCGTTTTGTATCCAATCTAAAATTACTGAATTGGATGAAATTCTCGTCCAACAATTAAAAAAGTATTTAATTCTACCTGCATGTACCTGAGTTACTGCGGCGCTGGGGCACGAGGCTTGTTCGCTGCTGAAGGCTTCGACGCTGGCTGCTGTTGCGTCGAGCTCGGGTATGGACGGCGGCTCTGCGTCGACGTTTTCTTCCCACCTCGGTTGCAGCGGTTCGTTGAGTACCGAGGTGGGCCGGACCAGTTTCCCGAACTAGAAGAGCGGTTGCTAGTGGAATGAGAGCCGGAAGGTTTTGGATTAATCTTTTTGATTTGCAGACCCTGTCGTTCAATAGCTCTGGCTGCCTTGATCTTTTCTGAAAGTTTGTTACCGAACAAAGTTTCGTCTCTTACTGAATCTTGAACTACGTGGAGAAAGTTCTTATCCAAGTTTTGTGTAATTAGCTTTATGCGGCTATTCGTATTTATCGTATGCAAATCCGAAAGAATACGGCAGGCATTGCTAAGATGTTGGATAGCGTTCTTCTTGTCGTCCCCACTTAAGAGAATATTGAGCGCCCTGTTAATGGCCGTTATCCCCGACCCGAGTTGCTGTTGGTGAACTACCAGGATCTTATCTCTGTTTCTTACAGAGTCTATAACTGCTGCTGATATTTCTGCGTTTAGTTTAGGTGCTTGCAGTAACCTACAGTTGTCCGGGATTAGGTACTCTTTCAGAATTTTTTCCTTTTTATCTTTTGGCAAGCCTTTGACGAGTAGAGGAAGCCACAATTTGGCTAAACTCTCGTGAATTCTTTCTCCAAACTCTGGGGTATCGCTGGTGGACTCACCAAGGGCTTCTAAAAGTTCAGGGTCCAACTCTGGTTCAGATGATGCGCCGTTCGGGTTTTGTTCCGTCGAAGTTGCCTCTAAAGCCAGTGGCTCTAATGGTTTCTCCGCCCTGGTCTCTGGTCTAGACTCTGGCTCCAGTGTGAGCTCAGGTTCCGGTATGAGCTCGGGCTCCAGCATGGGCTCAGGTGTTGTGGGACTTTGCCCTGAAGCAATCCCGAGGTCCTTCGTGCTAACTATAAGGTTTAGCTCAGGGTGGTCGGCGTCTTCAACACCTAAAAATAATATTTTTAGGATTAGAAAAGTGGATTACTTCAACGGACGAGGCTCACGGCCTGCCCTGATGAAGAATTTTGTTTCAACGAACGAGGCTCACGGCCTGTCCTGATGATGGTAATTTTTTCAACAAACAAGGCTCACGGCCTGTTCTGATGAAAGCTGATAACGCGTGTAAAAAACAACACGTGCTAACGAAACAAATGTTATGTAAACAATCTTGACTCGTAGTGAATCGTTATAATACAAAATTAAATATGCTTACCTTCATTATTGGAAGATTGTGATGATATGACCCGTATTCGGCGATGTCGTGCGACATCGCGTTCACGTAATTTTCTAATTTTGCGTTCGTAACGCTCGATTTTTTCTTCCGCACTTCGTTTTGGCATTATAAATTTTAATTATAATTATAAATACTTTACAAAAAAAAGGCAAGAATAAAGTGTAAACTTATTGGGAGACGCGTGCTGTCGTCACCGTGCACGAAAAAGGAATGAGCTCAGAATGGCGACTCACTCCGTCCCCGAGTCAGCGGTGGAAGAGGTAAGTCGGTTCACAGCCAACTTTAGTTTAGTCAGTTGAGTGTCTTTTAAAGCGTGCAAAGTCACCTGTAGGTTAAGGGGACTACCTGGTGAATAATTATATCTGAAAAATGAAGCGATGAAATATAATTTACATTGCAGATTATTCCACTAAGAAAGTTTATGTAGACCACCCAAAGATAAACCGAAACATTATAGTAGCGTAGTCCCAAAATCGTGGAAGACTGCTTTCGTCCACCCGATCCCTAAAAAAGGCGACCGCTCAGACCCGTCCAACTACCGGCCAATCGCCATCACCTCCTTGTTCTCCAAAACAATGGAGTCCATTGTAAACTGCCAGCTCATGAGGTACCTTGAGGATCACCAGCTGATTAGTGACCGCCAATACGGTTTTCGCCGTGGTCGGTCAGCTGGTGATCTTCTGGTCTACCTCACTCACAGATGGGCGGAGGCAGTAGAGTTCAAGGGGGAGGCATTGGCCGTTAGTTTGGACATTGCGAAGGCCTTCGATCGGGTTTGGCACAAAGCGCTTCTTTCGAAGCTCCCTTCCTATGGGCTTCCCGAGAAATTGTGCGATTGGATCACCAGCTTTCTTGCAGATCGGAGCATCAAGGTCGTTGTAGACGGTGCAAGCTCCGATTGCAAGCCTATTAATGCTGGTGTTCCACAGGGCTGCGTGCTATCGCCAACGTTGTTTCTTCTGCATATCAATGATATGTTGCATACCCGTAACATTCATTGCTATGCAGATGACAGCACTGGTGATGCTCTTTACACCGGCCGAGCCAATATTTCTCGGGAAAACGTCTCCGAGTGCCGGGACAAACTTGTGTCTGAAGTCGAGTCTTTGCTGAACAGAGTCTCGGATTGGGGACGACTAAATCTAGTCCAGTTTAACCCCCAGAAGACACAAGTTTGCGCGTTAACCGCTAAAAAGAACCCCTTTGTCGTATCCCCTCAGTTTCAAGGCACTCCCCTCGTTGCATCAGCCAGTATCGGAATCCTCGGCGTCGACATATCGAGTGACGTGCAGTTTCGTGGTCACTTGGAAGGGAAGGCCAAATTGGCCTCTAAAAAGCTTGGCGTGCTCAGCAGAGCGGGGCAGTATTTCATGCCGGCACACCGCCTGCAACTTTACAAGGCGCAGGTTCGACCGCACATGGAATACTGTTCCCATCTCTGGGCTGGGGCTCCCCAGTACCAGCTCCTTCCACTTGACCGCATCCAGCGCAGAGCGGCTCGAATCGTCGACGACCGAGTGCTTTCCGATCGGCTCGATTCACTGGCGTTGCGAAGAGATGTTGCATCTCTTTGCGTATTTTATCGCATCTATCACGGGGAGTGCTCTGAGGAATTGTTCGGATTAATCCCAGCCGCCAAATTTCGTGAACGCACGACACGGCAAACGTCCCGATACCATCCACACCATCTGGATGCTTGGCGGTCCACCACTGTACGTTTCACAAGGAGCTTTCTTCCACGTACAACCTCTCTGTGGAATAGTTTATCACCGGCGATTTTTCCGGACCGATACGACCTGGGGACCTTCAAGAAAAGAGCTTACTCCTTTCTAAAGGGCCGGCAACGCACCCGCAATTCTCCTGGTGTTGCGGTTGATCATGGGCGGCGGTAGTCACTTAACATCAGGTGAGCCGCATGCTCGTTTGCCCTCTCTTCTATAAAAAAAAAAAAAAAAAAAAAAAAACATTATCTAGATTTAAAATAAATTCCACAATTTGGCTGCATTCCAAAGATATGTGCTTATATAGCAATACAACTTCCTTACACCAGCATCATAGGCTCCAATGCAATTAAAAGGAGACTGTTTCTTATAATTTGTAATGTTATTTTTTAATAGAGTATGGATGGACGAGCACACAGTCACCTGACGGTCATTGGATGCTCTGGCACATAGACATCCACATCTATCCTCGATTAAAAATCAAACTACAGAATTCGTTATTATTCTTGAGGCATAAGTTCTAATACACAGTTTTTAAAAAAAGGCCTCCGGTTCTTTACTCTCACTATACGAAACACAGCAGCATCAAGCTGTTATTTCGCGATTGCATTCTGTGAGAGCATGTTCCTGCTCCGGTCCAGCTGACCTATTTATGCTACAACCGTAACATAGCCGCAGTGTGGATTTACCACGCTAACCGAAATATCAATGAGGGTAGGTGGTGTAAGAGTATTCATCACACAATTTACTACCGTGATTATAGTAAGAGTTATTTTTGGGAAATATTCGATTCGTGTTTTATAATGATTTCTTTATATTAAAAACCTCAGTTCCCCGTGACCTTGGATGCTGTAAAGTATCGGGAACTTAAAAAGTTTAAATTAAGTGCGACAAATCTTTAAAATTTGTTTTATTTCGAGTGTTTTTATCTTCCATTATAGATTATTAATTAGATACAGCATTATACACGTCTTACAGCTAGGGATATTTTCATTTTGAACAATTTCTTAGAGTAGAAAAGTGTCCGCCGTGGCGACCTATTAATGTATATATTTGCTGAATTAACGATAGTTCTTAATATATTTTCTTTATTTCTACCAGCCCTTATAATTGCAATTAACAATTTCGTTGGTGCCGGCGGAATGGGACACGTGCTGCTCGAGTTCTTTGAAATTTACGGTAAGCGGTTAGCCTCTGATGGACCGCGGCTCCTGTTATCAAATTTCTTTGTTTCTTGATTATTTCTTGTGTATCGGCGTGACACACAGTCTCTCACACCTGTCACTTATTGTAACAAATGCTCTTTACTTCTTGTGTATTACCGAAAAAGAAAAATATATAAACTCTAACGCGTGTTATCCAGACGGTCCGACAGAGTCTGCGTACTTCCATTTGGCTAGACAACACACCTCTTGCGTTTCTTTCATATTCATATATCTACGCATACATAACATATGACTATTCTTAATGGGTAAGGGTAGCCTACATTTGTCTGCTTTCCTTCCTCACCGTCTTTCTTCATTCATTCTTACTACGTGTTTCAAATAACGAAGCATTCTTTTCCTCATCCTGGTCACAACATCTTCTTGCAAAGTTAAAGTTACAGCCTATATACGTCCCACTGCTGGGCACAGGCCTCCCCTCATTTCTGAGAGGGTTTTAGGGTAAGGAGATGTCCGCCGCGCTGCCCCCGTGCGTGTTGGCGAAATTCACATGTCTTCGAATTTTTTTTCCTTATTTCTCTGACATGCAGGTTTCCTCACGATGTTTTCCTTCACCGCCGAGCACGTGGTAAATCAGCACTTAAAATTGCAATTAACAATTCATTGGTTCCGGCGGGGATCGAACCCGGGTTGCTCGCGTACTGTGAAATTTACAGCGAGCGCTAACCATTTGAGCTACTACGGCTATCAAAGTAATTTTCCATAATCACTCAATTTTTCATCCATTTTTCAGAGTCACTCTTAACATAACATACATCATACTACTACTCTTCTACTAATTCGACGGTTTCTCCATCATCATCACCATCATTACAGCCCTTCACAAGTCCACTGCTGAACATAGGCTTCCTTCAAGAAACGTCACCAAGCACATTTCTCAGCCATACGCATCCATCGTCTTTCTGCATATCTTATCAGGTCATCGCTCCATGTGGTGGGGGGCCGCCCTACATTCACTTACAGATGCGTAGGTTCAAGTTGCCGCTCGAGAACTTTACTGTTACTTCTAAGTAATTTATTAATTCTATTTATTTGTTTTGTTAAAATCTCAGAATAATAACTAAGCTTTACTTTATTCTGAGTTTATAACCTAACTATAGATTAATAACAAAATTATTTATTTTTAAATAGTATACTAACAATAATATCGTGTACCGTCAGTGACGGTGTAAGCGGATCCACTACCCCATATGGTCGCGTAGTTGTTTTGAGAGGCGACAGAGGAAACAACCTGATGGGCAGTAGCGTCTTATTAACAACGACTAAAAATAAAAACATAAAACGCGGTCGTCAACCCGCTTGCCAAGCGTTGCAACTATGGCAAATATCCTTTTTTTGAAAATCTATGTGGAGGCCGATTTCCAGCAATGGAATTTTAAAAGGAGCCGTTACACGGTATATACAACAATAATACATATCTTTATTTTAAAGTGAAAAATATATTCCCATTTTAGAAACGCCTTACACGAAATTATTTTCAATTTATATTCAGATTTCACACATTCAGTTACTATTGTTCGCTTTTCTTATCAAGAACATTTTTGAAATAGAAAAATTTCCCTTTTCAAACGTAGTTGTGGTTATTAATAGGTAACCAGCACAGTAAATGATAATCTGTTTTATACTTTTAGACGAAATCATTTTAATTGTATATCTGTAAAACTGCTAGTAGTATTTATAACAGGCAGTCTTAAATTATTTATTTTGACACAAACTAGAACCGGTTGGAAAATGGAGATCTCTATATATATGCTCGTTAGTTGTGCTCATTTGGTACTCTAATTTTTTATTAATATAAAAATGACAAGCAAACATACATTTCGCCTAGTAGTAAGTGGCTACAATATTGTTTTCAAGACCAATTTTGGTGGCCGGTCCAACGAAGACTAGCCATTTGCGCAAGACAGGATTACAGTGCCGAGTGTGTGCGCAAGCACATGTGCACTCTCTAATCTATTATTTATAGTCTATTATATTATTTATATTCTATTTGTAGTTTATTAATTCTATTTATTTGTTTTGTTAAAATCTCAGAATAATAACTAAGCTTTACTTTATTCTGAGTTTGTAACCTAAGTATAGATCAATAACAAAATTATTTATTCTTAAATAGTATACTTACAATAATATCGTGTACCGTCAGTGACGGTGTAAGCGGATCCACTACCCCATATGGTCGCGTAGTTGTTTTGAGAGGCGACAGAGGAAACAACCTGATAGGCAGTAGCGTCTTAATAACAAGGACTAAAAATAAAAAAAATTTACGCGGTCGTCAACCCGCTTGCCAAGCGTTGCAACTATGGCAAATATCCTTTCTTTGAAAATCTATGTGGAGGCCGATTTCCAGCAATGGAATTTTAAAAGGAGCCGTTACACGGTATATACAACAATAATACGTATCTTTATTTTAAAGTGAAAAATATATTCCCATTTTAGAAACGCCTTACACGAAATTGTTTTCAATTTATATTCAGATTTCACACATTCAGGTACTATTGTTCGCTTTACTTATCAAGAACATTTTTGAAATAGAAAAATTTCCCTTTTCAAACGTAGTTGTGGTTATTAATAGGTAACCAGCACAGTAAATGATAATCTATTTTATACTTTTTCACGAAATCATTTTAATCGTATATCTGTAAAACTGCTAGTAGTATTTATAACAGGCAGTCCTAAATTATTTATTTTGACACAAACTAGAACCGGTTAGGAAAAAGAGGTCTCGCGTCAGGCGTGACGTTTAGCCCAGAGAGCGGCCAACGCCCCCCCCCCCCCTAACTTACCAACAAATAAACTTACTAGTCGTGCTCGTTAATTGTGCTCATTTGTTACTCTAATTTTTTTATTAATGTAAAATGACAAGCAAATATACATTTCACCCGTTAGTAAGTGGCTACAATATTGTTTTCAAGACCAATTTCGGTGGCCGGTCCAACGAAGACTAGCCATTTGCGCAAGACAGGATTATAGTGCCGAGTGTATGCATAAGTACAGGCGCACTCTCTAATCACTCACTCTCATAGACTGATTGCACATTAATCCGACACCAACCAACGACTACAAACACCGGGTTTACGTGCTTTTCAAGGCACGGGGGTGAAACACCGTCTACTTCCCGACTCCGAGCTGCTACTGAGAATTTCTTACAGAAAAACCCAACAACTGATTTTGATCCAACCCGGGATTCGAACCCGAGACCTCATTATGAACGAGCAACAAGGCAGTTTAAGTGGCTACAAAGAATGCTACAGGTGCATTGTCACATCTGAGGAATAATTTGAAATACTTGTTATTATACTGGTACTGTATACCCTTCAGATCAGAACAGCAGTGCATGTATTGCTGCTTGGCGTCAAAAATAGGTAGATAGCAGATAAGGAATCCTAACACCTTTATAATTAACGCCTAAAGAACTTCCTTTTAAATGACAGTTGGAATTTGGGGTATGTGGATTGTCTTTTGGATTGTCATCGTTTGTTTGCCCAATCCCAAAGAGGTTGGACATCTTTAAAAAGTTTTGGTATATTCTTCCTCAAATCCACACACACACAATTCTTAGTATTAAATTATCTTCTTTAATGTAACTTTTAACCTACAAAGCATCTGCAGGTTTTAGCGGTAATGCAACTCAAAGAGAAGTAATTAAAATCTCGTATTTATGATGCAAAGGGAAATGTAGCAATTATTCGTTTTCCGCTGAACGTTGCGTGCAACATGTTTTGGTTTTGTTACAACGTTTGGTTTTGTAGCGAAAACTATGTATGCTCGGTTGCACGGTATTTTTTAGTGTTTATTACAAAAGAAGATTAATAAAACTTATATCGTTCGAAAGGTACTACCATTGCCATTGATATACTTACATTAAAATGTGAATAAATATTGTGTATGTTGGTCATTAAGACAGGAAAAATAAAGTGGACACAAATATTATGATTTTACCATAAAACACGTTTTAAGTAATTAAATGAAAGCATTCAATTAACATTCATGGCTGTAACACATAACATCCTTTTGCCTTCACTGCATGGGAAAATATGACAAAAAAGTAATGTAAACAAATGTTCAGCGTTTTTTTTCACACAGCAAGACTAAAGGTGATACTAGTTTTCATCGTATTATAACAATACTAATACCTTTATTTAAATCATTACAATATCATCACAGCCAATCAAGTATCGATAGGCTTTATTTAACAGATTACCACATATTACGGTGCTGATCCACCAGCATCCATTGACTTTTTTATGGAATAAGGATGACAAGCGAGCATACAGTCGACCAGATGGGGAGTGGATGCTTTCGCTCATAGATATTTACATCTATCCTCGATTAATAAACAAAATGCAAATGCGGTTTCACTCCTGACGACTAAAACGCAATGACTCATTACCAGTAAAAAAAGTATCTGCTTCTCGAAACATTAAAACAGGCGCCAGTATATTTCCTATAAAAACTGGAAATAATAATAAAACTGACGTTTTTAAAATGTTATTGTAAATCAATCTATGAACGACGCCATATAGGAGGGAAAACAGTAGATTTTCTGACTGGAATAAAACTGAAGCTCAGGTAATTAAACTTTCATAAAAGAATATACTGTTTATGAGAGATTCAAAGCTACTCGTGCCTATAAACACGCTTTAATGGTACTATAAAATATAATTAAGGCTTAACCGAGCCCATTTTGTTGGCTGTAATGCTTAAATGAAGTGCTTAGCGACATGGAATTTTGTTTCAGATTATAGCAGCTTCCTTGAAATGTAGCTGTAGTAAAATATTTCAAGTGTTTTTTGGTTTATTTGTTCATTTCCTTCGTAATTTATTTTTATACTTTGTCGTAATATATCATTTAGCATGAAAAAATTTAGCAAACAAAATTGTGAGTTTTAGTTTTAAAATTATGAAATTAGAAACTAAAAAATAAAATAATTTTCTACTACTAACTAGCTTCTACTTTTGCACCGACATCTAAGGCTCTTAGTATGTGGCAACAATAAACCTATGGATCTGAGATGTGGTCCTTCACTGCAGACCGTATGAGGAAGCTCAGAGTTGCTCAGCGAGCTATGGAGAGGGCTATGCTCGGAGTTTCTCTGCGTGATAAACTCAGGAATGAGGATATCCACAGCAGAACCAGAGTAACAGACATAGCCCAACGGATAAGTAAGCTGAAGTGGCAATGGGCGGGCCATATAGCTCGCAGAACCGATAACCGATGAGGAAAAAAGGTTCTCGAGTGGCAGCCTCGTACCGGCAGGCGAAGTGTAGGGCATTCACCCACTAGATGGAGTGACGACCTGGTAAGACATGCAGGAAGTCGATGGATGCAGGTGGCTCAGGACGGAGCTTTGTGGCATTCCTTGGGGGAGGCCTATGTTCAGCAGTAGACTTGTGAAGGGCTGTAATTATGATAATGAATGATTGTGCTGTTAGCCTTTTGGCTTTTACAGCATCAACGACCCCAGGGCCAAGGCCGCAAGCTAAAATAAAAAGGGTAAGTCTAAAACATTCTGCATCGTTACTTGCGTAACCATGTTGACCTACGTCAGTTTAAAGTGTACGTAAATGAGTTATCTAACGGCCGTCCTAACAGGGATGGCGGACCCTTGCTGTGACGACTAACTCGTATCGTTCGTTCGTTGTTCTGGGTAGTGAGAACCGCCCAGGGACGTGGGTGTGCGGTTAGTACGCAGTGTAGAGGGGTGTTCGGCGCACCTGTCCGTAAAACAAATAGACATTTCCTACGATTCACTTCAGCAGCGTTTCTTGCGCGAAGTTGTTCGAACATGTACGCGCTCGTATTGCTCTCGTCCTACGCGCGTATTACGATACGCTTACGATACGCTTCCGATACGACGCCGTGTGCGAATAGGCTAAATCTACAGCTAACTCAATTAAACATTTCGATGATAGTAGTGACCTAACAATTGTCAATGTTATATTAAAGTCTGTCTGATAGAAGGAAACAAAATTTCATACGTAATATTTTTCAAAGAAAAATGTTGTCTTTTAAAATTTCCCTTAGCAATCAACAGTTTACATTAATATATTTTGATTCTGTAACAATTTATTTTAAACAAGTAACTTTAGTAAAGTAATACAAATTAAAATCTTTGTTTGGATAAATTGTTAAAGTCGGAAATTTTAAAGTGATATATTAAAATTAAATTAAATTTTCTTTACGTCAGATTTGTATTCTGGTACCAGGCGATTTATACAAATTCTACAAAGGTTGTAAAAAATAGATTGCTAGTAAATAAAAGAAAAAAATCACATCAAGGTGAATTAAAAAAAAAAAAGATAGCGCTACTATCGTCAGTTCTTAAAATAAAAGACAAAACTTTTGATGTGATAGATACATTACGTTAAAGAACCAATAAATCATTAAAACAATCACAGGTTTCCAATAATCAAGGGGATAGGTATTAAATTTATAGATTATTAATAAAAGGAGTTCGGTTGTAGCACAGGTAATAAATGACAGATTGGTACGCAAAGAACCTAAGTTCGATCCTAACCAAAACTAGCGAAGTTGTTACTAGCATCAATGATTTCAAAAGGAAGGATAGGCCCATCTAAATATTTTACTCATAACTTTTTCATACAAGAAAAAGTAGCGCATCTGTCATAATACAAACGTCATATCATAACACGACGTAGCCAGGGTCGGATTATACTACGATACGATATAGTTATCCTAATTGTACCATTATTTCATAGTTTGTTGTATATAGTATCGTAATAATACTAAGTGAAAATACCATAATTTTACATAAAGTTCGACTTGAATTATTATTGGGCCCTTTTACATTTTAGTATTAACCACACGATATCGAGAATAAATGTATTGTACATGACTACCGCTTTTTTTAAATAAAATTAGAATTAGCTCCCTTTTTGTTCAATAGAGGCTCGATCGTTGCATTTATGTTGCATTCTTGATACAACTATAATGAGGGGCTACCACGATAAAAACTCTATGCTCCAGGACATGGACACACATGAGCACAAACTCTATGCTCGGTTTAAAAACAGAATTTCTAAATGTTTTATGAATCAGATTTTCAGATTCAATTAAGCAGATAGGTTTCTTTTGTACTCTTTTCGTTTTATCCTTATCGAATATAAAATATATTAGGTACCGATATTCATAATTTAACTTACACTAAGTTCTTTGGGAAAAAAATTAAATATAAATAAAATTAAAACCGTCAAAAAACGAAACGTATAGATAAACTAGACGTGTGATGCCAAAATCCCGGCACATGTGAAAAAGGGAACACGAAACATCAAAGTTAATGTAATTTTTTTAAAATAGTGTAATTTTATTTTCCATGTATAATATTTTTGAGGGTCTGAATCCAACCCTGGCCTAATCATGGTAACGTAACTTAACTAAATGTAAAATAAAACTTTAAAATGCGTTTGTATAATAATTTATATTGAAACAAAATTAATATAAAGTTATTAACCGATGATACGATCGTAGTGTATGCATCCTTTTACCACGCAACTAGACATATTTATGACACGCAAATCTGTCCTGCGCGCGCACTACTGTCGACCGATTTGCGTTGGCCCTAAACTGTTATTTTAGGGCCAACGCACTGATCCGTTTTAGTAGTTTTAGTTATTGACTAGCATTTTAAAAATTTGACTTACCACGTAATCGGCAGTGAAGAAAAATGTACATAATAGTAGTATTAGTAGTATATAGTGAAAAAACATGAAGATGCCTGTGCCCAGCAGTAGCACGTGTAAAAAAGCTCCTAGGTTACTTTTTAATTGAAGTTGAACATCTTATTATACTTGTATTCGCACTTGTAATAGAGAGGCGCAATTTAAAATAAGCATACTGTATAGGTACATAACATAAGCAGCACTCTATCTCCTTTTGTTTTCATAACTGAGAATAAAATTTTAAACTATACAGAACAATATCATAATAAACTTTTTGAGCATATCTCTAGAGTGACAAAAGGGTTTCTTTTGTTTTGTCGGTATTTAAAAGCGATACGTTTTCTTTTACGAGTCGTTTTGCAGTAAAACAAGTGCATGAAATCCTTATGTTAAGATAAGTAAGTTTATGAAATGTTTAATATTTTTTTATTCATTTAAAGTCGTCCTAAGTGGCTGATTGAATAGTTTGCAATATAAACTGTTTTACATGCATATGGTAGTAATAAAACAGATCTGTACGGAGAACGAACACGTTTCTTGGATATAGGCATCGGGCATTACTGAAAAATATTATTTTATTGTTTATGCAAAATTTCTAATTTAATCTGCCCTTTGTCTCATTAATTCAGATTAGTTGAAGTTTGTCGATGGGCTACAGTAAACTATGATAACTGGGAGCAGGTGCCAACCAAGCGGCATAATTGAAGTTTGTTTCGTCTCTGCGCCTGTATCCCTGACACATTGCTTTGCCTAAAGTAGAATTTAATAAATATACCTACGTAATTATAATTTAGTCACCCTAGTTCTAAAAATAAAATAAATAAATAAAAATTAATATTTATAAATATAACGCGTGTTTATAACCTACTGAAATACACACAATTTTTTGTGTGTTTGAGTGGGTGCTTGGACGGCTTAGATTCACAGTTGCACCCACAACTGGAATTGGTAGGTGTTATTTTTGTTGAGATCCAGAAGTTATCCATGCGGAACCGGGGCGTATATATAGTGTATGGTAAGTACTTTTTATTAATTCATTATAAGGATTCCTTGTGGTGGCGGAGTATGAAAATAAATCCCTGCATTTTGTCTCCTGGGAGGCACGGATGACAACGTCAAAAGTGCGAAACGTCTGGTACATACTGCGACTGTTAATTCCAAGCGTGACTTTGGTGTGATTTAGCAAATCCTTTGTACAGTGCGAAAGGCACATGTTCAAAAGTGGGTTCTAATAGACTGATGAAAAAATTAAGAAGATACAAAAGAAGAAGATTTCATATGTGGTAGAGTCATGCTGCAGCTCTATTGTTGTAGGACGAATGAGCCGCTTTGGCCGGAGTAATGCTGCTGTATTTCGAATGATGAGTGTAGATAACCGGAGACACGTTTTGCTGGAAATGAGGTATTCTATCTTAGTCCTAAAGGATGATAACACATCTGCATTTTGATTATTAATCTAAGATAGATGTGGATATCTACGATGGACCACGGCATGCACTTATCATCAGGTGGACTGTATGCAGGTTTGCCACACTAATTCTATAAAAAATATTACAAGCTAAAATATCATCCCAATGGTTGCAATAAACCTTCATTCCCTATTTTAATGTTCGTTAGGGTGGAATTTTTCCTAAAAAATTTAAATAGGACCACCCTAACCTTGAATACGTCAAGGTATACATTCGCCAAGTTTAAAGCGCTTTTTTATTATTTTGGGTTGTTATCAGGAGGATGCTAAAGCCTGTCTCCTGTTTCAGAACCACTGTCGTGCCTCTAACGATTCCTCAGGGGTTGATATGGGGTAGCGGAGTCTCTTGCGGCGTCACTATACGTTGGTGGTAATGTATTAAAATCAATATTACCCTCCAACCCAAATTTCGGTCATGGCGGCAAGTCTCAACGGAAATCCGCTATCTGCGCAGGATGGAATTATAGTGCTCAAGTGTACTACGCCCTTCTCTCAAAGCCCGATTAGACAACGGCTTTCTGAGCCAAGTGGGGTGAAACACCTTCAACTTGGTGACTCCAGGCTACTACTAAGAATTTTTTTACAGAAAATCCTATGGAGTGTTGAAGTAAGAAGTACAGACTGTGTATTAAAAAGTGTCCAAACAAAACCGTTCAATAAGGGTGGCGCCACTATAACTACGGGGTAAATTTTAAAGAACGTGCCGACAAATAAAGTGGGATTAACGACTTTTTCGAGGTTATACTTACTAAATAAAATTATTTTAGATTTTAGAGCTACTAAGCAGTTTAGCAGCACACTTCAAACATCGACAACTGCTAAGTTCATTTCATCCCTGTAGCTACTCCAGCGCTGTTGTGTAAAGTTTTTGAACTGTTATTTACTGCTTACAGATGGCCACTTTTTCAAATATTCTACTATGGAAGTTGGTACTCTTTACTTCTACACTCCATAGAAAATCCATTAACTTTGGTCCGAGCCGGGATTTGAACCTGGGACCTTATGGTCAGCTAGTCAAGTTAAGAGTAATATTTATATCTATTATAGTCCTCAAAGGTGAAAACGCATCTGTAATCTTCTTTGCTTGATTTTTGTTGCAGATAACCAGGGGCTGCATTACTACTTACAATCAGATGGCGGTGTACCCATCTATTTCATTTACGTCACATGTAAAATACCCAGAACGGCGTCGGGCAGTATCATAGGAGCGAAATGTCTGGTGCTGTGATCATAAATCCGCCTGCCAAGAGTGATGGAAACTAATGATCCTTACAACGATAAAGCCTATGTCAAGTAATGAATCTAAGCATCTTGATGATTATGAAGAAAAAGGTGTCTTCAATTTTCTGTTACGGTTACAGCATATTAAAATGCACTGCTGTATACAACCCCCCCTCCCCCCCCCCCCGGTTTTTCCACAGTTGACACCCATGGTAAGCGAGTTAGCAACTGCAGTTTTCTTTAATCGTGATTAGGAAGACGTTGCTGCCCAACTCCTGATTTGTTTCCCTCACCTTGAATTAGCAGTGTAAGAATATCCACTAGCCTATATCATCCCGTGGGTGTCGAGAGAGGCGACGGAGTGAAACAAATTAAATTCAAAAGACATATTTTACAATTCACAATGGTGTGTTAGTCCCTACCTTAAAAAAATGGCGGTGAAAGTTGGGTGTTGCAGAAGAAGCATGAAAGTAGAATAAAAGCTGCAGAAATGCGGTCGTAAGGGGTGTGTTAGAGCTGAATCTGAATGACAGAGTGAGAAATTGTGTGATAAGATAAAATTTTTGTTTGCAAGATGACGTCCTGAACAGGATTAAGAAAAGATTAAAGAAAATGCTTCGATGGTTTGGTTCTGTAGAACCAAGAGGAAGGAGTAACCAAGCAAATTTATGTTGCAGAAGTAAACGATACAGCCAGCAAAGGACGCCGTAGATGGAAGTTTATCGAACAAATTGTCGATATATTGGAGATGGGCCAAATTGAGAGTACCCTTAATTCCCGAGCATCTATGCGTAGGTATATATGGATGTAAAGGAGGTGGAAGAGTTGTGTCAGGGTCGTGCCAAATGGAGGTCCGTGGTCTCTGCCTACCGCTATTCGTGACTGGCGTGGGTGGTTATGTTTATTCCAAAACTCTTTGGCGACATTATCTGTGCGACTATTTGACCTCAGCCTATCAAATGTTTGACATTGACCTTAGAGTAATAACTTACCTTAGAGTAGAACATCAAAATTGAGTGTTTGACGTTGGCAGTATGAACGTACTCGTATGTTTTATTAATTTGAATTAATTTAATTGTAACATTTGAGATTTATAAATTTTAGCTTTCTGCACTCTTCCTCCATTTAAAACTAAATATTTCCAAATCTCACACTTTTCCGTGCGCGCAATATACTATATATAATACGCGTAAAATAAATATAGTTAGCATACGGTAAAACATGTTGTCCTTACTGCAGCTGTCCGCGCTCCATTCGTAGCGAATAAATAAATAATAGCAATAAATAATCTGTCGCTGACACCGACCTCACACAGTGGTCTTTGCTTTGCCGTATAACGACGGTTGAATCGAAAACCTTTTACACACATCCGCGCACAGAAATGGAAGCAGAATTAAACTTAGAAATGATGATATTCGCAGTAGAACCAAAACGCAGTATATAACTTAAAAAATCGACAGCCGATAGGGAACAAAACTTCTCCAGCGGCAGCCTCGTACTGGTGGGCAAAGTGTGTGATGGCCCTCCACTATATGGAGTGACGGACGAAATGGGAAGACTTGTAGGAAGTCGATGGACACAGGTGGCTCAGACCTGTAGACCTGTGTGGGTATTTCTTGGGGGAGGCCTATGTTCAGCAGTGGACTTGTGAAGGGCAGTAATGATGATGATGATTTTGATGAACCAGCAAGAAAAGCAGCAGGAATTTTTATATACTTAAAAAAACGTTTTACTATCATATATTAAGTAATACAATTAACTACGCAAAACAAATTAGAAATAGCATATTTTCTGTTTTCATTTTGAAGTGGATGTATGGGGAAATCTTTATTAAACAACTCACTAAATCACTTTCTATAAAAGTGTAGGCTACTTTCCTACATTATACACACACACATATGCCACACAGATACACACATACATACTCTCTCACACTCAACATATACAATACTTTTACACGACTATATATTACACCACTATATACTCTCAACACAATGCACGTAGCAACAGCCGGGCGTTGAACGCGCCGCCCGGAATACCGTTAACTCAGCTGGCAAAAGGATCGCCTGCGTCCGCGCACCGCGTTCACCAGTCGTTCTACCGATACGACGTGGAACGCATGTTGCCCGCTAGCGCTAATCCATTGTTCTCGCCATAGACTTTTAAATATTACGGTAATATTGATTGTGCTTTTTCTAGACTGTATTTTTATTATAAACTCTTCTATCTTGGCTTGTGTATCTTCTGCTTGTTTGTGCTAAATTGTGTATCTCCTGCTTGTGTGTATTAAATTAAACATTTTAACTGTCAGTGTTGTGAACTTATTTATATAGACTATTTATCCCGCTAAACTGGTGACCCCGAGCTGAATACGTATTTAATACTATAATGGCTAAACAACGCGAGCACAGTGGTGAGCACATGTCTGTCGGGCCTTCCGACATTTGCAAAGTTGGAGTTCGTTTTCCGCCATTTTGGCCAGAAGAACCGGAGATTTGGTTTGCTCAGGTAGAAGGACAATTCGCGATTTCAGGTATAACTAATGATTCTACTAAATTCAATTATGTCATTGGTCAATTAGAACATCAGGTAGCTAAGGAAGTAAAAGACATTATTGTGAATCCTCCTGACAGTGACAAATACGAAAAGCTTAAGTCAGAGCTTATTAAAAGACTGAGTGCGTCTCATGAAAGGAAGGTTAAGCAATTGCTCATGCATGAAGAGCTCGGTGACAGGAAACCGTCACAATTTCTCCGGCACCTGCAAAGTCTAGCGGGTCCTAGCGTTCCGGATGAATTCGTGAGGACAACATGGACGAGTAGACTGCCAGCAAACATCCAGACAGTTCTGGCAGCACAACCGACCGCCTCGCTCGAGATATAGCAGATTTAGCGGACAGAATCCAGGACATTGCTATATCTTTGCCTCAAGTAGCTACCACCAGTTACTGTGTACCTCCAACTCCTGGTTCCACGATGGATTTGATGGCCAAAGAAATTGCAGAGTTAAGAAAGCGAGTGGAAAACCTAACAACAAGCCTTCATCGGAGATCTCGCTCTCGCACGAAATATCATGAGCGTCGCAGACGTTCATCATCAACCCGATCAGCATCTTGCTATCGAAGGCATCCTAAATGTTGGTTCCATGCGAAATTCGGTGTCAACGCCAAAAGGTTTGGTCGCCCATGTGATTTCCAGGCGGAAAACCATGAAGGGCAGTCGTTAATGGCGACTGATGATTGCCCAAGTTCTACTGGTCGTCTCTTTGTCACGGACCGAAGATCGAAAATGCAGTTCCTGGTCGACACGGGTAGCGACCTCTGTGTTTTCCCTCGTGCATGGCTTCCTGAGCGGCGTACGAAGACCACCTACCAACTCTGCGCAGCCAACGGGAGTGTCATCAACACGTATGGTTATGTACACCTTATTCTTGATCTTGGCCTTCGTAGAGACTTTAAATGGCGTTTTGTAGTTGCCGATATAACAAAGGCTATTATTGGTGTAGACTTTCTCTCTTTTTATAATTTAATTGTAGATTGTCGTAATCACCGCCTAGTAGATAATACCACAACTGTTTCTGTCAATGCTTTATATGTTAAAGATTTAGATGCGGTTTCGTCCGTTAAGGTTGCGACTGGTGACACGAGGTACCACGATATTCTAGCCGATTTTCCAGAAATAACACGTCCGGCTGGGACGCAACGTAACATTCCACGTAACACCGTGCATCACATTCGCACTACACCAGGTCTTCCTATTTCATGCTCTCCCAGACGTCTTGCCCTGGATAAATTAAAAATCGCGAAACAAGAATTCGAGTCAATGCTTGCTAGCGGTATCGTCAGACCATCAGAGAGTTCGTGGGCCTCTCCCTTACATTTAGTTCCCAATAAAGAGAATGGCTGGCGACCCTGTGGCGATTATAGGTTGCTTAATGCTAGGACTATTCCTGATAGGTATCCCATAAGGCACATCCATGACTTTACTCACAACATTGCTGGATGTAACATATTTACTACCTTAGACCTTGTTAAGGCCTATAATCAGATACCTGTCAGTGAATTAGACATACCTAAAACCGCGATTACTACACCATTTGGTTTATACGAATTTAAGTATATGAATTACGGTTTGCGTAATGGAAGTCAAACCTTCCAAAGGTTTGTGGATGAGGTCACGCGTGGTTTAGATTTTTGTTACTGTTACCTGGATGACTTTTTAATATTCTCGAGGAGCGAGTCCGAGCACGAGGAGCATTTACGCCAGATATTTAGCCGACTGAAGGAGTATGGGATGTTGATCAACACCTCTAAATGTATTTTCGGTGCGTCTGAAGTAACATTTTTGGGTTATAAAATTTCCGCCAATGGTATTAAGCCTCTCCAGGAGAAAGTTCAGGCGATTAAAGATTTTCCTTCGCCCAAAAACGTTCGCCAGCTCAGAAGATTTCTGGGCATGATAAATTTCTACCGGCGATTTTTGCCTAATGCTGCGCGCATTCAAGCTCCCTTAAATGCATTGCTTGCAGGAGCCACAAAAGGTTCACAACCAATAAATTTAACAGGAGGCGCTAGTAAGGCTTTTGACGATTGTAAGCTAAGCCTATCTGAAGCAGCTTTACTAGCTCACCCTGACACACGTTCCAAGCTCGCTCTTGTTACTGACGCCTCAGATATAGCTTTGGGTGCGGTATTGCAGCAGTACAAAGACGGCACGTGGCAACCGCTTGCGTTTTTCTCACGCAAAATGAGTTCTGCGCAGCAAAAATATTCACCATACGATAGAGAGCTTCTTGCCATCTATGAGGCAATTAAGTATTTTCGGCATATGTTAGAGGCGAGACATTTTATTGTATATACTGACCACAAGCCTATCACTTTTGCTTTCCGCGAGAGGAAAGACAACTGTTCACCTAGGCAGTATAGACATCTAGACTTCATTTCACAGTTCACGACCGACATAAGGCATATATCTGGTAAAGACAATGTTGTTGCCGATGCCTTATCTCGAATTGAAGAACTGCAAGCGCCCGTCAATCTCAGTACATTGGCGGAAGCTCAAGCATCAGATCTCGAACTGGCTGAACTTCTCAAAGGTGGATCATCCCTTCGCTTAGAGAAGTATGACATTCCTGAGAGTAGAACATGCATGTACTGCGATGTCAGTATACCGACTCCCAGACCATTTGTCCCTAAAGTGCTGCGCAGACAAGTTTTTGAAAGTATGCATTCTTTGAGCCATCCAGGCGCGAACGCTACAGCAAAACTAGTTGCTGAGCGTTTTGTGTGGCTTAGCATCAGGAAGGACTGCAGAGAGTGGTCACGTGCCTGCTTGGCTTGCCAACGTGCCAAAGTGACGCGACACGTATCTGCGCCTTTAGGCACATATAACCTACCGCGTGCAAGGTTCAAGCACGTCCACATCGATCTTGTGGGGCCTCTACCTCTATCGCAAGGCTTTCGATACTGCCTCACTGCAGTCGATCGCTTTACACGATGGCCAGAGGTCGTACCTATCGTAGATATAACTGCGGAAACCGTTGCCAAAGCACTGCTGTCTGGATGGATAGCTAGGTACGGCTGTCCAGTAGACATTGTTACAGATCGCGGTCGACAGTTCGAATCCGCTTTGTTCCAATATTTATCGAAGATAAATGGGTTCCAGCATAAAAGAACAACAGCTTACCATCCGGCATGCAACGGTTTAATAGAGCGTTTCCACAGGCAGCTCAAGGCAGCGATCATGTGCCATGCAGATGAACATTGGACTGAATCTTTACCTTTAGTTCTCCTTGGCATTCGTAGTGCATTTAAGGAAGACTTGCAGTCTTCGTCTGCCGAACTGCTATATGGAGAACCACTTAGGCTACCTGGTGAATTTTTTGACCCCACCATAAATGTTACGTCGGATATAACCGATTTTACAGCCAGGTTGCATAATTTTGTTAAACATTTACAACCTGTCCCAGCTTCACGCCACACAAAAGAAAAAACTTTTGTATACAAGGATCTCGCAACTACTGAACACGTCTTCTTAAGAGAAGACGCTTCGCGTACGAGCTTGCAACCTGCGTACTCAGGTCCGCACAAGGTACTCGCCAGAGGAGATAAGGTATTTAAACTCCTGGTAAAAGGCAAAGAGATGAATGTCTCAATCGACAGACTTAAACCGGCTTACATTTTAGCTGACGGTAGCAGCTACAGTCCCATTCAGGCCGCTCCCTCAGAGAATATTAAAGGGTCCCATCCGGGTTCAATTACAAGGTCTGGACGCCGTGTTAGATTTCCGGACTATTATAGACCATAAGATGGCCTCTGGGGGGAGTGAATGTAGGCTACTTTCCTACATTATACACACACACATATGCCACACAGATACACACATACATACTCTCTCACACTCAACATATACAATACTTTTACACGACTATATATTACACCACTATATACTCTCAACACAATGCACGTAGCAACAGCCGGGCGTTGAACGCGCCGCCCGGAATACCGTTAACTCAGCTGGCAAAAGGATCGCCTGCGTCCGCGCACCGCGTTCACCAGTCGTTCTACCGATACAACGCGGAACGCATGTTGCTCGCTAGCGCTAATCCATTGTTCTCGCCATAGACTTTTTTAAATATTACGGTAATATTGATTGTGCTTTTTCTAGACTGTATTTTTATTATAAACTCTTCTATCTTGGCTTGTGTATCTTCTGCTTGTTTGTGCTAAATTGTGTATCTCCTGCTTGTGTGTATTAAATTAAACATTTTAACTGTCAGTGTTGTGAACTTATTTATATAGACTATTTATCTCGCTAAAAAAGTTTATCGTAAGCAGAGCAGTTCACACAATTAAATATTTCACATTGACAATAGACTTTATAAATTAGCACAAAGCGTAGCACAGAAAGTTGATTGATAGATTCACCACATAAAATATTACATATTTTAATAACAGATAGAACTGACAAGACAAAACAATAAATACTATATAATGACAGGTGTCTTAGTTTATTTTTCTTTTTTAAATACATGACACCTCAATTTCTTTATGCCATGTTGTATTATAAAACGCTTCGACTAGGGATGAACTTCGCACTCGCTTAATACTATTGTATTAGCATAGCATAAAACCATAATACTCCTGTGTTTCCTATGGTGAGTAACAAGAACTGGTTTCGTGTGAAAGTGAGGGAATTGAGAGTCACTTGAGCTCGTACACACACTCGTGTAATCCTGTCTTGCGCAGGTGACTAGTCTCCATTGAAAAATGAAATGAGATAAAATGAAATTTAATGAAGTAAAATGAAATAGAATGAAGAATGATGACGTAAGAAATTAAAGTTTCGTTTGTCAAATATCAACATGGTTTAAAATCTACAACAGATGCAAAATGAGTTTCTTCAGTGGCTGGCCACTGTGACCTAAATTCGATCAGAACGATATTGGTATTATTATTTATAATGGAACGTGAACAGCAGATCTTTATAACTGGTAAGGATTTTTCTAGATGTTAGGACTGTATTTCTACCCAGGAGTACGTCATGGCAGGTACCATCTGTCTTATCTATTTCTGTAGCCAAATATTCAGCACTTTCATGTTCTGAATTTAAGTATATAGGAAGCTAGTATATTTACAGGCTGTGAGGCATCTTAGTCCTCACATGGGACACCTGTAACTTTCTTTGTTCATGAATTGCAGTAGCCAATTACAAATTGGTGTTTTAATTTTATAAAAAAGGATTTGTTACACGTATCGCGATAGTTAACGGTGTAATAGTGAGAACGTTTCGTATTTTATTCGGGATGACTTTTGTATTTTGGTCCCGCAGCTTATGTTTGTTTTGCACGTCATACACATATTTTACACGGCACTTCGCTTATACGAACAATGAGCGTTTCAATGGGCTCTGTATGACTTTTAGGTAATGCTTAATTTTGCTTGAAAATAACGAGTCTATCATTTGCCCACATTATCTTCAGAGATTTTATTCTTGTTAAAAGAATACCGTGTAATGTATATGTCAAAGGGATTTTGTTTGCTCTCCGTTCTTTTACCTTATTAGTTTGTGTGTGAATTCTCCTATACTTTTCTCCTATAAGGGGTCGCTAAAGTAAACGACGATCATGCATCCATGAAGTGCACTCACCAGTCGGTACAGAGTGTTGTTGTTTGTCCGTGACCCAACTGCGTTAATCCGGAAAATCACTCATAGAGTTGTAACTTGATACCGACCGTAATTTACTTTATTATATATGTAAAAGTAAAGACTAAGGTAAGGCCGTACCTGCCTTCATGCGTCCCCCAAATGGGCACAGACTTCTTCTTATTTGCAAAAGAGAAGGTTGAGTATAGAAGACTCTTTTACAAAATTACAAGTTTCCTTACAATAATTTCCTTTAACACTTATCCCGTCATGGGTAAAAACCAGTTCAAATTGCAATTTTGTCAGTAACGACCGGTACCGGTGCCAATGGTTTGCTTGCCTAAGATATATTAAGGTTAACTCTCTTTCAATAAAATATCACGGCATGGACTTACTTAGTCATCATCGTCATCATTATACAACATGTAACGTAATTAACGCACTTTGAGAAAGTAGTTTGTTCAGAATCGTTTACTGAATCGATAGCTATCATTTTTAATAAGTATAGGAAATTTTTTATTCCAGAAATAATTAAAACTACATAAATTACTGTCACACTAAATCTGTACAGTCAAAACAAACTCAAATGGACCGTGACTTAAGGCAATAAGATTTTTAAGAGTGCAGTTTTATTTGTATTATTACTAATTCTGTCATTCAATAAAGATAAAGAAAAATGAACTTTATTTCAAGCACGTTAAAGTCTTTGCGTTCGTGGATTTGTACTGTGACCACAACATTCTTCCGGAATTAGTACAACTAATTTGATAAATAATCAGTGTATAAAAATGTTTAACTAAAAATTCGGTGTATGTATTATGATTATAACATAATATCCTAATTGGGGTGACTGAGGGTGTGCGTTAATTACGTTACATATTGTATATAGCCCGTCACAAGTCCACTGCTGAACATAGGCCTCCCCAAAGGAACGCCACAAAGCACGGTCATAAGCCACCTGCATCCATCGACTTCCTGCATGTCTTATTATGTCATCATTGCATTTAAGTCAATTTCACATTAAATTTAAGGGAAGCCACCCTATACTTCATCTACGGGTACGAGGCTACCACTCGAGAACCTCTCTTCTCCACAATGGGCTATTATGTACTACATAATAGAGGCGACACTGCATTCGGTTACGCTGTCCCATTCAATTGCGGGGATACCCAATTAACATTTTTTCCGAGCCTAGGTTGTAAAAAATGCCTTTAGGGTTTAAAAAAGTTTTAAAAGGGTTAATGCTTTGCTATCTGGTCATATCAAGTATTTATGAATGATTATTAAGCCCTAACACTAATTGTTTATTATTACAACCTTAAAGCTGCTGATAAAGAGTTTAAATTAACGTTATTTTTACTAGTGTCTCAAGAGCATATAGTCCTAGGATCATAAAGTTGTTATTTACTCCTGATTAAGATCTAAAAAGGCTAGCATTTTACTTAAGTAAGATCCAAAGGTAAAATTTTTAGCTTCCATATTACCTTAAGGTTGTTGATTGTTGAAATCGCTTACAAGTAATTTCTAAAACCTAATTCAAACCTTTAGGCTGTATTAGAGTTGTCTAGGTAAACAAATTAGGACTGTGTGATAAAAACCCAAACCAGTAAGCTGTTCTTAAGAGTTGAAGGTATGATTAAAGTCCTACAGGAATATTTTAAAGCTTTACAGACGTCCTCAGAGAATGTCAGTTGCGTCCGCGACTTCAAGGCAACGATTGTCTTGCAGGATGGACCGACACAGGCTGATACAAAAAACGAAGAGGAAATGTTAAACGTAAATTGCGTAAAAATTTCTTAAGAATAATTAATACACCGATAACTTATATATAGGTTAGAGGTTTCATACAATTCTATTGTGTTTTTTTTAATAATAATTCATTTATTGCATTACTGTGTAGAAGTTGAAGATGACATATTATTAAAGGTATCAACAGTTGCCTCATCAGGCGTGCAATAGATTTACAATTTTCGTAAACATAATATAGGTATATACTATTTACATTTAACAGATTACATTTAACAGGTTGAATTTTTGCAATTTACATTTAATAGATGATAGATTTACAATTAACTTCTAAGATAAAATATTTAAAAAAATGCTTATAGATATAATTATAATAAAGAACACGATATTAACTCTTAAAATTACAGAATTCATTTAGCGTATAAAACGTATGTTCCACCAACCAGTTTTTTAAATTATGTTTGAATTTGGGTCCTTTTATTGTTTTAATACTATTGGGTAAGTGATTAAATACTTTAATTGCTGTTATGTATGCACTTTTGTCAAACAATTTGTTTTTAATTTGAAGTAGATATAAATTGTTTACGTAGCAAGGGCGTAAATTTTGCCTTTCCGAAAGTTTCGTTTCGAATAAATCGCAATTATTTCTAATAAATAGCCACAACACTAAGATATATATTCCAGTTAAAGTTAAAAAAACGTTTTTCTTTAAATAAATTCCTCAGGCTGTCTCTATTTGTTTTACGGTATATGATGCGTAAACATCGTTTCTGTAGTATAAACGTTTCATTTATGTTGGTTGAATTACCCCAAAAAATTATACCATAGATTAACAATGGATAAATATAACCATAGTACGCATTTCTTGTAACAGATTCAGAGGTTGACCAATAAAGTATTGAAAGAACATAGCAATAACTCGATATCTTTTTGTTAATCTTTTCTATGTGCGATTTCCAATTTAGGTGAGAGTCAATTTTAACTCCAAGAAAGTTTATATTATCTACTTCCTCTATGATCGAGCCATCAAATGATATTTTTAAATGGATTGGTTCGGTCTTGTAATTTCTAATTTGGAGAATTTTAGTTTTAGTTCCATTAATTGTTAGGTTTAGAGATTTTAACCAGGACACTATGTCTTTTATGGACTTATTCATTTCACTTTCAAGTTCTGAACTATTTATTAGCTTACTAGTATGAAAGACTGTAGCATCATCAGCAAACATTATTGTGAAATGCGTGGTGATTTCAAATATCTCGTTGATATATATTAAAAACAAAGAAGGACCGAGTATACTTCCTTGAGGTACACCAATGTTGACTTTTTTAAATTTTGACTGAATTGTTTCAATAGTTGTAGTATTACTATTATACGTATCCGTAAAATAGTTGCCTGATATCGAATTCTAGGTACGATTTAAATAATTTTAGAGCAATCCCGCGAAAGCCAATGTTTTCCAATTGTTTCAGTAAAATTTCATGATTAACACAATCAAATGCTTTTGTCATATCTAAGAAAAGGGCAAAACATGGATTTTTTTCGTTTATGTCATCCCAAATATGTTTCATTGTTTTAAATATAGCTAATGACGTGTTTTTACCCTTTTAAAATCCATATTGATTAGGTTTTAAAATTTTATTTACATTAATAAAATTCATGACTTTATTATAAATAACTTTTTCAAGGATTTTGGAAAAGCTTGGTAGTAGTGCTATGGGTCTATAATTATTTGGGTCTTGCTTCGGTCCTTTTTTGTAAACAGGTTTTATAAGAGCAATTTTTAGGTCATTTGGAAATGTACCCGTTTCTAACATTAGATTTATGATATAAATTATTGGTTCTGAAATATGTTTTAAAGATAGTTTAATTAAATACATTGATATAATATGATCGTAGCCAAAAGATTTTTTCGGTTTTATTTGTTTAACTATTTTACTGACATCATTTATGTTGATCGGTGATAAGAAAATACTGTTGCAATTAAATGAGTTCTTTAAAGTTTTATAAGATCCAACATTATTATTTTGATAATTACGTGTAAGAAATAAGTTATTAAGAATTTCTACCATTTCATTTGGCTCACTGACTACCAACCCATAAACTTTTCGTGGTGTTTTCTATTGAATTGGTGTTATTTTTTATCAAGTTCCATGTAGCTTTTGTTTTATTAACACTAGATTGTATATATTTTATATTAGACCTCCTTTTCGATTCAACTATTACCGCTTTCATTATTCTACAATATTCCCTATATCTACTTGTCTTAGCAAAATATTTATTTTTCAACGTTTTTAGATACAATTTCCTTTTGTTTCTACTGGATATTTTTATTCCTTTCGTAAGCCAATTAAGTATATTTTTTTTGTGTAATTTTAATCCTCTTAAGGGGAAAACTTAGGGTAAAGATCAAGTTAAATATATTAAAGAATGATTTATATGCCAAGGTAGATTGGAATCTATATTTCTCTTATAAATGAACCAGTGTTTTTTTCCAAAGTTATATCTACACGCAATACTAATTAATTGCGCAGTGTGGTCTGATAATCCCAAATTAAGTACTTGAGATTCATACTTATTAGCATTTGTTATCTATACAAGTTGCAGAATAAGCTGTAATTCTAGTTGGCTCTTGTATAGTAAGATGTAGATTGTATTTCCTTAGTTTTGTAATAAAGATACTTCTTCTTTTGCTATTATCTAAGGTGTTTATATTAAAATCTCCTAATAATATTAATGTATTCTTATTGTTACGTAGACGTACTATAAGCTTAGCAAGTAAAATTTCAAGTTTTTCGATAAATATGTTAAAATCGCTGTTGGGGGTTCTATATATACATACAACAATCAGATTTAATTCACTAATAATTATACCACAACTTTCAAAATGATTATCAATTGAAAGTTGGTTTAAGTAATCTATATTTTTGGAATCTATGTTACTCCTTGTGTAAATGCAAACACCTCCTCTATATTTCGATTTTCTTGCATAAATAGCCATCATTTTATACCCATGTAACTTGTAAAAGTTCTTTTCTTCTTCTCTTAAAAACGTGTCCGTAAAACAAAGTTCATCTAATGTTCTTTCTTTCGTTAAAATTTCAATATTGCTTAATTTAGATTTTAAACTTTGTATATTAATATGGAAAATATTCAGAACGTTCTCATTAGTGATAAAACCGGTTGTTAGTAGTTAGGTTATTGCCAATTTTTTTATTGATAGGTTTAAAATAGAACGGAATTGTTCCTTTCTTATAATTTGAAACACTGTTAACAACACTATTATTTTCAGCAGATTTTGTTATTTTATTCATATCGACGTTGCGATTCATTTTGGCAAAGTAAAATGGAATGGTCCCTGGCCTATAAGCATTTTTATTTTTACAATTTGTCTGTGATATATTTCTATTATGTATAAAATATTTTGTATAGTCTATTGAATCTATTTTTTATTAATTTCATTAAACATTCTAAATTTAGACTTTGTGCTAAACATATTATTTGCCTTATATGGTATATCAATAAATGAGCAATGTGAATAATATAAACTAAGTGAATTTAACAAACGATTGAATTTATGTTCATTTAGATATGGATTGCGAATTTCATTTGTGATTAATATCTTCTGTTCTCTATGATATTTTAGAAAGGAATATAGTTCAGCAAATGTTTTATAGGGATTAACATCATTAGCGCCTACTGAAATAATTATCCATCTCTACACCCATTTGAACTTCATTTTGTAGTGTTTTTTTTTTAAATAACATCCGTAGGAGTGTCAGGATATGTAAATGCCGATATATTATATTGACGGGGGTTTTTATACCTTGACCGAATTTTCATTAAAGCTGAAGCCATTCCTAAAGCTTGCTGGTCACCAACAATAAGAATTTGATTTTTGTCTTTGACTTTAGTTTTGATAGTTACAGTTTTTTCTTTTGATTCTAAAGAATATTCATTCTTCTCTTGGACAGTATATGTACAGACGAATGGGTCGGCTCGACCGGGGAAGGACCACGCTCTCACAGAATACCAGCGTGAAATAGTAGCTTAATGCTGCTGTATTTCGTATGGTGAGTGTAGAGAACCGGAGACCCTTTTTACTGGAAACGAGGCATTCCATCTTAGTCCTCACGGGTGACAACGCATCTGCATTTTGATTTGTAATCGAGGATAGATGTAGATGTCTATGGGCCGCAGCAACCACTTACCATCAGGTGGACTATGTGCTCGTTTGTCACCCGATCCTATAAAAAAAAAAAAAACAGTAAGATCAGAACTGGGTTTTTCAGAAAGAACTGTTTTAAATATTGAATTTTGGTTAATACTAGAGTCGTCTTCTTTAGGCTTTTTTTGCAGGATTTGGAAATAGCGCCGTGTTTGAGTGGACTGTCGAGTAGTTTCTTGTAAACACTTTCTTTTTTCTGGTACTGTTCTAGGGTTTTTCTTAAATTTGTATTTTCTAAGTTTAACTCCATAATTTCATTATGTGCACTGGTCAGTTGCAGAGTTAATTGATCAATTTCATTTTTAAGATCAATAATTTGTGAATTTTCTAGTATGGTAGTATCAGGTAAACTTCTTGGAGATGTTTCCGGCATTAAGTTTATATTACTACTGTCCGAATCGGAATACGATATATTTCTTAAAGATGAATTTCTTTTCTCAAGTTAATTTCTAACAGTTACGTTTACTTTACTTGATTCCACTATTGTATACGTTAAATTTATAAAAATAAAGTCATTTAAAAGTTTAAATCTTTTTATTACTTTACTTTTAACTTTTAACTTAATTTTTTATTACAATCAGTTCTTTTAGAACTGAAATTAAATAAAAATTGACTTAGATTTTTTCTAACAATACAAGTCAACATTATCATTTTATTTCAAACAAGATAGAATAATATTATTATAAAACTTCAAAAAAAACAGTCAGTTCTTTTAATTATTTTTATTATTTATACTTTAGTAAGTACTATATAAGTCTTATTATTATAGAATAATGGAGAGAATGCCACGTAAGCATTCATTAGGATTTCTCAACGCAAAAATTATATTTTTTCTAACATTTATGATTACAAAATCAACTTTTATGATTATAAATTCACTATTCTATTAATGCCTACTAATAATATGAATGTACTAATGAAATACGGTGAAGTTTATTATTTAATATTATTTCATGAAATTCTAGCTGGCTGTTGTGTTTGGCTGTTGAACTTCAAGTTCGTCTGCAGTTGGCTCTGTAGCGTCATTTTGTGATTCAAAATTGATCTTTTTACGATTTTTAGGCGTACTTACTGAAACGGCCTTTAAGGTCACCTGGAAACGTTGTTTAGAATTTTTACTATTGCTTTTGTACAATCATCATTATCTAGCTGACCTACAGTACTATCAGCATTTTGTATTACAGAGAATCTGATGAATATGCGTAAAAAATTTGTATGCAATCTTTTCATTTTTGTCCATAGAATTGCCACTCTAAGATAGCAATGTTAAAAGCTCTTTGGAAAAAAAAATATCTACCATCTTGTAGCAAATATTGGCCCCTTTGGTTCCTAATCCGGGAGAGCATAATGTTGACACGATTTTAAAATATTTGCTACGGAATTACGGATTCTTAATTTATCCTCCAGCTCAAAAAGCTGCTCCACTATTTTGAGTGGAGGAAAACGTTATTCCAAGGAGTTCTATTGATTGGTAACTTTTACTGTTACTTACTTTTACTTTTACTTTATCTGTTACAGTCAGCCATTTTACATCATAATTCGTTTAATAGAACTTCATGCTTCAAAAGCTGCTGCATTATTTTGTCTGATTGCTCTGCATATCCTGCAGTATTTCTATTATTTTACCTTGGTTTTCAACCACTTTGCCGTTAACATTTATTTAAGATATACAATCTGCCTGAAAATATAAAAACAGTTATTTTTACACAGTGACTTCGCGTCATCTCCGCGCGGACAACTAGTTTGTAGGTGTAGATTAATTTTTTATCGCCTTTCATGTCATTTGTAATAAAAACCCAAAATAAATGAATCATTAAATTGATTGAATACTTACTAGGTATGTAGTTACTTTTTTTAAAAGGGGGAAAGATATGATATATTTCACAAGAACTCCTTGTAAAATCCCTTTCCATCGTTCATCTATCTACAAAACACTAAAAGTAACAAAACCGAAATTCTAACTTGCTTCCATTCGAAGAACAGCCTGTAGTAGTTCGCACACTTTTGTAACCATCGATCGAACGCAAGTCGGGCTACAACCAAAACTTGAAAGCAGCTAATTGTGCTCAGAGGTTGTTTTTGCGACTGGTAAGTCTTGAACTACTGGCGATAACCTTGAAGTTGTGAAAACAGCTTTATCGTTTTAAGTAGGTCCGCGAGATTACTATTAGCTCTTATTTTGGCAAACATTGAGAGCTTTAAGCTTTTGCAGTCTTAAAAAAGTTAATTTTAATTCCTTAGAGTAATTTTCTCACACCAGCCATATTTTTCACGCAAATTAAAAAAAAATAATAAAAAATCAATTTTTTAGTAGATTAAGGAGCGTGTGCGTTTTTGCTTATTCACGATTTAAAGTGTATGCTTTTTATTAAAATAGAAGTTTAATTTATAATGCTACTTTACGCCAACTTCCGCATTTAATGTTTCTTATTTCATTAAAATATCTCCGAAAATTGTAAATTTCGAAAGGCCCGTATATTATGTAGCACTATTATCTTAAAGTATCACGATAAAGTGCCAGTCGCACTACATTTATCATGAAAACAAGAAGTTAATTGCATAATATATTTATGAATATCATTTATCTCGCCATTTTGAAACTTGGTACAATAACAGGGAATGGCGACATTTAAATCCACGATTAGAGTTTTGTGTAAAAATATTTTACTTACACAGAAACATTCTAAGACCAGAACTCCTTGAGAAGCATTTATTCACAACCATCAAAAAGCTTATAGGTTGTCAAAGAGTTACAGCCAAGATTACTTTAGAACTTAGAAGCTACTTTGCTAGCATGTATTAACGTTAAATTAAGGTTATGAAGGTTATATTTAGGTTCTGTGTAAGTAGTTAGATAGGTTCTGGATTTGAGCTATAGGTTGTGCTATAGCTCTCAGAAAGGTTATAAAATGTGGGCCCTTTTTGCACACAGGAGGTTAATATAAGGTTATTAAAACGTCATTGAGTCTGTTAAGACTTACGAGCGGATTTCCATATAAAGGTTTTAGAACCTTTTCAAAACCTTTCTAAAACCTAAAATGTTACTTGGGTATTGCCGCACTTAACTCGGTCACCCACTGGGTGCTAATGAGTTAACACGTTTTGGTTGATGATATTGTATAAAAAATTCTCTTGATAAAATATGCCAGGGAGTGTTTGTGATATTGCACAAATAATTCAAATATAACAAAAATAATACCAAGAAATAACTTTTCATCGGTGAATAAAATACGTAATTAATAAAAAACGTATTATAAATTAATAATTATGTAAATTATTCTTAAGGGTACACTAGTCGCTTATTCTTCCATACAAACGTAGTCCGGCGATAACTCCACTGTTTGATGGCGTTCAAAATAAAAAATGATTTCAATTTGTCTCATCATTATCTAGCCCTGTATGGAAACAAAAAAGTAAAAAAAGAGTATATTTAAAGGTTATAAGCGTCGAAAATACCGAATTTCAACACTATTTTTAACACATCTTTGGGCGGAAATAAATACCATAAGAAGAACGAAAATTGCAAAACAGTTACCATACAGGGATAGATTAGTTGTTCAAAAATGCAAATAATTTTATTTTAAACAGATACATTCAATAGATTTTTCGTGACATCCAGACTACCAAAGGTCTGTTTATAAAATTTCGCGCGCCCGTTTTTGTTATAAAACATCTTGCCTTTCGCTACAAATTATTTCCCCGATCAGTGGGAAGGACGGAGGGGGGACGTAGCGCGCACTCACACATACTCACTAGGTTAGCCGCTGCTATCTATTTATGGTTGTAATACCTACCTACATATCTACATCTTTATTTAGAAAAAATGCTTCCTTTTTTTGTTCGTGTCCATTGCTGAAGCCGATATGAATATAGCTGCTAAAATGTTCTCATAAGTTTGTTGAAGCACATTTAGTTAAAATTGGAAACAGGTAGGTACATAATAATGAACTTTCAATACAGGTAGTACATTAGGTAGGTACTTAACTACTTTAATTTGCTAACTGACGAAAACATCTCATAGATAAGCACGATTATCGAAAATCTTAAAATTATCTATTAATTTAATTAGAATAGGTAATTTTTAGATTTTCGTGCTTACGTATAGGAATCTCATATCCTAATATACTTACCTAGTGTTGAAATGTGTATTTTTGGCTTTTATTGATCGATAGTAATATACTATATAGGTATTTAAATCTTGTAATCTCGGAAGCTCGGAAGTTCGATTCGCACTTGGCAAAATATTTGTTTATATTTAACCTTACCTCAGACATACTCATATTGTTTTATATATAATTTACTATACTACTATATAAGCTACTACTAAATAAAATAGTAGTAGCTTTGGTATGGTATTATAGTATATTTTGGATTAGATTTAATTTATTACAGAATAACCTACCTTAGATATTGGGTTATGAATACAGATAAGTACACATAGGATTTAGTTTCTAAGTTATACCTACATATTTTATAGCCTTTGTTATGAATAGCATAAACTGGCCAAGCCCCCTAGCCTACAAACGTTTTGTAACGAATTTCTTTCTACAATCGCGCCTTTTATTTGTTTGGACTGACCACCTGACTCGTTCAGTGATGCCATTCCCATACAGTGTTTAGTTTTCAACTAGCGTTATCTATCATAAAATAAATAAAAAAATTATTCATATTTCGCTAATTGTGTCTGTACTGTGAATTTGATTTACAATCGATCTCTAACTTGTAGTTTTCTTCTAATTACTTACCTTGCCTAGACGTGTTCTTTGGACTTCTGTAAGGAAGTCTATGCTGTTAGTATTCCGTTTATATATGTTACTATTTTGATAGACGTTTGTGCTTGTCCCTGCAGTGACACAATGCCTATTGTTGATAACTTTTTAAGTACTGAGAGAATATTTCAAACCGCTATTGAACACAAACAATCAATAAACAATTTACAAACTAACATTTTTTATTTATTTAATTAACCTATATAAAAGCCACACTCACATCAAAATCGCGCTGTCGAAAAAGCAGTTGTCTGCGGGCTATTATAGCTAACTAGCTATGGAAAGTAAATACCTATTTAGAATACATAGTACCTACAGTAATATTTGCATAACCTACAGTAAAATACAAAAACATAAAGAAAACACAATTATGTTACACTTTTTTGTGTTTGTTTTAGAAATTGTTATATTTTTTTTTTTCAAAAAAAAGTTTTTTATGTTACCGTTTTAAGTTTAGAGTTATGTCCCTTTAGTGGGTACGGGCGTGATATTATATTGTGTGATTGCGTAAAGAATGCATAGATAGGCGATAGCAGCAATCGCGGTTGATTTGCTGTCATTTATTGAAGAGTGCCCCCGATTTCTCCAGGATCCCATCATCAGATCCTGATCTGATCATCATCGATTACCGTGGGATTATCTGGAAAATATATCCTTTCAAACAAAAAAAATAATTTTCCAAATCGGTTCAGGCATATTCGAGAAATCGGGGGACAGAACATACATAAACAAAAACCAACGAATTGCGAACCACCTCCTTTTTTCGAAGTCGGTTAAAAAGTAGGTAAAAACAAATCAATGGAATTATTATATAGTAACAACATCTACTTAAGTTCACATAAGAACTTTCATCATAACAACTAGGTACATAAATTGGGTTCATAATAATTACGTTTCACACAGCAGATCCTAAGTTACAATAACACCAATTTGCTTTCTCTCTCCTTTCTCTTTTTAAAATACGTTATCAACACAGTAGGATTTTATCCAGTATCGTGGAGACGGTTAACAAATATAAATTGCACAAGAACAAACATCCAGACCCGGAACAACTATTTGTAGTCCATACAAAATATTTGTTCCGTGGGGGATTCGAACCCGCGGCAGCTACTCATTGCTAAGCTATTGGGGCACGAAGCTCACAATTGCCGTTTGAGTTTATGTTATTATTCTAAAACTAAAATGAATCGCATAGGTACCTAGGTACGCGATGATGCCGTCGCGCATTGCGTCACTCAGGAGTGCGTATATGTGTGCGCACTAGCTTCTTACTGCTCATCACAGCGTCTATCACTTTCGCACGTAATGTCGGCTGAGATAGCATGCATTTTTGCCCCGCCCACCACTTAGTTCGTGCCATCGACTAGGGCAACCTTAAGACGCCATCTCGTGTTATGGAGTATAGATTATGAAATTTAATTTGTTCAGATGTGACATTTCTGTGGGTACATAAGTATAGGATGATTATATTATGCACATTTTTTGCAGAAACTACATAATATAAGTTATCAATTAGGCTAAATTTATTTTATTTAAATTTTCTGATTATTCTTTCACTCTATTTTTAGGTTTCCACGTCCAATTCAAAGTGGAATAAATTCGTCCATTTTTAACACTCGCGAGCCCAGCATTTATGAACGACTCTTATTCTAATATAAATAAATATATTTTTTATTTAAATGTTATATTAATAAGTTATGTTAAACATAAAATCTGTAGCATGACATACAATCTTTGTTGGTCGACATATTAATATTAGGACTAAATTAGAATATATGCATTTAAAATATTTAAGATCAAAAATACTTACGTTTTCTTGAATCTGTATTCAGTTCATGTTGTGTTGTTGGCTCTGGCATAAACCTGAAAAAAGAAAATTAATATTTTAATATTAAAAAATTCTTACTAGTTGGACCGTGGTACCTAATTCAGGTGCGCTCGCTTCTAAATCTGCTAAATCTTACAGTACTCGACTCAAGTTTATTCCTTCCCAGCACCAATGCAATTCTTAATTTTAAATGCTGATTTAAAACGCACTTGGTGGTGAAAGAATACATCGTGAGGAAGCTTGAACTTTGTGGCAGCGCGGCAGACATTTTTCGTTCTAAAAAATAAGAGCAAGCCTTCGCACACCTGTAGGAAGTGTAAAGGTTGCAACTTTCTTTTTTTAATTTGTACTAGATTCACTCGTAAAAGATTATGTTACGATTACGAGGGTCGAGAAAAACACTTTCTTCAAATAACAAAATATTTTTTCTTAGAAATCATTTGCAATTGCTTATATATTAGGAGTATAAACAATATTTTTTGGTCGCCAATTCCATGTTGGATGATAAGCGAGGTATATGAAACAAGTAAGAGAATAGACCAGTGGCAAAACACAGACTGTTTTTAAATATTAAACATGTTATTCCTGCTAACGACATTAGAGGCTCATGTCATCTCTGCACTTAAGTTAAACCTGTTTGGAGTTGGTTTCCGACAATAATCTAATGGAAACTCGAGTTTACCCAATTAACTAATGCTCCGCTAGTGGTAATCTATTTGACTAATGGCGATAATTGTAAAATGGAACAGAAACGAAGAAATATTTATATTAGTAGAAGATGTACTAATATGCGTGGTGTAGCGGCGGCGTAAGAAAATCTGCTACTGTCCCGTTGGTGTCTTTACCTGAGAAACTGAAATAAGAGACGGACAGCATCATCTTCCTGATAACAACTCTATAATACTACGAAACTGTGGTTGCCGACTTGCGTGCCAGGCGTGGCTACAGTGGCAAAGTGCCTATGAGGCAATTTATGGGAGAAGACTATGTTCAGCAGTGTGCTTTTGATGGGCTAACAACTAACAAATAATGAATAAAAACAAATTATATCATCATACGTGATGTATATTATATAAATATAACTAGCGATCCGCTCCGGCTTCGCACGAGTGATTTCTGGATCTCGACAACAGCGCCACCTATCGCGTCCAAATGTGAATATAACTCATCTAGGGACCCATTAAAACACACAAAACATTTCATCAAAATCGGTTGGATGGTTTCAAAGTCTATATCGGACATAGGTAGAAACAAATTTTTGTTTTATGTAGGTGGATAATAATAACAAACAAAATCGTTTCTAATTTTATTTGTTATTATTACGTTACGTTTAAAATTTCAGTAATTTAGTTTACAAAATGTTGTTGAAAATTCCCAGTGAGTAATAAGTAATAATATACTGTAATTTAAAAAAAATTAAATAACATACGAACTTTCAGTTCACCTGATGGAAATTGGCTACTGCAGTCTATCAAAATCTGTAGCAAGCTGTATAAATAGAAGGCTACAGAGGCGTTGTCACCACTGAGGACTATGATAAAACACGTCACGGCATGTAATATTTGGATCTCTTATAGCCCTCACACCGGAACACAACAGAGCAAGCGCTGCCATCTGGCGGCGGAAATAGTTAAGCGGGTGGCACCTACCCAGACGGACTTATAGGCTGAAATGGAGTCTTACCCACTAGAAAATGCTTTACTTTCTGTTATAATATGTATAATGTACAGGAGACTGGGAATCGTGGAATGGTGGTGTAAGAGAATCGTCTCTTCATTACACCTTCAATTTCAAAGTTCGGAAGAATTAGAAGATTTTCTAAATAAAACATCATGATTATTATCTGATGTTGATGGTACAGTATAATACCATGACACTTAACAGCGTCATGATATTATACAGCTGAATACAGCATTAGTATGCATGCAGTTTATGAAACCTAATTGCAGCTGTTTACAGGTTTCTTAAACTTATTCATAATTTTAAACACAAAAAAAAACAAATTTTGAGATTAAAAAAGTAATTAAAAAATTCCTAATACGAAAAAAGTTTACTACAAAAATCAAAGCATGTTTATCCACATATAATATATCCCCAATAAAGTTGAATCTATCGGCACCTCATGTCGTGTATCCATCAAGCCGTTTAGGCTACATATCGTGTGAAAGAAATAAAAATACATACATACTCTCAAAAAACATTATCCGTCTTCTGGGGCAGTCGATTAAAATTACTGCTGTATGAATTTAAAGTGTCAATTACTTGACTTTTAATATCAGGTTAAAATTGGTTTTATGAATATTTTTTATTTAGTGTTTAAAAAATTAGGCTTTCAAGTAATAAGAACAAAAATAGCAAAGGAAAAAGGTTTCAATAATGGCGGGGAAGATTTTGCGGTGGGTATTTACAATAAAGACTTATTATTAGCGATGTTCGAGTCAGAAATGTTAAATAGTTGTGCAACGTAGTTGTCTTGGAAGAGTCTGTGTCGTCGGTTATCATCGTGATCCAGTAGGTACCGGTATCCTGACAACGTGCGTTTCAACGCTTTGACGAATAACACTGAACAAACAAATAAATTAAGGACTTCGCGACTCAGCAGAAGCAGCCGAGACTCCAGAACTAGCAATATCCCAGAGAGGTCCTCACACGTGTTATATAAATATAGATTTAGATATGGAAGAGCGGAGTTATCCGCTACAGACAATATTTGCTTAAAAGGAGACTCCGGCTACTGAAGATTGTAAACCAAATCTTTGTATTGAAATAAAATTTATTATTATTATTTGCAACTAAACAGTTCATAGTAAAATATCCAAAACGTTAGCAGCGTTAAAGTTGCGAGACGTATGGTACTGTGGTCATTAATTTGTCTGCCAAAATATACAGAACTTTGAGAATGTGTAAGATCTTACGCAGGCTCATGATGATGAAGAAGAAGATTCTAAACCAAGCGTTCAACTCTTTGAATTAGATAGCTCTACTACTCACACACTCGTTTTCTGAACGGAAGTCCCTCTATATACTAAATCCTAATCAGTTTTTGCCGCTAAGCTACATTAAGCTTACTGTCATTGTTAGGCCATCGAGGGAAAAGAGGAGATCTCCCTTCGGGGAGGCTAACAGTCGGGGGACCGGACTGCATTCCATGAATTGATCGAGATTGTAATAATATATACAGTCATTCAGAAATTTCGTTTGCCAGATATAGACTTCCGTTGTTGTTTGTTTTGTTCGCGATGACAGCGCCACCATACGCTTAAAGAATATAGAGACCATATTTAATTACAGTAAAACATTTTAACTTAATTCCAAGAGGAAACAACACATTTTTCACCATTTGAAAAGTTAGTTAAAATATATAACGATTGAAGGAAATCAAGGCAACATAATAAAGTAGAAATGATATTTTAAAATAAACGATATTTCCTTCAGCGATCGGCACAGCACAAAGAAATCTTCTGAATAATTTCTTTATTCATCTGCGTATTCACTGCTGCTTTACAACTAGAATAAACACGAAATTAGAGAGAGGCAAAATTATAATTATCAACGTCATCATTACAACCCGTCACAAGTCTTCTACTAAACATGACCGAGGACATTATCGAGGAGCGTGCTGTCCATGTTGTCATTTCAATTACATTCATCAAGTCCTGCATAACTTGTAAATTCATAGGAGACTTAATTTTTAAACTAAATGTTGATTCTTGGAAATAATTAAAAATCCGTTTTTAAATGATTTTTTTATTTTTGTAATAAGTATTACAAATAGTATGTTTAAAGTGATGTATTCTTCTCCACAACTACCAAAATGGAAACGTAGGTATTACTTAAAAATCTCTCACACTATTGATAAATAACTTTGCATGTATATGAAAGTTCTCGATGTCAAAATTGGTTAGAACGTTTGTGGAATATCTATAGAAAAATCTCTAAAGCAATCATTTTCGATCTTGTAGTTTAATATCCTACATACGTTAAAGTAGGTATATCGCGGGTAGAGCCGTACTGCAGCTATATTATGGTAGTAGCACAAACGGGTCAACTCGACTAAGGAAGGACCACGCTCTCACATATTACCGGCGTAAAATAGCGGCTTAATGTTAGTGTGTTTCGTATGGTGATTGTGAGAGAACCAAAGACCCTTTTTACTGGAAACAAGGCATTCCAACTTAGTTTTCAGGGGTTACAACGCATCTGCCTTTTGATTTTTAATCAAGGGTATATGTAGATGTTTATGGGCCACAGTACTTACAATCACGTGTACTTTGTGCTCGTTTGTGACCTTTATTTTATATTTAAAAAGATTTAGTATGTTCTTTTAAAACTGTCACATGAATATAATTTTTTTATCAACATGAGTATGTGCGATCTGCTCGCCGCTTGTTGCACTGGACCAAATGCGAAGGCTTCCGATTCACTGGAGCGTGATCACTCCCAACTCCCAGCGTGTCGCTTTTGTTTTATTAACATTCGTAGTTATTCCAAACGAAAATGTATTCAGGGTTTAGTTAAAATATTTTCACGTTCGAATGTCCCACGCACTATTAAGGTATTTTTCAAGAATCTTGATAACACTCACCGCTGAAGCATTACTAAAATATCTTTGTCACAAAACTAGTGCTAGTGATAAAGCACTAGTAGTAGGAAATCAACCATAAATCGTTAATTGTTTTAATTTGTGTATTAAGTAAGCTGTTTTAGCTACATTAAAATAAAGATGTCTCTTAAACAAAGTATAAAATAAACACTTTTTGCCTTGTTGGCATACACTTCATAGACTATTGAAAAAAGGAAAATTTGACTTAACACAAAATTAAGTAATAACTGCTTGTTGGTTGATAATGACGAAGATTTAGTAAGATTACATGTATTTGTGTCTTGTTAAATTTAAAAAAAATCCACACAATAATTTAATTAAGTTTGTTTCACTATTCCATTATCTATTACGGTCTATAAAAGTCTACATAGATTACCTCGTAGTCTACACAGATTTAATCATAGTTGACACGCTTGGAGAGCGGGTAGTCAATCCCAGTTTTTTTATTTTGTGTTGTTATCAGGAAGATGCTGCTGCCCATCTCCTATTTAAACTTCCCTCTGTCACCTCTTACGACACCCGCGGGGCGATTATATAGGGTACTGTATATTCGTACACCGCCACTACACGGTATATAGGTTTTTTAAACTTAAAACAAAGCATCATTAATTTTTAACAAATTAAACTCCTGAGTTCTGTGGGGAAAGATAGTAAGTGTAGCAAATACAGAATGTTTTCACATATTATAAGATCTAATCTGACCCGTAGTCGAAGTAACAAGTTGAGAAAACAATATGAAGATCACAGGACAGTTTTCTTTATGAATAAAGAAAATTCAATAATAATATTTTTCTACCTACGAGAGCATGTTGGCTGAGACCTGCAATACAGCTGAGCGAGCCTATATTTTAGTTGTAGGGTTTCCATTATTACGGACTTATTATTACGGATAGAATTTCAGTGGTTCTGGAGGGGATCAAACTTGTTTATTGATTACTTAAATTATTATAACTGGACAGTTTCAAAAAATCTATCAGAAATTTTAAGGCCACTCACGGCAGTTATTACGAATTATTTCCAAAAAATAAATATCATATTATAATTACTCATTAAGAGTATATTGTTTTATCAGTGATTTTCATAGCAATTATTTTTAGCAGTCACACATTTTGTTTGAATGAAAGAAACACATATTTTAATACTGATTATTGAAAAACGGTGTAGTGGCAGTGTAATAGAATCCAACGTAGCGGTCGTAAAAAATGTGACAGCAGGAAATTGGTTATAGGCAGAATATGTTCCTCATCACAACTCAATATTAACGAAGAACCTGCGGTTTGCCAACCCACCTGCCAAGCGTGTCAACTATGGCTAATATGAGACAATCTATAGAGGAGGATCATGTTCAGAGCCGTAAATGTCCGATGGGCTGTAATGAATGAATAAATTAACAGATTACATTAGTAACATTGTTGACCAACCTGTAGTTTCAGTACACGTACTACAATTTTCCGATCGAACCCGTGTGTATGACGCTGTATTTAAGCCTCCTGACTTCGCTGCGTAAGCGTGTATATTTTAGAATACCCTGAGGAAGTCGTTACATAAGTAACTTTTATAGCTTTTTATAATATATGGAGACTATCGTCATGACCGAAATCAGTCAGAAGATTATCGCTGAAATGGAGTTTGTCTTTTGCTTACAACCATATTTTATAAGTATTTAAAGAAACATAATATATCACACTAGAAACTGAAGGTAGTTAACCGTTATGTTGTAGCCAGAGAACGATCTGACTAACGTAATATATTATGAATATACGAGTTAAATTTATTTATAAAAAGGTAGGTATAATTAAAAATATTGGACACCCTACAGTTACAGCATCTGTCCTATACTGAACCGTTGATGCGGAAATCTATAGCTGAAGGCACGTCTCGTCGCTGTACCTGCAAGTTTGATTTAATTGAAATAATACATACATAAACACTCACGCCTGTCATCCAGAGGGGTAGGCAGAGACTACGGACTTCCATTTAGCACGATCCTGACATACCTTTCTCGCCTCTTCCACGTCCATATACCTACGCATACATGCTTGTCGGATAAGGGTACTCTTAATTTGGCCTATTTTTAGTATATCGCCAATTTGGTCGACAAACTTCCGCCTAGGACGTCCCTTTCCGACTCTTCCATTCACTTCTGCAACATATATTTGCTTTGTCAGTCTTTCCGTATTCATTCTTTCTACATGACCAAACCACCGAAGCATTCCTTTCTTAATCCTGGTCACCGCATAATCTTGCAAACCACACTCTTCTTTTATCACACAGTTTCTCACCCTGTCACTCGGATGCAGCCCTAACATACTCCTTAGCGACCGCATTTCTACTGCATTTATTCTACTCTCGCGCTTCTTCTGCCACACCCAACTTTCACTACCATACGTTAAAGTAGGGACTAATGCAGCACTGTGAATTGCCATACATGCCTTTTTTGACACATTCTGACTTTTCACAATAGAGTGTAGAGCCCCATTTACTTTATTTCTTGCGTTGACTCGTCGTTCAATATCCTTATCATATCTGCCATCCCTGCTGAATACACATCCTAAATATACGAACTCATCCACTTGCTCAATTAACTCTCCTTCTATTCTTATTTCACATACCGTTTTGCTCTCTTCTCTTTCAAAAACCATCACTTTCGTCTTACTTGCGTTCAATTTCATTTCCCTTTCTTTTAATGACCTGTTCATTAATGTAACCATCATTTGCAACTCGGCCGCCGACGACGCAAGTATGATTTGATCATCGGTGTACAAAAGGCATTTGATGGTTAACTCACCCATTCTTAACCCGCATTCTTCAACTTTCAAATTTTCCAAACAACTGTCCATAAATAGGTTGAACAGCCACGGGGAAGCTACACAGCCCTGTCTGACACCTTTATGGATGCCAAACCAGTCCGAGTAGACCCCGTTGGTTCTAACACTAGCACTCGAGTCCCTATACAGAGACTTTAATGCCCATATCAAACCAGCGCTCAACCTAAATGCGTTCAGCGTTTGCCATAACACATCCCTGTCCACTCTGTCATAAGCATTTTCCAAGTCCATAAACGCACAAAAAACTTTTTGGTTTTTGGCCAAAAACTTCTCCGCGAACATGCATACATATGTGTAATAAATGAAATAATATTTCATTTATTACACATATGTACATACAGATGTAAAGCAACATGGAACCTGTGTTGAAAGATATTTTTAATAAATTTAAGAAAAAGTTTCAAAACGATTTAAAACATTAATTATCGAATGTGGAAAATTGTATCTTGGTAACTTGGAGTACTACTGCTGTTATCAGAAAGATGTTGCGCCCATGTCCTGCCTCAGTTTCTGTCAGTCGACTGTTACGACACCCATGGGAAGATATGGGGTAGTAGATATTCTTATACACACGTATACGATATACGGGGCTATCCGAGTACAGATCCAGAGTACGAAAACTCTCCAATTGCAGAGACATGTAAGAAAGGGTGACGTTATATCCCCGAAACTCTCCGTTGCTGCATTGGAAGACGTTTTCAAGCTACTGTACTGGAAGGGATAAATACATCACTAAAAGATAAGCTCGTTGATTATTTATCATTTTTATAACGTGATGTTTATCACTTGATATACATCACTCTCCTTCGATTTGCCGTCGTCCTTATAGCAAAATCGCTGATGGACCTTAGCACTATTCTTAATGACCTCAGTAGTGGCTCCCAACGGATATGTCTTAAGATGAACTGTGCTCCCAAACTCAAAGTTGTAGACGAGTATATTTACATGAAACAAATAGTCCGACTAGGTAAGTACAACTTTGACCGAGAAGTCAATCGTAGGATTCAACTCGGCTGGACAGCGTTCGGGAATTTACGAACACTTCTCGACAGGTACCTATACCTAAAAAATTGTAAACTAGATTGTACAACCAGTGCGTGTTGCCAGTGATGACTTACAGATCTAAGACGTGGTCCCCAACGTGTAGCCTAACGGATTAATAAACTGATTAATAATGAAGTGGCAATGGGAAGGCCATATAGCTCGAAGAACCGACAAGCGATGGGGAAGAAAAGTTTTCAAGTTGCAGCCTTATACTCTTCACATCTTGGGGACAGTAAGTTTGGGACGGTAAGGCAGTTCCCCTTCATATCTGGTGGACAGAAAGTTTATGACGAAAGAAGTCTACAGTAGCAGAACATGAACACCTTTTTCTGTTGGTTGCACGAACTTCAAGCAATGAAGGCTACAGATACGTTGTTAAGTCTGAAGATTAAGATAGAATTCATAACAGCCTGTAATAATACTGGCTCTGTAAACCCTTTTCAAAGGAATTTAGCAGTGCATACCTGGCTATTTGGTAGAAGAAAAATGAGAAAATAAATTTTAATAAATAGCAATAGATCACTTTAAAGAACTAAACAACTTCCAACTTAGTTAAACAATCGATTTTGTTGTAACGAAGTTGAATGCAAGAATATAAGTACTGATCATCTTCCTTGATTTATCTAAAGAATTTGACACAGTCTCAGTGCCCATAATATTAAAAAAATAGAAAGCCTTGGCATTCGAGATCTTCAGCTATGACTTTTCTGTGATTATTTGCAGAAGGGAATTCAGTGTGTCAAGTTGAAAGACAATATAATGTTGCAACATGGCTGTACCACGTAACAAAATACATTATTGTAAAAAAATATAGGAAAAGTAATAGAGAAACTTGTAAGACGAGATTTTTGGTTTGGCACCCGAGGTTTTTGCAATATTTTGTAGAAACATATTAAAAGGAACTAATTTACTACCATGTACTTAAATTGAGAACTGGCTGGTATATCGCTGGTTCTAGGTTCGAATCTTAGGTGAGTAAGATCACAGATTATTGGTTTATGGGACTGGTTGTACTTAATTTTTTCTATACATCTCTGATATTTTACTTCATCTTATGAGCTGTTATTACATGTTACAGCCGGTAAATAAAATAACAATATTACTTCACTTACACAGTGGATAAAGTCAAAATCGTAACTTTTTTATTTATAATTGGACTTCATAAAGCACTGAACCTTTCTTCCAAAAGTTAAAATTTAACATTATTAAATATATTATACGCATAATAAAAATCTAACAGAGCTTATTATGTCCAGGCATTATTATTTATTAAATAGTCATCTATTTATAATATCCTTTTTTCATTAGAATGATTTACAAATGCACTATGAATTAACGGAAAGAAAAATCAGTATTATATTAATGTTACAATAATAATACAGGGTTAAATAGTTAAACATCTATTCTAAAACGCCATAGCATTTTTAATATTTATTTTGAAATTTTCGAAGAATCAAAGATTATAATTATAAACCTACTAACTGAATTTACAAATATATAAAAAGTGATATACGTAAATCTGAAACAGAATACGTAAGTGGTTTACAATTTGAAATATTTACGAATTATATGAGTTAGCTTTTTGATCCCGCTGGTCCATTTTGAATTCCAGTTGCAACGACGATAGGCATTTGTAATATGTACGTGAGTTGAACGTTGATTTGTTGTTTTTGAAAATCGGGCGAAATATTCCATAAAAATCATTTATCCACAAAATAGTATGAATCTAAACGCAGCTGGAGTATATAATTTGGTGATTACAGTTGATACGCTGGCATTCCATATTGATCCAGAGACTAGAAAACGCATCTGAATTTTGATGAAGATAAATGTAGAAGTCAACGTGAAATGAATGTGAGTCCACTACCTCGTATCATCTTGTGGATGTCATAAGAGCTGACAACGAGGAATGAAATGGAGATGGGAAGAGATTCCTTGTAACAATCAAAGAACAACAACTTGTGGTACCTTTCAAAAGTAGAAACTATGGCAAATTTCCCCTCTATAATATTGTATAGGTAAAGTCTATCTATGGGTAAAGGCATATTTTGATAGGATGTAATTGATTAATTAATTTATTATTAGTAAAACATATACTTTAGATTTTGGACTATAATTACACCAAGTTTGCATATTACATGTCTGTAATACATTAGTGTTTCCGAAGTTTTTTTTGCGATATTGCAAAAAAAAACTTCGAAAACACTTTTTTGTATTAGGAACCCCTAATTTTCATTTTTAATTAATTTTGATAACTTTTTAAACGGCTTAATAAAACATATTCTGTGAAAATTTTAATCGGCTGTGGTATGACAGTTCAAAATATATATTTACATGAAGAACATTGGACATCGTTGGCTTGTTAATCGATTCCCGTAGTTTTGTACATAACGCTAATTTTAAACGTCATTTGAAAGTGAAAGGTAAGTTCTCAGTCCTTCTAATTATAAATTCTCCCCAAGGACCATACAAGGCACGGTGCTGAGCTGCTTGCATTCGTTTACTTCCTGTATAGTTTACGAGGTTGTCATTTAATCTAGCTGGCGTTTGCCCTATATTATGTTTGCCAGTTATAAATAAATAGAATATTAAAAGATCTCTTTTTCCTGCAAAGTATATTATGAGCTCCAATTGGTTAATTTAGTATTCTGTTTGCTTCAATGATATTGTGCGCTTAAAATATTTACTGGTGCTGTTGAGACTTATGTGTATTAAAACTGTGACCTTTATTACTTTAAAAATAGTAAGTCATTAACAAAACTGAAAATAAATATTTTACAATAATTGATCAATCAAGTGAGAGGGATAAAAAAATACGAATTAAACAATGACTGAGGAGATTTGATGCTTTAAATAACTTCCGAGGAATAAAGGCAAAAATTAAACTTTTAATAAAAATTAAATCATACCTTATAGAACTAAGACTAAGATAATTTTCACATTATGTAATAGCTAATAACGTGGAACTAATGCACACACACACACACGCACACACACACACACACACACACACACACACGCACACGCACACGCACACGCGCACGCGCACACGCACACGCACACGCACACGCACACGCACAGGCACACGCACAGGCACACGCACAGACACACGCACACGCACGCGCACACGCACACGCACACGCACAGGCATACGCACAGGCACAGGCACACGCACACGCACAGGCACACGCACACGCACACGCACACGCACACACACACGCACACACGCACACGCACACACATACACACACACGCACTTCACGCACGCATACAGGCACGCACGCACGCACGCGCACGCACTCAAGAACGCACGCAGGCACGCACGCACGCACGCAGGCACGCACGCACGCACGCACGCACGCACGCGCGTACTCACGCATGTACGCACGCACGCACGCACGCACGCACGCACACGCACACACACACACACACACACACACACACACACACACACGCACGCACTCACACGCGCTCACGATGTCTAACAATCGAGTCATTGCGCTTTGTCGTTGTTGACATGGTATTGTTGCTGCATGGCCGATTTGGCCGATCAGTCGATGTCGATATTCGGGATAAAACGGTTTCACACTAGTATCGATTTTCCTTATCATTCAGCCTTAAGAAGCTTAATAAGCGTCAATGCGTCATTTCAGATTTTAGTACTTTGAGTTACCCACTAGCATATTTTTATAACCTGCTTCTTGCCTTAATACGAAAAGTTATATCAGACAAAGTTACCTCGCGGGGTTCAGAGATACTTTACACGTGTTCAAGACGTTATTACTGTAGCCAAATATTTTGCCGTAAAGCTTGACACACAAAGACGTTATGTTTTTGTAGTTGTTCCCATATGTTCAATTATTTAAAAAAATGTTTATTTTAGTCTGATTTCTCGATATTTAGATTATTTAGTTAAATTTTTCAGAAAACAAAAAAGGATTTGATAATATTTTATTTTGATACAAGTTTTATTTCACTACGAATAATCTTTTCCATAACATGGGTTTTTTAGGAATAATGGTGACAAAGCAGCATACAGTGATGACAGTGTTGACATTTCGTCTGATAGGAGGTACCCAATCTATATCGCACAACCTATCCTCGATTAAGAATAAAAGTGCCGATGCTTCGTCACCCCTGAGGAATAAGATGATATGCCTCGTTTCCAGTGAAAAGGGTTTCCAGCTTTCTACAGTCACAATACGGAACACAGCAGTATTATTCTACTATTTCACGCTGATATTCTGCGAGAACATGATTCTTTATCGGTTGAGGTGCACAATATAGCGTTGTTATGTTACTAGTTTTACTTATGTAAACATAAATATCTAAAAGGGGTAGTGGTTATTCTTATGTCGCTAAAAATCTATGCTTTTTCCTCCTTTAAAAAACATAAATATCTAAAAGGAGTAGTGGTTATTCTTATGTCGCTAAAAATCTATGCTTTTTCCTCCTTTAAAAAACATAAATATCTAAAAGGAGTAGTGGTTATTCTTATGTCGCTAAAAATCTATGCTTTTTCCTCCTTTAAAAAACATAAATATCTAAAAGGAGTAGTGGTTATTCTTATGTCGCTAAAAATCTATGCTTTTTCCTCCTTTAAAAACATAAATATCTAAAAGGAGTAGTGGTTATTCTTATGTCGCTAAAAATCTATGCTTTTTCCTCCTTTAAAAAACATAAATATCTAAAAGGAGTAGTGGTTATTCTTATGTCGCTAAAAATCTATGCTTTTTCCTCCTTTAAAAAACATAAATATCTAAAAGGAGTAGTGGTTATTCTTATGTCGCTAAAAATCTATGCTTTTTCCTCCTTTAAAAAACATAAATATCTAAAAGGAGTAGTGGTTATTCTTATGTCGCTAAAAATCTATGCTTTTTCCTCCTTTAAAAAACATAAATATCTAAAAGGAGTAGTGGTTATTCTTATGTCGCTAAAAATCTATGCTCTTTCCTCCTTTAAAAACATAAATATCTAAAAGGAGTAGTGGTTATTCTTATGTTGCTAAAAATCTATGCTTTTTCCTCCTTTAAAAAACATAAATATCTAAAAGGAGTAGTGGTTATTCTTATGTCGCTAAAAATCTATGCTTTTTCCTCCTTTAAAAAAAGTGGAACAGAGTAGTGGCAGTATAAAATATTCACTACCTCATTTCTTCCCACGGGTGTCGTAAGAAGCGACAGGGGGAAATTGATCCATAAATAACTTCGAAATTAAATTAAATTATGAGATTAACTTATCAATAATTGATTAAAATTATTTGTTTGTTCAGATCCGTGCAGTATGAACTTATAGTATCTTGAAGTCATGTAGTTGTATGCTATCAATATTTTTGAAAAGAACACACGAAGCAATTACATATTGGTTCAAAAAGGATATAGAAAATAATACACAGTATCAAAATTAATATTTTGTAGAGTACACGAGCTAGCTTAAGCTTTAGTTCGCTTATTTAGAATTCTGTTTGGTTCAACGACGAATATTTAAAATATTTATGACGGCTGTTTGTTAAAAGATAGCATAAAAGGGTTAGGTCATATTTAGGTCCGCATTTTTTATTTGTGATGTAAAGTTTCTATATTTGAACGGAATTCATAAAACGTTCATGTCAATTAAAAAAAGCGGTACTAGTAATTAAATTGTTATAGATATGAAAGCGAAGGACGAATATTTACGAAATTCAAAAGATAGTAGGCAAAACGTTTCCAATCGGTACAGGATCCAGGCAAGCAGTTAACCGTTCTTCACAATCACTTATTATTTTGGCGCGAGACCACAAATGTATTCACAGATATAACGGTCGTACGTACGGCCGCGGTGCGCAGTATATTTTATATTTTAAGTAAGCCGTCATTATAGGTAGGGAATTGAAATAAAAGGGGCAGGCTAGGTGGGGATAAAAAGTATGCAAATTATTGCAAAAAGGTAGATTTTTACTGCACAAAGATAATGCTTAAGTCCTCAATGAAAGCGTTCAGGGACATGTGGCGTGGCGTACTGTTTTCCATACAGCTGGAGCGGGCACCAATAAGGCACTAATACACAATACTGTCTGTGACGTCACAAAACAAGCCCTGCTAATCGCTTTCCATTAAGGCGTTACTATTAACTCGAGCAGCCACAATCAACGTCATCATCAATATTAAAGCCCATTACATGTTCATTGCTGAACATAGGTCTTCCCAAAGAAATGGCACAAATCACGGTCCCAAGCCAACTGCATTTATTGAATTCGTGCACTTCTTACCAGGTACCACTTCTGACCCTCCAGTTTCGCTTATAGGTACGAGACTGCCACTCGAGAATCTTTCATCCCCCATAGGTTGCCGGTTCTTCGAGCTATCCAGTTTATTCGTTGTGCTATGTCAATTACTCTAGTTCTACTGTAGGTATCTTTAGTACGAAGTTTATCACGAAGAGAAACTCTGAACATAGCCCTCTCAATAGCTCTCGGAGCGCCATCACTCAGGATACTGCAATACAGCCATGTAGCAGCCATCGCGTGTTTTCATGACATCACGCTGCACTTTCCGCTACAACTAACCCTTAGGCTTAAGAAGCGAGCACTTGGCAGGACATTTATATTAAGGATATACTGACAACTCTATATTCTACACCAAAACAAACATAAACAGATTTATAATTTATTTCATAATTTATTAAGAAGTCAGTGTTACATTGGGTGGTCTAATCGCTAAAAGCGACATATTCCTTTTTTGGATGGAGAGGATAATAAGAAGCAGAAAAGTATTTGGTTTTGCGATGCAAAACATAACATTATTGTATATAAACAAACGAAAAACTCACGCCTCTCACCGAGAGTGGTAGGCAGAGACTTAGGACTTCACTGACACCGACAGACATACTGTTTCACTTCCTTCACATCCATATATCTGTACATACGGGTACTCTTAACTGGGCCACTTTCAATTTAATATCAATTTAGTCGTTAAGTTTCTAGCTAGGGCGTCCTTTGCCGAATCATTCAGCAACATAAATTTGCTTCGGCACTTTTTCCACATTCGTTTTTTTAACGTATCTAAATAATCAAAGCATTCATATGTCGTTCCCGATCACAACATCTCGCAAACACTTTTTACCCTATTATCAAAGTAGTACATAATACAATACAAAAAAGCTGATTAATTGATCTTTTGTCTCTAAAGATCTCTAAGAATGTAATAATGTATCCCAGAACGTCGTGTAGTGGCGGCGTAACAGATCACACTACCACAAATCATTCCGTGAGTGAAGTAAGAGGCGGGAGGGAAAGTAATCAGAACTTTGGAAGCTGCGTCTTCCTGATGACTATTCAAAATAATATAAAACTGCGGTTTGGTAACCGCACTCACCTTCCAAGTGTGGCAGCTTGTGCAAGTATCCCTTTTATGAGGCAAGTATAAGTTAGTCAGTGAAATTTTATTAAGCTACAGTGTTTAATTAAGTAGTTGTGATTTTTATTAGGTGTTAGGCGGTAATGCTTTAGCAGTGTCGCATTGTGGATGAGCTGGTTTCTCCCGAGGTGTGCTGATCCCAATAAAAAAATAAATCCTAGAAAATAGACTAATTCATGGACATGGATTAAGGACTTTCTAACGTTATACATGGCGTATACTAACGCATACATGTAAATACTTATACGTTTTAATTCTGAATACCATCGAGTCATCAAAATAAATCAGTTACGCCGATAATCTAGTCCCAAATTACATCGTTATATTTTGATGAGATAGTACATTTTCACATTATTAAAATTTTCAGATACTTCACTTGTTTGACGAAATAAAATTTGAAGAGGTATGCCAAAAGAAAATAAAAATTAGTTATTTTTAAGTATACGTAACGTGTGTCAGCTTAACAGTAACCTAATGTCAGTAATTTTCTTGAAAAACAGAAGCGAAATACGCTCAAACAAACGTAGTTCCATTACAGGAATCGCTTTACTAAAAGGTCTAGAAGATTTTATTTGTGATAATGTCAAGTAAATGTAATAATAAATGTCATACCTAATTCATCCTTCTTTTCTTTGAGGGCGGCAAACGCCAAAAAGAACGGCACAAAGTGACAAACAAACTTACAACCCACATGATTGTAAGTTGCTACTGTAGTAGCTTGTGGACACCTGTAACCAACTTTAAATGAACAAGGCTACAGATGCGATGTTATCTCTAATGACTAAGATGGAATGCCTTGCGATCTGCAACGATGCTCTCTCTAGATTTTATGGTCTGTAATTATACAAAACTTCTAATGATTTAATACCGGTACACAGCCGAGCACGCACTGCTATTTGGCGGCAGGAATAGATAGACAAGAGCGTGGTACCTATCCATAAGGACTTCCGGGTAGTAAATTATTCCTACAATTTAGTACTTGGTGTTACAATCATGATGTCATATTTTTTCAGACTTGAATCCACCGTCTCGTATACAAACTTGCAGTTATTCACCACAATATACAGGTGGACTGATGAAGGCAAAGCTGATACCCTCGCATGGGAACTTTTTAAATCACATGCGTACATTTGAGTGATTTTACCGTTTATTAATCAACATGTTCTTTTGAAGGTGCAGGTGATGGAAACCCTTTTTTATAATAAGGATGACAAACGAGCACACCGTCCACCTACAGTGAAGTGGGTGCTGTGACCCATAGAACACTTTAAAGATACACCCACATTTAGGAAACAAAATGCAAATGAGTTGTCAAATCTGAGAACTAATATGGAATACCTCATTTCTAGTAAAATGTTATCCAGTTCTCTACACTCACCATACGACACAGCTAGTGGCTTACGCTGATATTTTGTGAGAGTGTGATCCTCCAGCGTGACTGTATCACGTATAAAACACGAATGCTGCTGCTTTACGCTGTTATTCTGTAAGAGCGTGGTCCAACCCGGTGGAGCTGACCAACTCGTGTTACCATCATAATATAGCTGCTTCATGACCCTACCGCGTAAAAAAATCTTGATTTTGAACATAACTGCAGACTAAAGACTTCCTTAAGCGTCGATTCTTGACGTCGGCTATATAGAGCATATGTTGTCTATGTCTATATCTAAGTCTATAATATGTTGTCAGCTACGGCATTTTTAAGAGATTTTTCTGAGTTTCTACTCGCAACATTTAAAAAGTTAAAGCAGGTGACCTTTCTATCTGCAAATGACGCCTTCTAAAACATGTCACCGTACCATCAGGCACATCAAAGGTGCAGCGGTGCTCCACGCCGCTTTATACTTAGTGGATAGACATGCTATCTTGTCAGCCCCGAGCACATGCGCAAAGTAGCCAGTCTCTCGGTATTTTATAGGATACATTTCGGAGAGTGTTCGCAGGAATTAAATAGCCTTCTCCCTCCCCTTTCCAAAATCGGACAACCAGACGGTCTTCATACTTTTGTTGATGATATTCCATGCATTTGAACCAAACGCTTTACTTTGTCGTTGAAAATGCTTACAGCACGGGAGTGGAATAATCTGTCGATGTCTGTTTTTCAGTCCGGTTACAATCTGGACGTCTTTAAGACAAGAGTGAACAGGCTTATGTTACGCTAAGGCAGTGCGATTATAGTGTGATATACATCACCATATACCAGCAGGTGGGATTGTAGCCAAGCACTGGTTTGAAATAAGTAAAAGAAACTCCAAAGAAAGGAAGTAAATTACAGTTCAAAATAAGGACTGATGCTTTACAAAGCACTAAAACTAATAATTATACTGTTTGTGACCTACTTAACACACCTGTTTTATGTGATTATGTCGAAAGCCTTTTCACGTCGTCGTAACATGTTGTGTATATTTATGACCGAGACCGTCATTTAAGCTGATAAACAAAATCGTACGGTCAGCATACGGGGTTCATTTCCATAAATATTTTTATTTTTAATTATATCGTGGGGTATTTTATTTTATCGCAGGGTGATAAAGAATTGATACCTGCATACATATGTTTTGTACGTGATAAACTCATGCTGCTGCTATTTTGTGATTGTAGTACGAATGGGTCAGCTTAATAGGGCGAGGGGCATACTCTCCCGGAATTCCAACAAAAATAGCAGCTTAATGCTGATGTACTTCTAATGGTGAGTGGAGAGAACTGAACATCCTTTAACTACAAAAAAGGCATATCCATTGCTGAACCTAAGTCACTCCATAGATTGCCTCACTGCAGGTCTCTGACATAGTTGCCAAACTTAAAATCTTTTCTTTGTACAGTAGTACCTTGTGCATGGGCACGTAGTTGCTTAAAAGTAGCACGCCTTTTCTCAATTTGTTTCGCCTTTTTCTCTTTACAGCGTCTTTTTATTTTCTACTAAAATCAACAAAGTTGGATAGACAGAGCGATGGCTACGTAGCGCAGTGAGTTTCGGCGCTGTGGGCCGCGGGTTCAAATCTCGCACAATATTTAAACTGCCTACACGCACGGCCGGGGAAAGAGAACGCTCTCACAGAATACCAGCGTTAATTAGTAGTTTAATGCTGCTGTGTTTCGTATGCTGAGTGTTGAGAACCGGTGACCCTTTTTACTGGAGAAGAGGCATTCCATTTTAGTCCTCACGGGTGACAACGCATCTGCATTTTGATTTATAATTGAGGATAAATGTAGATGTCTATGCGCCGTAGCAATCACTTAACACCAGGTGGACTGTGCTCGTTTGTCACCCTATGCTATATAAAAAAGTGAGTAGTAGTAAATATTATCTAGGGCTTCATCACCATATACCAGCAGGTGGGATTGTAGTTAAGCACTGGTTTGAAATAAGTAAAAGAAACTCCAAAGAAAGGAAGTAAATTACTGTTCAAAATAAGGACTGATGCTTTACAAAGCACTAAAACTAATCATAATAATGTTTGTGACGTACATACTTAAGGTGACACACATCTGTCCACCGACCCCTTTTATGTCATTATGTCGAAAGACTTTTCACGTCGTCGTAATATGTTGTGTATATTTATGACTTAGACCGTCATTTAAATTGATAAACAACATCGTACGGTCCACTGGTCCTGAAAATTGGGCGAGCGGTATAAAGGGCATCATACGGAATACATTTCCTGAAATATTTTAATTATATCTTGGGTCATTTTATGTTATCGCAAGGGGTGTCAAAGAATCAATATCTGCATAAAAGAGGTTTTGTAAGTGATAGACTCATGCTCAACCAGGTAAGAGGCATACTTTCTCAGAATTCCAGCATAAAATAGCAGCTTAATGCTGCTGTGCTTCGAATGGTGAGTGGAAAGAATTGAACATCTTTCAACTAGAAAAAAGGCATATCCATAACTGATCATTAGTCACTCCCATAGATTGCCTCATTGCAGGTCTTTGTCACAGTTGCTAAATTTAAAGTCTTTTCTTTGTGCAGTAGGCATAGCAACATGCGCAGCAACAGTTGGTTTCGCCCTTTTTTTCTTTTACAGCGTCTTTTTATTTTTTACTAAGATCAACAAAGTTGAACAGACAGAGCGACGGCTACATAGCGCAGTGAGTTGCGGCGCTGAGGGCCGCGGGTTCAAATCCCGCACAATATGTAAACTGCCTTGACGTTACTGGAAAAAATCTTAGAGGTTGGAGAGGGGAGTAACGTTTAGAAAAATAAATAGAGAAAATCTAACTGTCTGTAAACTTAAGGACTCTAAGCCGCCTGTGATAATTCGTCATAAGAATATTTGAAGTCATGAAGAATATATCAAACATTCTTTCGCCTTTCATTTGTTTATTGTTTATGCCATTTGACTCAGTAATTTCAGTATAAAATATGTAAAACACTCTTCTTGCCAATGATTTATTATTTTTTAGATATTTATTTTAGTACTTGACTTACTTCATAAAAGAAAGGTAGACTAGGCGCTGTACATATTATAAGTGATGGAAAAATTACGCTCGTCATCTTTACACACACTCACGCACACATTTTTCTTCTTACTTTTGTTATCAGTCAGTATTTCACTATTGTGTACAGTATTTCACAAAATGGTTGTAAATCATTTTATGCGCTTAATAATCTGTACGTGAGTGCGTTTTTAACAATAAGTTGAGCATGGTTTTGAATTACTTTAAATTTCGGTTTTATCTTATTGTTAGCCAGAAACCTGTTAATGATTCCAGCGTCGTATTTTGTTGTTTAACGGAAATACATTTTTATTTGTAATAAACCATAGTGATCCATAGTGATTTTCTGAATCCTAAAGAACTGTGTTCATATTAAGTTTTCCGGCCGACTACTGTGTATTAGTGGCGGCGTACGAGAACGCACTACTCGTATCTGCGAGTAACATCATCCCGTTGCTGTTGTAAGAGGCGACAGAGGGAAACTGAATCTGCAGCGAAATGTAATAAAAAATGAGATCGTCTTCAGCCCTCTCTGTCTAGGTTGAGGAGTATTCAACGTTGAGATACGTCATTTCCAATATTTTTTATGGTTATTTATTTATATTGGTCAAATTGGCAGATCCGATGACAGATGGGTTTGGTTGTTTTTTTTCTTAAATAAAACAAAATAACAACATGTTTAGAATATCATTGATATAGTCAGTAGGTCGTCTTTTACGATACAAACTATACAACTTTGGAACACCCTCCCCAACGATATTAAGAATGCCACAAATAAAAAAGTTTTCAAAGTTCCTCTCCGAGAACATTACCTGAAGGCAACTACTAATTGACATTATTTTTCCTTAATTCGCTTTCTTTTCTTCTTTTTTACTTCAAATATTTATTTCATTATATATTATTTAAACATTATATATATATATATATATATATATATATATATATATATATATATATATATATATATATATATATATATATATATATATATATATTATTTACGAAGTTTATAAGCATACTTACTTACTTACTTACTTATCTTCACGCACAATCCCTAACGGGGTAGCCAGAGAGAACAGATCACCAAGTGTCACGATCCTTACATACCTCTTTCGCTTCTTTCAGGTTCATTAACTTCTTCATACATGCACGTCTAGGTATCCGAGTACTCTTGACCCTCCCCTCTTCGAGCAATTTGCTCACATGGTCTTCGAAAGTTAGTCTCGGTCTACCTCGACACCTTTTAATATTTTTTACGCTCTATATATTTTCTTCACCATTCGGTCTTCACTCATTCGCTCAACGTGCCCAAACCATTGGAGTACGTTGGAAGTTTTATAAGCATGTATATGTATTATATATATATGTATGCATGTACGTATACTTATACTATATGTGTGTATATTTAAATGTATTGTGTATGTATGTACTTTGAATATATGTATATCTTAATGTATATGCACTTATTTATGTATAATGTTCGCACTTGCCAACAATTGTCCTTGGCACCCAGGGTTGACTGGCAGAGAATGCCACATGGCATTAAGTCCGCCCTATGTACCCTTAGCTTAAGGTGTTACGTGTAAGTTTTTAAATAAATAAAATATAACTATAATAAGCATTACAAAAATATCTATTTATGAGAAATTAATGTATTTTTTATGCGCCCGAAGCAAATATGGGCAACCCTCCGGAAAGCGGTGGAGGGAGGCGGTGAATGCTCATAGCATACCACGCAGCCGGCTGCGTGGTTATGTGGAGACTTTTACCCACTAAACACCGCCTTTTAGGGACTGACTTAACGGTCTAACTAGAGATCTCGAAGCCGTATACGAACGCGACCCTCCTTGGCAGAAAGGAGGGCGCAAGCGGCGAAAAGCCGCTGAGAAGTGTGCCTAACTAAGGCAGATTAAGGGATGTGTTATGTAGGCTCGGCCTGAGCCGCCAGGAGGCATCAGCCGAAAGCTTGTTGGGGGGGGGGGGAGTAATGTACCAGCTAATGTGGTTATATAGTGGCGGTGGTTGTGGAGCTCCAGGACCTCGGGTCAATTTCCACTCGGAACAAGTGTTTGTATGGCCTACTAATAATTATCCTGAGCCTAGATGTTGGCCTACATTTAATGTATGTATGTAAACTGCCTTAACGTACAGAAAAAATCAGTGACTTTTCACAGCCTAATGAAGAAGATTGCTTAATCTAAGTTTCCATTTAAATATGGAACGTGCTGTCTGAAATTTGATTGAATACTGAATATTTAAAATATTGGCGGCCGCTGCTATATAATTCCATTAGTGAATTGGATTTACACTGTGAAAGAAAATCTATTCGCTAACTCTATCAATCTTGTTTGTTATTTATTTGAACCAACGTTATATCTATACTGGGTAGAGTCATGCTGCATATATTATGTTTTTAGCACGAATGAGTCTGCTCGGCCGGGGAAGAAGAACGCTCTCACAGAATACCAGCGTGAAATAGCAGCTTAACGCTGCTGTGTTTCGTATGGTGAGTGTAGAGGTGGCCTTTTTTGAAGTCAAAACTTATGTAATATAATGTTATATCATTACAGGGATATCACAGTAAATTTAACTATTTTTCAACTTATTTATATATTAATAGTTATAGTATTCCCTTTTAATAAGGGATAAAAAACTTAACAGCTACAGATATTCTACGACTTACCCATTCATTTGTGATATTTCGATGGAGTTAAGCATTGCAAATTCAAAACTTAATAAAGTTTGGATTCTTAAGTAAAATAAAATAAGCCGTACCCCAGTGGTAAGTTTGGGTACTGTGTTTTAGGCTGCTGGTTCGAATCCTGCGTGGAATAATTATTTGTCAAATAATTGTTACTTTTCTGGATGAGAAGTTCATTTTTAGGGTTCCGTATTCAACTAGGAACCCTTATAGTTTCGCCATATCTGTCTGTCCGTCTGTCCGTCCTCGCTTAATATCTGTGATCGTTAGCACTAGAAAGCTGAAATTTGGTACCAATATGTGTATCAATCACGCCGACAAAGTGGTAAAATAAAAATTGGAAAAAAGTGTTTTATTAGGGTAGCCCCCCTATATGTAAAGTGGGAAGTGATTTTTTTTAATTTCAACCCTAACGTGTGATATATTGTTGGAAAGGTATTTTAAAATGAATAGGGGTTTACTTAAATCATATTTTGATAATGTCATGAAAAAAATCTGAAAAGTCGAACTTTATAGGAACATCATTTTGAACTTGGATGGAAACAACAGTACCCACTACCGGGAGCAGTTGCAGGAGCGCGGAGCGCTGCTGGAGCGCGAACATAATGTATACCCACCTTAAAACTCATAAGTGGGAACACTTATTGTGACGGACGGGAAACTACGGAACCCTACACTGAGCGTGGCCCGACACGCTCTTGGCCGGTTTTTTAGTTATTGTAAAACATCTCACTAATACCAAAGCGTATCCTACAGCGAAGATGAAAAAATAGGATAAATTGAAAATAAACATATACCATTAGTATTCTTTAAGCTATATGGCGGGCCCAGTGCTACTTCAGTTTATTGATGAGTTGAGTTGGATTTTGTCGGTTAATTTTAGCCCTCTCCATTGCTCAGTGACCGGAAAACAATTAGGAAGAAATATTCTCTTGGCAGCCTCGTACTTGTACGTGCGGTACAGGGCGGCACCCCACTAGATAGAGTGACGACCTGTTATGACCTGCAGTATGTCGGTAGATACCTACAGGTTGCTCATGACTGTGTTTTATGTTGTTCTTTCGATGAGGCATATGTTAAGCAGTGGACATGTTAAGGTATGTATGATGATGATGATATTCTTATGTACACATATAGTAGTACATTCTTTTACGTCGCCGTTACCGTGCATTTGCACTGACGCGATTTTCACGAACAAAACATGTTTTAAACACTGTTTTCTGTCAATGTACCAAAAAACGTTTGATAGTCAAGGAACATATTGTAGATAAATATGTTTGACTATTTATTGTACATTACATATTATAACTATATTATATCTATATAACTGCAGAAACATAATGTTTGAAAACAAATTTGTAGAAATATTTTCATGTTGAAAGTTTGACGTTAATTTTGTATTTGTAGACACAACCCAGACAGAATTTTCACAACACTAATGGATTCAAGTGATGAAGAGTTTTTATTTTTTAAGTACCTGTGCTGTACATTTACGACAAAAAAGAAAGAAATCGAGGTTCTGGATGCGCGTGCAATGTGTTTGACAGTGATTTGCAGTGGAATACGAGATAGAGACTTAAACTGTGCTGCATGACTAATAAAGAAAATTAAGAAATTAAAATAAAAAGCTACAGGACACATGAAAATTATAGCCTTGTGGCTTTATAAAACGTCATCCACCTGTTACAGGCTACTCAGGCTCTATTATAGGCTCAACTGAGTACTCTTTGCTGTAGCAATCAATCATCCAGTTTTTAAGGCCTGGCAGATTTTTTAAATGCTATAAAACCATCAGACAATCAATTTATACTAATATTTGATGAAATCTCTTTAAAAAATGTGATGAATAATCCAAAAGAAGATTTGATTGAAGTGTATTAGGATCATAGTAGGTACGCAAGGAAGATCTCCAGTCATTGCATCATATGCATTAGTATTTATGATTGTTAGTATTAGGAAGACTGAAACAGCCCATTGTCCACTATTTCTCCAATGCATTTTTAACTGCAAATCAACTTACTTTACTAATAAAAGAGGTAATTATTAGTACTTGGTATGATGTTTCATTTTATTTATTTTATTATTTAACTCTTTTATTATTCGATCATGCAAATCTTTAAATCTTTTAATGCTACAGCACATATTCACAACGTGAATATTGACTTATTTCATTCCAGCGTTCCCCAACTTAGGCGATCACTTTCTAACAATTTCTTTTCTTCTCGATAGTGTACTGTTATTTGCCATATACTTAATACATATCTGTTTTGACACAATCTTGTTTATTATAAAGTATTATATAAGTGAAAACTTGTAAAAGGCCTGCATTTTTGTTATAATTATATTATTTTTGTAAATTAGCTGTAAGTTTTCCAAATGAATAATAAATAAATAAATAAATTTCAACAGTTGAAATTAAAGGTGGTTATAAAAGCTCAACGGTTGTAAAAACATATTTAATTTTTGATTTCAGGTTTTGAATCAGTTATAGCTGGCATAACTTCCAGGCTCAGGATGAATATATCTGCAAAAGTTTGACATGGATGGAGTAAATTTACAAGTTCTCTCTATCTTGGGTGCAAATGTGCAGCAACTATATTTTTCATTTCATAACAAAGAGATAGTGACCCTTTTTTTATTGATCCACCAACATTTGTATCATTCCTTACATGCTACTTAAATACAATGAAGCGATAAGAACTAAAATGTACAAATAATTACAGGCAGATACAACATGCAAATAACTTTCTCGGCACTGTGTACCTAGATTAGTAGGATAAAGAAAGATTTTAAAACAAATTATAACTAAATACAAATAAAAATATATAGAAACGAAAAGGAAAGAACATATTTTATGGAATATTACAAAAGATGGTCTCTTAAGGTGCGACGGAGCTTGTTAGGTGGGCCGAAAAATATATCAAACCCTTTCATATATTTACACCATATTTATTACATAAGGGATCTTGCAATGGGGTTAGTGCATTTCACATTGAAATTATCTTTGTTTTGCAGAAGAAGAGCCGTGAGAGCAATTTACGACCTAAGTCTGAAGGAGTCTTTTCAAGAAAATTGTTAAGAAGTAAATATATTAACATTTTAGTAATTTTACGAAAATTTTACGTATTTACATAAAAATAAAAATAGATTTTATTAAAAATAGTGATGTATATATTCTGTTACTAGGAACAATTACAAGCTAATTATATCAGTTATTACACTTCAAAGAATAAGTTTTCCTTCATGGGGCAAAGTATATGCTTTTAAAACAAGTCATAAAATATGCAGCCTATCAAAAACTGAAAATTTTTAACTAAGCAAAGTTGTTTAAAAAAGGTTATTGCAATAAAATATATGATTGATAAACCCCTGGGAATGGGGTGATTAATGATGTTTCTAAATGTTTTAGTATTTAATTGTGAAACATTATATTCTAAATATCATTTTTTTTAAATGACCCGCTTGGACTTCTTGCTTGTTTTCTACACAGGACAGAGGCTTTTCCCAAACAAGTAAAAGCATTAATGACTTAATGAATTTTGTAATCAAGTATTCTTTAATAAGTTTTGTAGTTTTGAATAAAACTTATTTTGTTTACGTCGTAACTACAACCATATAATATAGAGACAAAATTTTAAGTGTTAAATTAGGGAAATAAATAGACAACCAATTATTATCAAAATGAAATTATTATTTGCGGGTTTTACTCTGCTCTTGTACTGTGTACATGAGCTTATTTATTATTTAATTTGTTTTTAATTAAAATATTACTATTTTGGGTATTGTTGTCATGCAAGGGTTTGTAATTGTGCATTTTATTATCAATATATTCATAATTGTAAATCATCTATATTATTTTATCCTTATTTTACATAGGTAATTGAAATATTATATCAGTATTGATTTTTATTTTCTTGTTTTAACTCATCTAATGACTTAATAGACAGAACTAATTTCGCTAGAGAAATTTTGTCTCCCGTCAGTAATGTTCTAGTATTATGCAGGTTTGAGAAATGTATTTCTGTACCTCATATCTCAGTTTCAAGGCACTCCCCTTGTTGCCTCAGCCAGTATCGGAATCCTCGGCGTCGACATATCGAGTGACGTGCAGTTTCGTGGTCACTTGGAAGGGAAGGCCAAATTGGCCTCTAAAAAGCTTGGCGTGCTCAGCAGAGCGGGACAGTATTTCATGCCGGCACACCGCCTGCAACTTTACAAGGCGCAGGTTCGGCCGCACATGGAATACTGTTCCCATCTCTGGGCTGGGGCTCCCCAGTACCAGCTCCTTCCACTTGACCGCATCCAGCGCAGAGCGGCTCGAATCGTCGACGACCGAGTGCTTTCCGATCGGCTCGATTCACTGGCGCTGCGAAGAGATGTTGCATCTCTTTGCGTATTTTATCGCATCTATCACGGGGAGTGCTCTGAGGAATTGTTCGGATTAATCCCAGCCGCCAAATTTCGTGAACGCACTACACGGCATACGTCTCGATACCATCCACACCATCTGGATGCTTGGCGGTCCACCACTGTACGTTTCACAAGGAGTTTTCTTCCACGTACAACCTCTCTGTGGAATAGTTTACCACCGGCGATTTTTCCGGACCGATACGACCTGGGGACCTTCAAGAAAAGAGCTTACTCCTTTCTAAAGGGCCGGCAACGCACCCGCAATTCTCCTGGTGTTGCGGTTGATCATGGGCGGCGGTAGTCACTTAACATCAGGTGAGCCGCATGCTCGTTTGCCCCCTCTTCTAAAAACCTTAGAACCACCTGCTATTAGCGGCCAGTATACAAATACTAGTCGGCGCGGCGATGTCGGAGGCATGGCTGTCATATTCCGTCCGGACTGTAATACTAAGCCTGCAAGACCCAACATTGTAGGCTTGGTATAACGATCTTTTTAACACCCTTGGGGTCCAGACTAATAAAATGATAAATATTAAATACATAAATAATGATATAATGTAATTGCAGTTATTGAAAATATCAGTAAATAAAGCTTCTTCTTTTATTTGCAACTATCCCAAATTGAATCCGATTTATGGGCAACCACGTTTTTGCCTACCTATCGACTAACACATTTCAAATATAAGCAAGCTCTAAGTTTTTAATAATACTAATTTAATATTTGGTAATACTACACACTAGCATTTACATATTAATTTTACACTTACTTCTAAACTTGTAATATTGGTTTATGATTAACAAATCTCCAATATTAAATGAACATTTTGAATATTATATTTTATTGCTTTTAGAAAATGAAATATTTACTGAGTCACTACTCACTAAGTTTCAACTATATTTATGTGGAATATAGAATAAGTTCTTGTAAACGTTTACTATAACATTAGAATAGTGTGACACATTTATAGAACATCTCTCCTGCCTTGCTCTTGTACCATACAACTAAGCATTTAGCTATAATAGTATTGAGCTATTTGTCGGATTAGAACATAGCACATAGCTAATTATTTTACTTCTTCCCATTTTTATTCATTTCTTGATTGCGGTAAAATTGTTTTTATGTTTTTGTTTTTCTATTTGGTATGTATTTAATGGGGAGGGCTTAGCAGCTGTAACACAGGTCTGTGACTTTTTTTTTGCGCCCGAAGCAAATATGGGGAACCCTCCGGAAAGCGGGGGAGGGAGGCGGTGAATGCTCATAGCATACCACGCAGCCGGCTGCGTGGTTATGTGGAGACTTTTACCCACTAAACACCGCCTTTTAGGAATTGGCTTAACGATCTGACTAGAGATCTCTAAGCCGTATACGAACGTGACCCTCCTTGGCAGAAAGAAGGGTCTGTGACCTAGCACAGTTGCTAAAGATACCTTATTATTGAGTTAGATTTACGTCTTGTCAATGTAATTTTATAAGTATTTGTTTTTATGTAAAGTATGTTTGGATTCAAAAAATATTATTATTATTATTACTCTTACGAATGTTTGCGTGTGTGTGTGTGCAGTAAATTCACTTAATACAATAATACATTACTGCACATTTTGAATTTAAGAGATAAAAGGACACAAATTTTAAGATTTTTTAAAATTGATTTTTCTTCAACGTCAGCCTATATTAGTTATCTTGAACCTTCTCTGCAAATTTGACCGGTTAAAATAACCCTGTATATCTCCAAGGAAACACAGATTATTGGAATAAAGCCTAAACTATGGTAAGCTTTGTAAAATTTTGAGAGAAAAATGGTACATGATTTCATATTTCTTGCATTCTTTCATCTTTCTTTATATATATAATTAGAAGAACATGTAAAAGAAAAATTTCTTATTACTTAATACACATTACGAAGATGGTAGTAACAAACTAAATTATTTGATAAACAATTTTGTACAGTTTTTTTTAAGTTATGTATTTTAATTGAATAAATAATTAGAAATTTGTTTTGTATTTTATTATGTTCTTTTATATCGAGCTCTGGGACAGGCAACCTAAAATAATACTCCAAAAGTGACTAAACTTTTCCCCCACACGAGAGAATTGCAGGTACCTAATACTGATTAATGATAAAGACGGAGTTTGTGGAGATATAAACCACATTTATATTCGTACCCGTAGGCGAAGTGTAAGGCGACCCCCCACTAGATGGAGTGACGGCCTGGTAAACCATGCAGGAAGTCGGTGGATGCATATGGCTCAGGATCGTGCTTTGTGGCACACCTTGGGGGAGGCCTATGTTCAGCTGTGGACTTGTGAAGGGCTGTAATAATGATGATGATGATATTTTGTATTAAGTTATCGTTCATCTCCGCTATGGGTGATAATGTTTTGTGATGTTTAGCAACTAAACTGGATAACAAGAAAACACGATTTAAAACAAATCGCGAAATGTAAAAAACAACAGTGCAAAAGCTAATGTTGACAAATCTATAGATAAACAAATAGAATATCTATGTTGTATTCAATGCGAACACAGCTAAAAACAAATCTTAATATCTGTTGAAAATTTTACACAGTTTTTGTGAGTGCGAACGCCACCATCAACAAAACATGTTGTGTGATTTATTTTATGCGATTTGTTTCAAAATATTGCGTGTTGGATGTTTCTCAGTGCAAACGTACTGTTACACGGCATTACAAATAGGTATTCCTTAAATGGTTTTAAATAGTAGTCACAAAAACATAAAAATAGCTTCTTATATAGAAACGTAACTTTAAAATTACCAGAGTTACTTTATTCTGTAAATATTTCAACTAAAGAGTAAATAGAAGTGACTACACCTAGTATTCAACTAATGTAAATTTTTTCTAAGAGCAAGTTTCGTCTGATGTCGCGTCTACACGTTGGCCAACACAGTGGCGAATGTAGTGGCGAATATATTGGCCGAGAGTTGGTGACGGCGTCCACACGTTGGAAGGTCGTTCAGTTTACTTCGGTTCGGGCCAATGTGCGGACGAATTTATTTTATTTTAGACGACGGCTCCGTGGCGCAGTGGCTTGGCAATGAGTGGCTGTGCCAGGGGTCGCGGGTTTGAATCCCGCACGGAACAAGTATTTGTATATCCTACAAATAATTGTTTCGGGTCTGGATGTGTGTCCTTGTGCAATTTGTGTTTGTATGTTGCCTCCGCGATACAGGAGAAAATCCAAGTGTGGGGGTAACGTTTTTATAAAATAATTATAAAAGAATAGTGAATATTAATGGGGCTGTAAATAGATATACGATATACGATTAGCTTTATTTATTCTTTACATGCATCAGAAACTGGAATAAATACCAATAATTAGTACTTAACTTATTTTAAAGTTAAAGGAGTTATAATAGATTAGACTATGTTTTAAAATTGGGTTTTGTTTTTAAAGATTAGCAAAACATGTACTTGCTTTTCTATCAGACATTTGATGTATATAAAAACACCTTATAATTTATTTGGTAATTTAATTATTTTTTGAGAAAGACAAAAACAATAGCAATAAATATAATTAACACTGACTTAATAATAGGTACTAATTATAACTTAGAACATAAATGAAAAACTCATGACGAGGAAAGTGGTTCAGGACCATGCTTTGCAACCATTCTTTGGAGGAGGATGTTCAGTAGTGGACTTGTGAAGAGCTGTAATGATGATGATGATTCGAAAACTTGTACAATTAAATTATAAGAAATCAACGCTTTTTTATATAGGATAGGGTGACAAACGAGCACACAGTTCACCTGATGGTAAGTGGTTGCTGTGGCCCACAGACATCTAAATCTATCCTCGATTACGAATCAAAATGCAGAAGCGTTGTCACCCGTGAGGACTAATATGAAATGCCTCGTTTCCTTTAAAAAGTGTCTCTGGTTCTCTACACTCACTATACGAAACACACCATCATTAAGCTACTATTTTACATTGATATTCTGTGAGAGCGTGGTCCTTCCCCGGTCGAACCGACCCATTCGTGCTACAACTATACTTCTAATATAACTGCATGGTTCTACCAGGTGTAAACGACGTGCTTCATTTTTTTCATTTTAAAATTGTTCTCGTAATAATCTGATTGTAAATAAATGTTCATTATTTTTTTATAAATAGCTTATCGATTAAAACAAATGTTTAAAAATAATTAAATCGCGCTAATTAAAGTAATAGGAATGTTTAAAGTTGAAATTGGCACTAAAAGGTTGGTAATTGGGTCATCCACCCTACAAAGCGTGAATATAAAATTTTTATCAGATGCGTGTAATCACTCTGGGAGCTTGTAGCAAACTAAACGCGCGGCCAACGTGTGGACGCGGCGACCAAACTCTGCCAACAATCCTTTGATCTTTTGTAAAAAACCGACACCACACGGATCTCGCGCCAACTTGCGGGCCATCGTTCCAATACATACCAATGAAGTCCAAACACCCCGTCTACACGTTGGCCAATGCTATTGGCCACTACATTCGCCACTGTGCTGGCCAACGTGTAGAGGCGCCGTGAGGCGCGAGTCTGTGTAATTCTGCGACCATCAGTTACCTGTCGAACGTGAGGATTAAGGCAAATCCTGCTCACAACGTGAGAGGCCCGTGTCCAGCACTGGACTTTACGGGCTACTGAAGAAGAAGTTTCAAAGAATAAGATGAAGGCTCTATGACGTAGTAGTTTAGCAATGACTTGTTTAATTTTCTTGACAGAAAGGTTGGTGTTTTAAATTCAGAAAAAATAACTTAAGAAAAGTAAAAGTCGACTTCAAATGAACGTAAAAAAATATTTTTTAAACTTATGGACTAAGGATTATCAATAATGCAACAATCAATAAATGGTGGCATTTAACGCTTTATACCTAATTCGGTATTCTTAGTAATAGATGTTTTTCCACAAAGTTATAATGAACAGTCAAAACAGACAGGCGTACAATCATCTTTTAATTGCGTTGTTGTATCGTTGCATCTTTTTTGTGATACAAAAGAAATAGGAAATTTCACCGACAAAATATAGGATGACAGCACAGCTATTTCACGCCAAATATATGAAACTATTGCATTAGCGTAATAACAACCTACGTCTGCAATCTTCCCGAGATAGAGTCTAAGCATGAAACGCGTTTAGAAAAATTGTATTGTTAGAAATACGTACGTTGTATACGTGACAGACACTTTGCTGGGCCACTCTGTGATGTTGTTTATGAATATTGTATTCGGGGAGCGTTCTACTTCTATGTTCTCTTTTATGTTACATTCTGACGTTTATTTTTTTAATGATATTTTCGTATTTGTTTGTCTCTATAACAGTGTTAAATAAGATGTTATGAAATTGAAAAGTTCTCAATGGTTTAATCCATTCAATTATCTTTCATTACATTCTATCGCAATCCACTGCTAAACATAAGTACCCCCATCGTGTCTTATGAAGAGAATATTTGCCAATTTTGTCGTCATGCTTAGCAGTCGGGGAAGACGCTAAACTGCCCATTTTCTGATTTGCTTCCCTTTGTCGCCTTTTAATGTCCTCCAGTCTGAATTTCAGTCACAACGGCCTGTTTCTACGGAGACTAGCCTTCTAGGACACCCACGGGACAATATTGGGTAGTAGATATTCTTAATTCGTCAGTACACGGTTAACCGCCACTTCACAGGATTTCTCTCTAATTGATAATAATGAATGAATGTCTCTGTAGTTATAAGACTAAGCATGGTAGTTTAGAAATAAGGAAAAATGTCCATCGTTTCGAATCTCCCATCGGAATTATAGATGTTTTGATTGTCAGTATAATAATAATAATAATAATAAATAAATTTATTTATTAACCAGAAAACACGTAGCCAAAATACAATAAGTTCTGTGACTCCCACACTAGGCATGGCCTGTCTCGTGGGGGTCAAGCAAAAGATTTTACAATTGATCAAAGTGGCTATTTGTTGAAATTACGTAAAACAACTATGCGCAGCAAAGCAAAAATGACTTAAAAAAATTTATGAAAAATTACGGACATAACAAACAGATTCTAATTAAAAGGGGCGCGCGTGTACTTGAAGGTGAATGTGTATGAATGTGTGTGCGTGTGTGTGTGTGTGTGTGTGTGTGTGTGTGTGTGTGTGTGTGTGTGTGTGTGTGTGTGTGTGTGCGCGCGCGTGTGTGTGTGTGTGTGTGTGCGTGTGTGTGTGCGTGTGTGTGTGTGCGTGTGTGTGTGTGTGTGCGCGCGCGTGTGTGTGTGTGTGTGTGTGCGTGTGTGTGTGTGTGTGTGTGTGCGTGTGTGTGTGAGCGTATGCTAGCATGCCTGTTACATAATTCTCTAAAAATTATAAGTAAAAGGGTGAGAGATTGCAATTGGGGATAAGCTGAGTGGTTAGGTAGCCCTACGATTAAATTCTTGGGATCGGACGACAGGTCATGCGTCAGTGTTGTCCACTACCGTTTTAACACCTATTTAAGGGTCACCAATATCTCTTCGGATTTCTCATAGTCCCAAGTCAATAAATGACTTCTCATTTTTATTTTAGCCTCATAAAGTTGGGATCGTTTTAAGTCGTATAAGTTGACTAATTTGTTGTAGATGCGGGGGAATTGGAACAGTCTGAAATGACGTGCGAAAGATGTTTTAACTAAGGTTGTGGGGATCTTAAACACTCTTTTATTTATTAATGTATTAAACGTCGGCAGTTTTGAAGATTCCCTGTGCATAAATGTAAAGGCCCTCAGAAGATACAATCTACGGACACTTAAAACTTGAGCTTCTCTAAAGAGATCTGACGAGATCTATATATTTATCATAATAGGAGTATATTTATCATAATAGGATTAAGGGTTAAGGATGAGCGAAAGCAGCCCTAATGGTGTTGGTTCGGACTGCATACTCGGAAATCTGTGAGTTCGATACGCCATTGGACTACTGTGGTGAACTACTCTAAACACAAGCATTTTTAAGCTTACTATAACGTAAGTATTAGTAACGTTATTAGCGTTACATGTTTTTTTTTTAAAATATTACCCATCTCTTCTAGGTTGTATAAGCGATCTATGAAACAGTTTATATTGTTGAGAAACAAGTCGGTAAAACCTCTTCGCTAATTGCCTCATATTTTGTAAGGCACTGTGAACATTTAAAAGGCCACTTTCGCTTGTGAATTTTTCAACGCTTATGTGAAGCATCTGATGACGTGAAGCCGACCCATTCATGCTACTACTATACTATTAATATAGATGAAGCATGACTCCATGAAGCATATCTCTCATATCTAATATATGGGATATTCAACGTTTTCTTTTTTAAATATAAATCTCAAGAAACACTTGAGAAAACTTGGCTATAAGCCTTCTGTGATTATCATAAGAAGATTTCAGTTCGCTTTAGTTTGAAAGCATACATCACAAGCAGGCTTTCGCCTTTCGTTTGTTCATTATGTATTCCGCTTGACACAGTAATTCCAGTATAAAATATGTAGAACATTCTTCTGGCAAATGTTTTATTATTTTTCATGATTAATATATTTATATCAGTATTTATCTCATACTAAAGAAGAGAGACCATGCTCAACTTCTTGACATGCACTCATACACACATCTTTTTTCGTTCTTTCTTTGTCAGCTGGTAAAAATTTACTGTTGTGTGCACACTCAAGCACCTAAAATCATGTTGTTGGTTTGAAATGATTTAAGATAAATTTGTGTGCGTAACTTGAAATGTACGCAGCGCTTCGTCTTTGTTTGTTCGTCGGAGGTCATATTAGAAAAAATATTTTTACTACCAAAAGTGCAGATGCATTGTCACGCCAAAGGATTTTCTCCTTCTTTAAGAAACGCATTAGCAATAATATGCTGTAAATTACGCTGGTATTCTGCAAGAGTGTGCTGCTTGAGCATTTATATTTCTGAAATGTTTACAAATATTTTATCGGTTTAAAGATGATTAATATGTAATATGTTTTTACTCAAAATATTTTTCACTTCAATATTTTTCTGGCTATATTTTTGCACATATTTAATGTGCAAAAAATGGATTGAATAAATCTAATTTTACGAACTATATCGCATTTAATTTTGACTTTTAACATCACCCACAGTCACGAATGATGTGGTGTAAAGTGCCCGACATAGTGAATTAAAGAAGTGTAAATTAAGCGCCAAAAAATATAAAACACTTTTTTATTTTCATTAAAACGAGAAGACAATCATATTTTTATTTAGATTTTATATATAAGGCTTAGTTAAATGATGATGAATAAACTTGTGTATAACAAGTGTTGCTAATCCGATGCTCGTTGTTACGAAGGCACTTCAGCAGATTACAAGTCTGCTCTATATCATCAAATATTGTACGACTAGATGCGATGCGTACTTTGCATTATGCATATGATTAGGGTTACCAGATGACAAGAATTTTCCCGACATGTCAGGAATTGCGACTCTTTGTCACAAAATCATGAACATTTTAAATTTTTAAGGATTTTGTGAAGGAGACATAGTAAATAAATAAGAGTAATGTATTTATTTAGTCACAATATTTTTTTACAAAAATATAATAAGTTGAATCATCTCATAAAATTACTGTTATATGAATATTAAATTGAATGAGTGTTGTTTTTAAAAAAAAGAATATTTGTTGGATAATTATGAATTTTGTGAGAAAATCTTGCTTAAGCTTGGTAGCCTTACATGTGGGAGCAGTATGAGAATATTTGTATTTACTATGAACATGGAAAGCTTGTAGAATAAACTGTTTTATTTTTTGTTGATTCAATGTTTTCTCTATATACCTTACCTCCGGGGCCACAAAAGTTCAGATATCTTGTACAACATTGATATTTGATTAGTGTATCCAGTATGTTACATATTATTAGATAGCAGCCGTGTCCCCCCGAAAGAGGGGATGGAATATAGCAAATCAATCCTGCTGAAATTCTTGCTGATTCTTACTATGGCTCATTTCGTTCTATTAGTGTTGTGAGAAGCGTTTATAGAGAGTGTTGAAAGTACACATGGTAGATGGGGTAAACCATCTCGTATATTATTATATGTGTGAAATACCTCATTAAAGACGTAAAGCATAGCCAAAGGTTCATCTAGTTGTGGAAACACGCCCAACAAGCTAGACCAATATGGCAAATCCTTTGTAATTATACCTAAATAATAAATCTTTAAAACTCAAAATAGCGATATTTTCAATCTTCTTAAAATTAGTGGACGGTCTCAATTTTCGTTAAGTATGTTACTTCTTTGCTTATGAACCAATTTAAATGATTTTTATACCATTAAATAGGTTATTCTTTGGGATGGTCCCATACAAATTTTAAGAGTATATAACCATCCCTAGGGTGGAAAAATAGAAGATGAAGCTTTTAATGTAACTACTTAGACGACATTTTAATTGTTACCTTTCTGATACTTCTTTAAGAGCTTTATTTCTTCGATACGCCATGTCTTTAACGCCAATTTCAGAAGCTATGCTATAATAGGTATACGGAAATTACTTTGTTATATTTAGTGTTTGAAGTATTGTTTTAAAAGTTCGCACCATACTAAGATTTTTTGATCGTAGCGTGTATCGTGTGGGTTACATACTTAAATTGAACAGGAACAAATATCCAGACCCAGAATAACTATTTGTAGACCATACAAATATTTGTTCCGTGCGGGATTCAAACCCGCGGCCGTCAAGTTGGTTTTTAATTTTAGTCAAAGTTTATTCTCTTACCACGTTTGAATTTCTGAGATTTGTTTAATCTCTCTCTCTCTCTCTCCCTCTCTCTCTCTTCCTCTCATTGCTTAGTGTCATTGCTCGTCGGAAAGTTAGTATAAAATCGATAGCAAAATTTGTACCGCACGGAAACACAAGGAAGAAAGCGATTGATAAAGACCGGTAAAAATTCTTTGTGTCATATGTAGTAATGTGTATTGAAATGCTTATACTTTATTTTCTGTTATTTTAATATTCTATTCTAGGGGTATGAACCAATGAAAAACCGCTCTAAATTTCACCGAAATTCTTATGCTGGCGACAAACTGATATAATATACGAATATATGGAACATACTCATCTATTCATTTGCTGAAATCTGCGCTCGAATTTGCGGAGAAGAACAGTACTTACACTTATGAGTTTCTTACTGTTTCTTCTCACAACACCCCGCAGGACAATTTAAAAAAAATTACTGAATACGTGAACACGTGTTAAATTTTTAATTTTTTAATATTATTCAAACTTTTCTTCTTTAAATATCAACACCAGATGCTTCCGAGTGTATACTAACGCAGAAACTATATAATTCAGGATGGTTTTTCTTTATATTTTTCTTATAGTATAAGGGTGACAAACAAGTACACAGTACAACTGATTGTAAGTAGTTTCTGTGGCCCATAGATATCTACATCAATCCTCGTTCACGAATCAAAATGCAGACGAGTTGTTACCCGTGTGAACTAAGATGAAATGCCTCTTTTGCAGTAAAAGGGTCTCCGGTTCTCTACACTAACTACACGAAACACAGCCGCGTTAAACTGCTATTTTACGTTATAAGTTTTGTTTTAAATTACTAAAATTAAAATATAAACAAAGGAGTGTGTGTAACATTTGAGCGATGAGGTGTATAAACTATTACATGTATAGGAGGTGTAAATAATAATATTTATTAATATTTACTTATATTTTATCACCCTCATTACGGCTTATCAAAGTCTTCTGCTGAACCTATGCCTCGCCCATCTCGTTCTAGCTGTCGCTCTACACATGTAATGAGTTTATAAGATTTTCATCTTCATGAGTGACCGCGGCACTTACCGTGCAGTGGCGAAGTAAGAATATCCACTCCTCCATATCATCCCGCGGGAGTTGCAAGTGGCGACAGAGGAAACAAATCAGGAGATGGGCAGCAGCGTCTTCCCAACAACGAGTAACAATTTAAAAAAAAAGCTGAGGTTGCCAAGCGTGGCAAGTATGCCAAATATCCATTCTATGAGGCAATCTATGTGGGCTGGGGGGGGGCTATGTTCATCGGTGGATGTTGGAAGACCGTAACGGTATGTAACTGCGGTTTGCGGCGAACCTTTCTTCGCTTCATCTTCAAAGTTTCCCTGTTCTATTTTAAATTCAAGAAATCAAAAAAAATATTTCGTTTAAAATTTATCTGTAAATATCCAGCATTTATAATGATGCCTTGCCAGTGCGTAAAAATTAAGTAAAGTTTTTTAGTATTATTTTTATTGCGTGTAAGTAGCTATACGGTTAGTATGATTTATTGTTATAATTGGTTTGGCCACAGTTCAAAGCTTACATCTACACATAATGTCTTGCAGCCAAATGTCGGTCACGGCGGCCAGTCTCACCTGAGACTATCCATCTTTGCAGGACAAGATTATAGTCCCCAAGAGTATGCGCAAGCATAGGTGCACTCTCTATTCCCTCACTCTCATAGTCTTTAAGTAAGCTAACAGAATATGTGTAAATGTGTACATTCACCTTTTTTATATTTTCTAAATTCTGTGGTAAAAATGCTAAAAGAGATTTTTTTCCAGTTTGGTGAATAAAAAATGTAAAAGAAAAAAAACAATTATTTCAATAAACATTTATTTTATTTACTATAAGATAAATAAACTTTACAATAAATAATAAAAAAACACAACTCTGCGTACATTTTTTTACACCACAAGCTAGACAATAATGTGGGCCACGTAAAATGACGAGTGTGAGTCGAGGTTTTGCGATACTAAAGCACAGCATTTGATCGTTATAAAATGATTATTTAAAAAAAAACTCAACTTTCTATACACAGTTTTCTATTTTTAATTTTAGTACGATTATCATTACCATGTTACTAAACGCTTTTCTATTTAAGACTTTAGTAAGTAGTTAAGAAAGAGCGAGAACTCCTGACACAAGTTTTATTATTAATCTGTTTGATTACATTTGTAACTTATATAAATAAAGCATTTTATTTATTTATTGCTTATAATTACTTAACTCTCCTCTCTACAAGGAAGGTTCTCTATATCCAACACTGAACGGGCTAGTGAAGAAAGAGAATAATGAAGACATTGCTTCGTTACGTCTCGCTTGTCGTCCAAAGATATCGGCAGCCGTTACTAATGAAAGAAAGCCTGCTCCCCTTTATCGCCTCTTACAGTACCGACGCAGTTTCACTCTATCGTCTCTTAAGACACCCACGGGATGACATGGTGCAGTGGATTGTCTAACACCGCCACTGCATGGCTCTTCAATAATCAATAACACAATATATTTTTTCAATCATTGGAAATAATTGCTATAAAAATAATGAAAAATTAAATATAGTATAGTAATGTAGTATACAACAAATCTTTGCTATATTATTCTATTATTATTGAATAATATAGCAAAGATTTGGTGAATAGTAGATATTAAAGCCGTTTCTCAACACAGCTTTTATATCTACATACACTATGTGAAAACGAAGGTGACGTAAAACTGATGTTTCCCACTTACCCAACGTTCCTACCTACGGAGGCACTTAGAAGATTGCAAGCCTGACCTCGCATTAAAGTAACCTTAACTAGATGTGTCATATTTTTTAAACTAATGTAAAAGGAACAGGTAAAGGTACAGCATACGGAACATCGGTAAAAAATAAAGTAAAAGTCGAAAAAAATGAAAATATGCAACGTCATAAGAATGGTAACATGATAACCATGTTATCATTTTTATAAAGTTTCTAAATGAAAATGAATCAGTTACAAATCAGTCGTCGAACAATCGATCTCATATAGACTTTTCATTTATTTTTAAATGGAGAAACCAAGTGACCTCGTATACAAATAATATACTTAAATTACTGGTTATTTATTCTACATATATAGTTCTTTCTAGAAATTCTTTGAAACTCGTATTTGCAACAGGTGTCCTTCTGCGACCCTTTTTAAAAGGCGATGAAAATTTGAAAGTAATAAATATTGGTTATTGAATTCTGCGACTGCCTCGTTGGTTTATTGATCATGAGCGAATATAATACGATATATAATGCTATAATACGACTGCTAATCATATGGTCTTAGATTCGAATCCAAAATCCGGCTAAAAATCAGGTATTGGGTTTATCTATCATCATATCTGAGTAGTAACCTGGAGTCAGGGAGTTAGGTGGTATTTCACTCCCGTGCACATGATCTTTCTCCGGTCGTATCTAGTCTAGCTACAGAGTGCCAGTATAATAATACTGGCTCTCAATAGCTTTTAGATCAGAACACACATTATTTTTTTAATCTCAGACGTCACTAATGAAATGGAACCTTCCTAGAGGTATATACTTCCTAGGCAGAGAAGGAGTCTTATCAGCTTAAATGGTCGATTTCTCGACATCGACATAACAAGGTTTGGCCTTATTTTGCTATTTAGATACAAAATTACTATTTAGAAACAAAAAACCTGCGCATAACTGTGTAGTGAGTGACAATGTAGGAATATCCACTGCACCATATCTAGAGGAGGGCGTCGTGTGAGGCGACAGAGGGAAATAAACCAGGAGGCAAGCAGCAGCGTCTACCTAATGACCACTAGGAAAAACGTTGGCGGTGATTGAAAAGTGTGGCAACTATTGCAAGTATCACTCTAATGAGACATTCTATAGAGAGGTCTGTGTCCAGCAGTGGACTTAGATTGGCTTTAATGAATGAATAAATAAGCCTGCAAAAACTGTCGACGTAAGATAGTGAGAAGCTTACTATACGTATATCAATCTTTTCCTAATTTTCTTACTTTATGGCACAGACGTTCCACCCAGTCAGCAAACGATACGGTAGGTTAAGTAAGCAATCGACTTAAGTCGTTACGCTTTAAGTAGAGCTAAGTTTACCGTGACATTTTTATTATTTAGTCTTAAAGTAATATAAAAGCTTATAGATATAAAGAAATAAATGTGAAATAGATGGAATAAAGTGTGCTCAGTCTCTCGGTTATGTGAACTACAGGATACATTTATGTGAGTGGACACAGTATTTATATGATTTTATTCCTCCCTCTCCTTTACACCACCGGATAACCAAATATTAGTCGGGATACCACCCCCTTTATTGACAATATATCACGCATTTAAACTAAGCGGCTGTTATTTAAGACAAGAGGAAATAGGCTTTACGCTAAGACAGTGCGATTTATCATCCAGGACTTCATCACCACTTACTACCAGGTGGCAATCAAGCACTATAAGTAAAGAAAAATAACTTTATTTGTAATTTAACTTGATGATAATGACAAACTCCTGGCTTAGGAAAAAGATCTGGTTTCCGATAAAGAAAACAGCATCAACGATCTGAGACGTCTAGGACGCCAAACGCAGCCACGGAAGAGGCACATGTGGAATAAATAATAAAGAGGAGGCCTGTGGGAGTCTTACCCAGACAGATTCCCAGAGTCTCTTCCGTATGGTTGTTTGCCTTGTGATAAAAATCACTAAAATGTTTTGAATAAAATTGGCATTGTTTTCACAAAACAAAAGTTGGTATAAATATTTTATGGTACGCATTTATGTGCCCGGGAAGATTGCAATTTGAAGTTATTGTGAATGTTGTATTTTTATCTTTTTGATTTCCATATTTCTTCGTCTTTTCTTCGTCATGTTTCTTAGATTTTTTTAATCGGTCTGATTTTCTTGCGGAACATCATACATGTTTTACTGAGATACAGATTTAAGTCTAAAAAATAAACAGATAAAAACGTGATAAGTGATAATACTTCATTTACAAAGTTTTTTTTTAATATTATAAAAATAGCAGCCTAATGCTGTTTTGTTTCATATGGTGAATGTAGAGTACCGGAGACCCTTTTTATTGGAAACGCGGCATTTCAACTTAATCGAGGATAGATGTAGATGTCTATGAGCTACAGCATCAAATTATCATCAAGTGGTCTCTTTGCTTGCTTGGTGCTCTTATTCTATTAAAAAAATATGATTCTTCAAATAGATATCTTTTAGCAAGACAGGACAGAGCAGGACCTTTCAAAATTGCTAAGTTACATGGTAGAGCCACGCTACAGCCATATCATGTTGTAGCACGTTTGGGTCGGCTACACAGGGGAAAAACCACGCACTCACGAGGAATTTACATCTTAGTGCTCAGGAGTGAGCACGCATCTGCATATTGATTCTCAACCGAGGATAGATTTAGATGTCTATGGGCCACATCAGCCACTTACCATTAGGTGGAAAGTGAGTTCATTCGTCATTTATTCTATAAGAAAAAAAACATGATGTACAAATGTTTAAGCCTTTTAAAGATCACATTTTCTTCAAACTCGATAAAAATACAACCTCACAAAATCTTGGAAAATGATTCTTCAAAATTTATTCATTATCGTCGGGGCTTGTTATCGCAATACAAAAATAATATCACGCCCCTCACTGATCCTGAAAATTGCCACATATTGATTAGTATTATTTCAAGAAATAATATCAGGGTACTTTAATCATTGACTTATATATTACTAGCGTAACTTTAATAGACTCGTACCTTTTTAATGACAATTTACTTAAACATAAATATACGTTGTAATTGTAAAAGCCGTGTAGTGGCGGTGCAAGAATATCCACTAGCCCATGTAATCTCGTGGGTGTCGCACGCTGCGACAGAGTGAAGGATCCAGAAGATAGGCAGCGGCTTCCTCCTAATAACATCTAGAAAAAAAACTGTGGCAGCCGACCCGCCCTCCAGGTGTGGTGACTATGGTGAATATCTCCCCTCTCTCTATCTGGTAATCAATGGGGGATGTCTATTGTCTAGCAATTTACATTTCATAATGGACGGTACTTAAACCTAATTTTTTTTAATTTAATAAATAAAAATGAAATATTTAAGCACCGTCGCAATTGTTATAAGGTTTATTCTTTATTATTCGTGAAAGAAAAAAATGACTGATAGGAGTATTAGACAGACTTTCATACTTTTATACAATTTAACATCTATGCAGAAAGTAACTGTTCTCTTTATTTTCTTTTCATATATAGTACGTGAGAGTAAAATAGTTATCCTGTTAAAAACTACAGCCTTGTTTGCATAAATGGTTCTGTGATACGATAGTTCTTCATCAGTAAATCAAACAATAATAGATCAAAAAGGCGCTGCTTTATCGACGCCATTTTGACAGTTGACATTACAGTAAATATTTTAGTCGATTTTAGTATTGTGTAGTGTAGGTCTTTTTTAATTTGAGTTTTCGAAGTGCTCCTAATTCCTAATTAATTAATAAAGTTTGTTTGCTATTATTTTCTTAATATATTACTTATAGGATACGACTTTATGTTTATGTCCCTGTCTATCCTCCTAGTTTTGGTTCTCTATGGCGGCAAAGTTTAATGTGACCACCTTTTTGATTAATGGGAATGTAAAGGAATTGTATGATGCGAGCTCTGAACTGCGTGTGAGATTGAGTACGAGCAAGAACTTTAGAGAAGCAAAAAATGACTTTATCTAGTTCGATGTGTCCGACGCCCCATTGTCATCGTGCAATAGGTTTCAACTTCTTGGGCGGTTTTTCTTACTTTCTTCAGAAATAATGGACAAAAAATGGTGGTGTAGCACATACCATTGAATGTCTTTTGTTCATAAAATGGAATCATGCAGACTGAACCTGTCTGCAAGAAAAAATATACAATAGTTTTTCGCGCACACTTCTTACCTGCTTCAATTTTATTGGTTTGCCGTCGCCATTCATACAGAAACTGTTACTTCCTTTCCGGAATGTAACAACATATTCATGTTTCATCTCGTGTCGCATTGTCATACACAGCATCTGAACGTTCGTGATTATGCTTAAACAACATTTTTTTAACACCTATTTATTGAGTTCATGAGGCATTTAGAAGCAAAAAGGTTTTCTAACATTTTAAACGTTGATGTATTTTTTAGGCTCGTATACCCAAATGTCGAATCAAACCGTTGGCGATCCGCCGGTTTCCGTTAATTAGCCACCTGCAGTTAAACGTCGACCTTCAACAATTTCTTCATGGAAAGAAATATTGCCACGATAAAATTCTGTATACCAATGCCTTACGGTCTTCAAATGAGATATTACTTTCCCAGTGTTAGCTAGCCAAGAGAGTTAATTTGAACTTGATCATAAAAAATATAATATACTTGATCATAATAAATAAAATATCAATTGCATTTTACTACGGATGATGAACTTCAAATTCTGATAAAAAACAATTGATACGCTACTTCTTGCTTAAAATTATTGTAATCAATATATGAGTTTATTAAAAAAAATATAAAATTAGAAATTCAAATATTTAGAGGCTAATAGGAGCGCAAAACTTTCAGTGTGCTCTAGATATAATCTTGAAGAAAACTCTTAGATAAACTAAAAGGAGAACTTTAAGTTCTCAACCTTAATACGATGGACCTTTGTTACAAAAAGGAAAAGGTATATTGCATTCACAAGATTTACTCAAAATAGAAATAAACTATAAATAGTCGTGGCGATGGTAAAAATATCAAAGTTAAGCGTACAAAAAAGTACGTTAAAAGTTATTTCTGCGTCGATTTTCGATTTCTCAACTTCTCAGCTAATTGCCAGATTACTTTTAGAGTAAAAATTTCAGAAGCAGCTTGTTTTCATGAATTTTTCATTTCCTGCTCAAGAAATCCTTAGGGAAACATCTGCAGTAAATATTCAAAAGTAAAACTTTTTCAATAGAGTTTCTGGAAGTGATACTATATTTAAATTCAATATTTACGAAAATATTTGAGGACCAGAACCTTGCAATGATAATCTCCCGTAATTTAATATCTAATAATAGAATAGTAATAGTAATAGAGAATAGTAATCTTATTTCTTTTACGTCTATTCGCTTCTATATCTATGCTGGTGGCTCGGGACCGTGTTTTATGGAATAGAACAGAATAGAATGCTTTTCATTCAATATACATGATTACATAATACGTATTGAAAGTTAATTTTTTTATTTACCACTGGTTCGGAAAACACCTCAGTCCCGGACCAGCAAGAAACCCAGCGGGGTTATTTGTTTTAAACATATTCCACTTTACAATAATTTTGTAGAATTTTATAAATGAATTTTAATAGAACCAGAATGGCGGCGATCACTTCATTGCCAGGGATTATTTTTCATTCATGTATTCCTTTATATTATAATAACCCTTTTTGTACAATTTATCTTTGATAGAACTTTTAAACATGTTTATTGTCAAACTTTGAACATTTTCTGTGATTTCGCTGTAAAAATGTATACATTGCCCCATAAATGAATTGCTTATTCTGTGGAGTCTAGTAATTGCCATTACAATCATGCGTGGCATTCAAAATTCAAATAAAAGAAACCTGTGCTCAGCATTGGACACAGAACATTTTTACTTCTAGCGGCGAAGAATTACAACTTAAATTATATTAAAATTTAGGCATGATGTTGTGGATTTAAAAATTATTCTTGTACATTAAAATATAATTTCCTCATGTTGTTCTTTTAAAATGTTTTAATGTATTTTGTAAAGTATTTGGATATAATTTGTATGTAAATATTAACAATAAAATTATTATACATTCATTTGTTATTATTGATTAACATTGTATTGTCTTGGTGGATGAGCGGGGTACCCAGTAATACAGGTTCCCAACCTTGGGACCTAGCTGTTGGATCGGTGACAAACCAACAGGGCCCTTGCGACTGGTTTAAAATATATCATTGTAAATCAATAAATCATTTTTTTTTCATTCATAACCTCTAAATAACCAAAGCTACCAAGAAGTAGCGTTTTCATAAAACGGGCACGTAAAATTATGAAAATTTTATCTCTCTCACGCTCTTTTGTTTTCTAGAGCGCTATTTCCCTCTTTGAGATTTTTCCTTAGGTAACCTCTCGGTGGCACCGTAGTAGTAGATTTGTGAACTTTAAATACATATGTTTCTAAGTAAATTTATCATTTACATATTAGATACTAGATACTTACTGCCGTTACATTTATATGATTTTTCCTGCCCTTTTCGGGAGACTGGAAGATTTTCAAAACCTTTCCAGGCGACTTTCCGGGTTGATGATTATGGAAGTAAGCTATAAATATATTTTTAAAACAAATTTTAAAAAAACTGTCTTCTCATATACTGCATTTAATATTAAGATAAAAAAAATTGTAAAAAATATTCTTTTAATAAATATGCGTGCTTAAATGTGCATAGACATCATTGTCACTTCCAGTGTGCTATTATAAGAAACTTTAAGTCAGGCTTGCAATTAATGAAAGTGCCTTTATAGCGAGGAAGATGGGTCAGCGGTGATTTTTGTCGCATTTTCAATTTATATCCAATATAATTTAAAAAAAAATTCACGAATTGTACCCCTCTGTTATTTATATAAACAGTAGGTTTTTCATCATTAAGTGCTTTGTCTTAGCCAATTTCTCTTTGAATTTCAAATTTAACGATAGTTTCAACCATTAATAGTGTTTCATCGCTAAATTTTTGCCAATTTCAAAAAATGTAAGTTCACTATTCGACTTGATGGTTTTATTTTGTATGTATGTTATGTCAATTTTGAACCGATTTTGATAATTATTTTATTACTAAATAGATTATATTATGGTTAAAGTGGTGCCGTAAGAATAAATTCTACCTCTAAGGTTCAAAAACGAGGATTTTTTTATTGAGATAGCGACATACCTTAATCAAACAAAATGGTAAAAAAATTACTTTAAAAAAAGTAAAAGCCGACTTTAAGGAACTCAAAATAATGAAATATTTGCACTGCATTTTTTTTAAAATATGACTAGCTGATACTGGATACTGTGGAACGTAAACATCTACATTTATCCTCGATTAAGAATCAAGATGCAGATGCATTGTCTCCCTTAATGACTAAGATGGAATCATGAAGTTATAGATAAAGATGGAGGCCACACTTGGAACAACAGCTTGAGTCTAATACCTACTTATCTTTATCTCACTCTCTGTAGTCTGACTTCTCTTTTTAGTGTAGAATACAGTATTGCTATGTTTTTATTTAAATCTCCTGGTAAATTCTTAGAAATAGTTTCCACACTAACCAAATCAGAAGTTAAGCTCTATAAAATAATGTACCAATAAATAAATACTTGAACTACGATTAGTTACACTAAAAATTCCAAAATTGAAGGTCTCGTATGCATTTTTGGGTTAACGAATCAGTGAACTACAATCCAATTTCCTAAGGGTCCGGTAATGTGGCAACATTAGCCCTATATGTCAACATAAATTAGACAAATATGGCGGTTGTTTACTTAGCAGTTCACAGCGTTGTTTGAGATATATAAAGTTAATTATTGTTATAATTCACGAAATGGTGCAAACTTGTGTAGTGCGTGGTTGCGGCAGTAGTTGGTGTCCAGGAAGTGATATAAGATTTCATGCGTAAGTGTTTAAATAGTGACTTCTGGCATTGAATACTTGTAAACATACTTCTTTGTATTTTCACTTAATTTTTTGCTGAAACTTTTTACCAGTGTTTTAAACATATTAGTAAATCATAACTTTATCAAAATCAAATAGTTTTACATTGAATTTAATTGACTTTGAACAATTTTATTGTTTTTGCTTAAAAGAAATCGCACTGAAGTAGTGTGACCATATTAAGGATGTATCTGAGACTTTCCGTGTCCTTAACTAATCATATGTACATGTTTCTTATTATGTTACCGGAAATGCATGAACTTTAGGAATAATATACAATTCCTATGTATTCTATATAATGACGGATTTCATAGATTTCATAATATTAAATTATTAATTGGTAACGTAATAATATATTCTTTTTATTTAGTTTTTTTGGCAGACAATTTACTTTGTTTCTCATTATTCTGATACTTTACTAACGTTTACAATAATTACGAATATTTTTTTTAGATTTCCTAAAAACAGTACTCGGAGAAATTTGTGGTTATCCATTGTACCATTGAAAATGAAGTATTATGAAAGTGCAAGGATTTGCAATTTGCATTTTCAAGAATCAAATTATGATTCAACAACAAGGCGCTTAAAACCAACAGCAGTTCCTACTGTTATAATAAATCAAGAAACAGTATCACCAGGCAAGGTAAAAATTTAATATAATTTAATTATCTAATTTATCGTAATATATTATATATTTAGAAATGTAGTAGTTTAAATGTATGATATAAAGCAACATTTTGTAAAATATGTTATCATTTGCAGACAACAAGTGCATTACATGAAGAGTCTATTGTCCAAATAGCTGCTCTGGCTGTACCAAGCACTAGTTCTGACATTTATGAAAGTAGTTCTGCACTTAAGGAAATAGGAGTGAAACGTACTGCCTGTAATATTGAAGACCAAACTAGTAAAAAACAATGTCGGAAAATTCTTGAAAATTTATGCAATCTTAACAAGTTACCTGTAAGTTTCCTTTTCCTTTATTATTAAATACATACCTTTTATTTGTATTTATTATGACTTTAATATTACATTACATAATATATTATATAGCTTAAAACACATACATATTTAAACTCTTTAGTGCCAATCGCAGTGTGGTAACCGTCACTACGACAATAAGCATGAAGCTTCTTGTTTGATGCTACATTTATGCGTGCTCATGAAGGCCCGCTCCGGAGTATCATTTCTGTCTACTAATGGTCTAATAACCTATTACGTGATGTAAATTTGTACTGACATTATGATGTAGAAGAGTTATATGATCCTTTTTTTCGTTTTTTTGAGTTCTCTAATCTCCGGAATTATACCAGTCAGATTTGAAAATATTTTTTTTGCATTTTTAAAACCAATTCTTCAGGAAGATTTCTAACGTCACGCTACGACCCTTATGAGTGGAGCAATACGATGCAAAAATTACCGATTTCACAAAATTTTCTAGTTTTCTTAGGTCAGCAGTGAAGACGACGATCCCGCGAAGATAGATAGGGGCGTGCAAGTGAAAATAAAGTCTAGTAAAGAAGAAATACTTGAGAAGAAAACTAAGATTCTTAAGCAAAAAGTGGCGCGCCAAACTAAAAAAATTCAGGATATGTCTTCTTTAAAATGGCTTTGAGACAACACACGTCGTCGATTTCAATAAACAGAAAAGTTTGTTTCATTCTCGCGAAGAACCAGAATATCAACAAGACGTTGAAAATATGTTTCAAAATTTAGAAAAGATTCATGCTAGTCCATACCAGGAAAATATATTATATTATATAACTGGCTACATTATAAAACAAATTCTTACCCGCATTTCTCGTGAACATTGTAATAATGCGTTAGTAGCACTTAACTATATGTCAACAGATCATTCATATCATATGATTGTAAATAAATTTAATTCATTTACAACGTTTGTGAACCGAGGCAAACTTTTTTTTCCTTCAATAGCAGCTTACAAAATTGTAAAATATTGTGACCAAGTTTTCCAACGAGCTAATTTGATGGGCCAACTTAGAGCCAATAACATTGAAAACAAATTAACTAATGTCGTGTCACAACATTTTACTCCTCTGTTGCAGGAAATGTTTAACCACCCGATCACGGACTCAATTAATTGTAATGATTTGCATGAAACTATGATAGTTAAGGAAATAGCTAATTCATTTTATAATATGCGTATACGTGCTCACGTAAAGAGTCATACAGAAAATATACTTAGTGATTTACGTGGTAAGAGACAGAAACTACACAGAGCAATGATATTTAGTCATGTATAATAGACAATTTTCAATAAGTGATTTTAATATGGAAAATGTTTTTATTTATTTTTTTTGAGGTTTTTTGTATATTACCGTTCCTATTATAGTACATATGTTACTAAATATCTATGAAATCCGTCATTATATAGAATTTCTAAGAATTGTAGATAATTCTTAAAATGAACAGGATATGTGGAATATAGTATTATACACATTTCAGCTCAGAGCAGCCTGACACTGATGGGTAAGGTCAGAAGTCTAAGGTAGGAGCTCCGCTAAGCTCTTTTAATCTTCGTGGTATTTATTTTTTAAAATAATTGTCCAAAAATGGATTTATAGTCTGTCTGAACAATAAATCAGGTATATTTTGCCCAATTCATGAAACACCCGGGGTGTTATAATAAATTTTAATTTTATATTTCGTTGGTACCGTTTAGGATTGGATACAATAACTAGAAAATACATTATCGAAACGGTAGTTATAAAATATTCTCTGATATATTTATTTTCCACATTTTCTAAATAGGCTCGGCTAATATGGGTTGTAACGGAAATGTATATTTACTACATATTTTAAATACCGGTTCTGCCCATGGAAATGAAAACCTTTCTTCATAAAACCAGTCAATTCCCAAAAATTGTACAAAAATATATTATCTATATAGGCTAGATCTTAGTAGTAAACAGAGATGTAGATATTTAAAATAAACCACTTAATGTAATGCAACTACTTATAGCGATATCCTGGGAAAAATAAAATAAAGGTTACCTACTTAGAAAGAGAGTGTCTGCCCACAGAGAGCGAGATAGTAATACATAGGTTAAGCTTCAAGTAGGTATTCGGAGTGTGGTCTCCATCCTTATCTATAACTTCATGGATGGAATGCCTCTTTTCAGTAAAAAAGTTCTCCAGTTCTCTACACTCACATCTACATTAAGTTGCTATTTTAAGCTGGTATTCTGCGCTAGTTGGTTCTTTAAAGACAGCGATTAGTATTTATTAAATATCTATGTATTTAATAATTATAATATGCAGATGTTTTCTCAGCCACAAGAATTAAGATGGAATAACTATTTAACCATTAAAAGGATTTTCAGTATCCTACCTTCACCATAAGTGACAAAGTAGCATTATGCTGCTATTTTACGCTAGTATTATGTGCCAGCATGTTTCTTCTCTGCTCTGTCGACTATTGCTGTAGCTTCGATATACACTGCGAAGTGACTTTAACACATATAAAGTGTGCGGTATAATTTAAAGTGATATCATTATTCGGGCACTCTTACCATAAGCTCACTGAACTTAATATCGCTTCACGTAAATTTCATGGTATGAAAGCAACACAAGTCCATTGGAACTGATAAAATTGTTATTTCCTTATAGAATAAGGGAGATACATGAGCACACAGTCCACTTAATAGTTAGTTGATGCTGTGGCCCATATATATCTATATCTAATGTAAATTAAAGACTAAAAGGTTTACACCGGTCCGGTCTACACTCACCATAGGAAACATATTAAACTGTTGTTTTACGCTGGTATTCTGTGGAAGCGTCGTGCTTCCCTGGTCGAGCCAACCCATTCATGCCTTAATCACAATATAGCTGGAGCATGGCTCTATGACTCACGTAGGCATTAATTGCAATTTCAAATGCCGACTTACTGCGTGCTCGGCGACGAATGGAAACATTTGTGAAGAAACTTAAACATCTAAGAAAATATTTGGCAAACGTTTTAAGTATACCCATATGCACTGGAGCAGCTCGACGAAATAACTTCGCTAGAAACCCTCTCAGCAATGAAAGGAAGTCTATACCTAGTAGTGAAACGTAAATAGTACTTTAATTTTTACTTCTTTGCTTATTTTTAAAATCAGAGCTAAAACGTAGTTTGATGATATATGTACTGCTCCTTTACAGCAAGAAATAATTATCCTAGACAAAATAAGGCGCCAATATCTCAGCGAGTGATCTAATACTGAGTTTAGAATTCTACGTTTCACGTTTAATATTCTTCACTAAATATTTCGATCTTTACACACACAACAGCTGTCAGTTGAAGACAGTCAAAGAGCAATAGAGAACGCGGACGTAGAACTTTAAACTTAGTACTCTAGACCGCTAGCTGTTGGATTGGGGACCAATCAAAAGTAGATATAATTAAAATACAGGTCGTTAATTATAAAAAAATTATTTATTCACTTTTTTTCATAGAATAAGGGTGACAAACGAGCACACAGTCCACCTGATGGTAAGTGGATTCTGTGGCCCACAGACATCTACATTTATCCTCGATTAAAAATTAGAATGCAGATGCGTTGTCCCCCTGAGAACTAAGATGGAATGTCTCGTTTCCAGTAAAAAAAAACCGGCCAAGAGCGTGTCAGGCCACGCTCAGTGTAGGGTTCCGTAGTTTCCCGTCCGTCACAATAAGTGTTCCCACTTATGAGTTTAAAGGTGGGTATCCATTATGTTCGCGCTCCAGCAGCGTTCCGCGCTCCTGCAACTGCTCCCGGTAGTGGGTACTGTTGTTCCCATCCAAGTTCAAAATGATTATTCCTAGAAAGTCCTTATAAAGTTCTACTTTCCAGATTTTTTTCATATTTTCTAAACTTATGGTTCAAAAGTTAGAGGGGGGGACACATTGTTTTTTACTTTTGGAGCGATTTTTTCCGAAATTATTGACATTATCAAAAAATGATTTTAGTACACCCCTATTCATTTTTAAATACCTTTCCAACAATATATCACACGTTAGGGTTGAAATTAAAAAAAAATCACTTTCCTCTTTACATATAGGGGGGCTACCCTAATAAAACATTTTTTTCCAATTTTTATTTTACCACTTTGTTGGCGTGATTGATACACATATTAGTACCAAATTTCAGCTTTCTAGTGCTCACGGTCACAGAGATTAAGCGAGGACGGACAGACGGACAGACAGACATGGCGAAACTATAAGGGTTCCTAGTTGACTACGGAACCCTAAAAAGGTTCCCGGATCTTTACACTCATCATACTAAATACAACAACATTAAGCTGCTATTTTACGCTTGTATTCTGTGACAAGTCCGGTCGAGCCGACCCATTCGTGCTACAACTATAATATAGCTGTACCACGTATAAAATGCAGCAAAGATATTATACGAAGTTTTTTATCTTTATTCTAAAAATATATCTTTGTTGCCCAATAATATTATTATTTATTATAAGTATTATAAGTATTGTGTTATACCGTGACTAAAGTATCAAGTTTTAATCCCGCCTTTATTGCTCGTACCATGAGAGTTGACTGGCATGTTAATTAAAATTTTCGTGTAACATTATAAAATTAAATCGCTGGAAAAGACTATCGCCGTAAGAATGCATGGTAAATGTACAGGGAATTAATTGTCCCTTATATAATAATATTTAATAAAAATGACTTTTTCTCCTTTTTTCCTCCTACTCTCTTTTTTGCAATTGTGATACCATACATAAAACACTCCACTGTTGTATATAATCCTCTTTAATTGTAGGAATTAACTAAACTAAGCTAGGTGTTTAACATCTAGATTCCTTCTAGACCTTATAAGATTATAAGGTGCTAATTTTAGTAGTTGTAGAACTTCTTTTATGCCTAAGAATTCGTTTCTCCTACGGATATCTACCACAATAACAGTTCTTGCAGTACTTTGCTCCGGTCTGAAGGGTTTTGAAAGCCAGTTAATTGCAGGCTGTAAAACATTTCGTCTAAGCGGTGACAATCTGTTTCCTTAATTGTTTGAAGTTGTTTTTAGGTGTCCATGGACTTACCATCTGGCGGATTGTAAGTTCGTTTATTACTTTTATAAAAAAAATCACAATACTCGTACGGGTGCAAAACATTATTAAAAAGTCTGACAATAGAATAATTATTTAGGAAACAAAATTAGCTGCTTCTTTAGTGATCTAAAATATTTAATACATATCATAGCGGTTGTAACAAACATAAGACGATACTCAGTTTAGAACATAATCCTATCTTAAACTAAACCAACCAGTGGCTCTATCTGAGGTTTGACATATTCTATCATGCGTAAAATGCCAAAAATGAATGATCACTTCATTATCATTAGTGACAGTTAATTAAAATTAAAGGCAACAATATTTATGCTACTATTTTATAATTGTATTGGAGAAAGTCAACGCCAAATGGGCGTTGTTATGTTGTGATAGCCGTCACTGATTTTACAGGTTATAATTAAGTAGTTAAGATTCCACTGTCACAGTACGAACTACCAAACTTTCCATGTCCTTGAAATATATAATAAACATTTTTTATACCTTTTTAGAAATAATATTAATATTCAGGTTCTCAGTGTTAGGGTTTTTCAATGTTTTCCCTCAAAATCATAATTGCAATCAGCAATTTCTATAGTACCAGCCAGCGACCTTACTCAGGTTGTTTGCGCGATATAAATATGAGACCAGTAACCATAATAGTACCGAAATTATAAACTTTAATTAATTTTATTATTGTGGTAACTATATTACTCTTCAATTCACCTGATAGAGCAACGCTGCTGCTTTATTACGGCTGCAGCAAGCACGGGTCAGTTCTACTGTGGTAGGACCACCGGAATAAGCTCTCAGAGAAAACCAGCCTAAAACAGCAGAATAATGCTGTGTTTCGTATGGTGAGTGTTGAGAGTCGGAGAACCTTTATATTGATAACAAGGCTTTCCATTTCAGTCCACAAGAGTGACAACGCACCTAAATTTTGATTACTAATTGAGGATAGACGTAGATGAATGCTTTCGAATTGCCTTCTGGTTCTGTGCTCGCTTGTCACTCTCATTCTATAATGCGTCACGCCTGTAGTCCCCCACGGGGTAGACAGAGTCCAAAGAACAACGAGATACTCGGGGCACGTTTAGCCAAATAAAGGAAATATCTTCGAATGGAAAATTGTGAAAGAAGTGATAGGTGGCTAGCCCATCGTCTGTACAATCACAAGCCCAGTATCTCATTAGACGCTTTCTTGTTCTTCTTTGTTTTTTATTCCAATTCTTACTAATCAGATGTACTGCAAAATTGTGCGTGTACTTTCGTACGACATATCATTCTTATTTAATTTTATATTTTACATAAGTAGGTTAAGTAATAGTATACTCATGTTATCCTGGTGATGAAACATTACAAAAAAACGTGACTTTTAGATTTTTGATACCGTACGAAATTTCTCTATAAAGAAGTTTCACTTCAAAAAGTAATTCCACAAAAATGATTCACAAGAACAAATCATATGCAATTTTAAACGCAAGTCACAAAAGACAGATTCAGAGCGACACGTACAACACGTCCACTTCCATTGGGAACACGTTCTGAAAATGGATAGGACTGGTCATGAATGCCCATCAATGTCACACCCGGCGAACTTGACTGAAGTGATCTGTAAGTTGCCAATAGAATTTATAATACGCGTGTACTGTGTACTGAATTTATAGTACTGGATATTCAAACTACACTTGGCTAACCAAGAGCTTATTTTGATTGCTATATATGTGGAAAAGCCACGCTGCAGCTATACTATTATTTCAGCACGGTTGGGTCGGTTTGACTGGGAAAGGACCACGCTCTCACAGTCTACCACCGTAAAATAGCAGCTTAAAGCTGCTATGTTTGGTATGGTGAATGTAGAAAACTGGAGACCCTTTTGTACTAGAAACGAGACATTCCATTTAAGTCGTTGACAACGCATCTACATTTTGATTCTTAATCGAGAATAAATGTAGCTGTCTATGGATCATAGCATCCACTTACCATCTGGTAGACTATATGTTCGTTTGTCACCTAAATTTTATAAAAAAAATCCGGTCAATTGCTCATTTTTAAAAGTTTCTATTCATGACACTAAATTTTTCATTTAAAGATCGTAGCGAAACATATAATATTGTTTATTTTAAATTGTAGCTTCATATATCTAATTAATATATAAGTAGATTTATAAATTAGAGTATAATATTTTACCAAGACCAATAACGAACAAACATTTATTTCATCATTATCATTATTTCTTGATAGATAACAAACGATCGAAATTCACTGCTGAACATAGGCCCCTCGCACATTATCTCGTAGAATATTTTATTTGCCACAGTTGCCACGATTAGCAGACGGGTTATCAACAGCAGTTTTTTATTATTATAATTTGTTATAAAAATGCTGCTGTTGATTAAAATTAAAAATTATGGATTTTATCGTGCTTAATTTAATTTAAATTATTTTTATTTTTAATTCCCGACGTTTCAGGTGCTTTCCAGCACCCATGGTCACGGGGGACTGAGGTGACTGACGTCCCGATGTCATTGTTAAACCCGGAGTACCTTCAGCTTTTTTAATTATTAATAATGGTCCGATCTATGTAAAATGAACTGACTATTTCCTGAGGTCTTGCAGTGGTATGCTTGAGTTTAGTTATAATTTTATTGATTATAGGGTCCCAAGCAGGTGATAGTACCCATCCTCCTTCTATATTAAAATTAGGATGTTTTTTAATTTCAATAGCCTAACTTATCATCTTTGATAAGAATCGGTGTTCTTTCGCGAGGATTTGTGGTCTAACAAATCTGGTGTAATGGTTGGGGCCGTCAGGCCATCAGCTATATGTTCTTTTACGCGCGATTCTAATTGATCTTTTTGTTTGTCCTCTAAAAGAGAGAACACATTTACAATCAAGCTTGTACAGTCCTGCATCTTATAGAGGAATATGACACTTGACGGATGGTAGGAACTGACTAATTTTCTTCAGCGGCTTGTAGAATGTTCTAATAGAAGCTCGCTTCAAGATATAGCCAATCCTGTCTGTAACACCTCTGACATATTGTAATACAGCAGGCACACGCTCGACTGTGGCCGGCTTCACTCGGTCACTGTGACGTAGGCGCGGGACCCGAAGCTTGTTGTCGTGCAGAACTTGCTTAAGGTGCTGAAGCTCGGCGGCCAGGTGTTTGCTGTCACAGATCCCTCTACTCTCTGTAACAAGGTTTTGCCCACGGTAGCTAATTATGAAGGATGGTGGTGAGATTCACCGTTTAAATATTGGTTTGTATGGGTCTTTTTTCTATACACAGTATGACCTATGGCGTTGTTAAGATTTCTGATGACTAACACATCTAGGAAAGGTAAGGAATTATTTGCCTCTAACTCCATAGTAAATTGAATTTTAGAGTTTATGGAATTAAGATGTGTTAAAAATGCAGTTACTTTGTCTGATGGTAAAATCGTGAAAGTATCGTCTACGTACCGCTTGTAGATCCTTGGTGTAACAGGTGCAGTAAGGAGGGTTTTCTCCTCAAAGTATTCCATGAATATGTCGGCGACAGTGGGAGACACAAGTGAGCCCATCGCAACACCATCTACTTGCTTGTAAAACTCTTCCTTCCGCAATAGATAGCCAGATGTAAGGCAATGTCTGAGTAGTACTGCATTTTCTGCTGACATGTTAGTTTTGTCTAGTTTCATAATTATAATTGAGATGCAGTCTTCAACGGGTAGGCATGTAAATAGTGACTGAACACCAAAACTGACCATGATTTTATTGTCAGTAAGACGTAGTCCTTTTATCTCACTGACAAAATGGTATAAATCCTTTGTGTGTGCTCAATTGGCTCAACCAATCTGTAATTGATATTCATAATGTCATTAAAAAGACTTAATCCCAAAAGAGTCATAAATAGAGAATCACAAATGAATAGAATGTCAATTTCGAATTTATTGTGTGAAGTATTTGCTCAATAATGTCTGGAAACGTGATTTTTCTTCCATCCAGCATCAAACGTGCATACTTTCTTGTGCGCGTGAATACGATTTTCTATTTATAGAAAGTGAAATTGAAGATGTCTGTAAATTTTTGGAATTAAAATTGCAAAAATAAAAGAAACGGATTCGACTATCTTTTTGTATATTTTATTTTTTATGAAACCCTTACTGAGAAATTAAATGAATTTTACCGATAATTGGCAATTTAGGGTAAAATCGGGTAATGGCGGTCAGATGGTAATACTGGTCAGCACACTTCCAATTATGTTACGATGTTTATAAGCACGCACACATACAAAGCGGGTGGCGCGACTATTCTCCTCGCAGGACCGCCGAACCCCGTTCAATTCCATGCATGCGTTTGGGAAGAAGGCACGTTGAAAGTTTTCGCGCCACTTTGTTGTAAAATTTTGCGGTCCGAAAATAAGAAGTAAGTAAATTTTTTTTTTCGGCGGTAGGTGAAGAAAAAGTTAACACATACGTAAAATTTTAATTTGTATTTTAAATTAACTTATACAATATTCTACATAACTTGTTACATATTTGAGTGCTAATTAACACCATTTTCTTGGTAATCGCATTTGTACAACTGTTTATATGTGAAGTCATTCCATCTAAATACACCACCTGCCAGCATATTACACACACTTGGATTTCGTATATATCTTTGCACAACACAATGTCTCAACTTGATGAGATTAGAACTGCACAGAACAGTTTGGAGGAATGCTTTTCAAAAAGGATGGCCGAACTGGAAGCACAGTTACACACGGGGGGATCCGCCAAGGACACGGTTGCAAAGGTGGCTGAGGAGTTTCGAACCTTCCGTGAACTCATGTTCTCCATGCTCGGTATGCTCCGTAAACAAATTAATGAGTGCTCCCATATGGTTGACGCTATTGAGACCAGGCATCGACGAAAGGCTCTCCTTTTCTTGGGTGTTGCTGAAGAGGAGAAGGAGGACTGCAAGGCTACAGTGCTAAGTATAATCCACAAAATGGAGTTGAAGGACATCACAGCATCTTGCATTAGTGTCTGCCACAGGATTGGAGTAGCCACCAAAAATCGTCTCAGGCCAATCCTAGTTCGATTTCTTAGCGTTGACTTCAGGTCATCAGTATGGAGGGCGAAGTCTAGACTGAAAGGTTGTCCAGTTTCAGTGAAGGAGTTCTTGACAAAGTCTCGACAAACTGTTTTTGGCAAAGCCCGTCAGCATTTCGGCATGCGTGCATGCTGGACCCAAGATGGAGTAATTGTGGTGAAAGTTGCAGATGGATCCCGGCATAAAGTCACTACCTTAGATGAGCTGACTACTCTTACGCAAAAACACCCTAAGGCGACTGCTGAATCCTCATCTGGAGGCGAGCGCATTGCAGGAAGCAATTCTAAACCACGTAAATAACTACGCAGTATTGCGTTTTATTGTCTTAATTCTCCTTTTTCCTTTTACTACAACTTAAAATTTATTCAATATTGCAGAATTACTTAGTATAATTTATTATTACTTTTTATCCACAGTATTAAACCTTGTTTTGCTTTTATGTAACCTTAAGCTTCTTTCTTTCTCATTTATTTACATTTTTTTTTAATTAGTTAATTTCTAATTTTAATATTGTTTCTAGTTTTACATCATTTATTTTAAAACTTTGTATATTTATTACATTTTAGGTTAAGTTCTACTTTGTTTTGGTATTAAGTTGTTTTGCTTTTGGTTATATTTTGTCCATAGATTTATTAATCTATGGACAAAATATTCGAGATTCGTAACAAGTGCATAGTGCAATTTAACTTTCGGTCGCTGGGAAGTTTTTTTTTATTAATACATGATCATGGATACAAAGTCCTTTTTATTTGTTCTAAGTTCTGCTATTTATTATTAGTAATCTTAACGTAGTTTAGTTGTAGTTGTCTTGCAAATCATTTTTATTTTTATTGTTTTGTGCATTATATTTGTCTTTTAATTTTTGAGTGTGTTAGCTGGCAGGTGGTGCAGGGATGGCAGTTTAGCAATCGAAATTATTACTATTTTTTTACGTTATATAATTTTAATTATACTAATTTATTTATTCTTATAGTTATAGGTCTATATTATTTATTTATTTTTATATATTCTATTACATATAGATGGGTTCCGATGATGATTCTTTTCTTTCTGCCAACGAGTTTTCTTCATCAAATGACAGTTATTGCTCTATTACTGAAACGTTAGGGGATTTTGTGCGACATAAATTCGATGAATCCCGCTCTTTGTTTAATGTTTGCCACATTAATGCACAGAGCGTACCTAGTCATTACAGTGATCTGATTGAGGCTTTCTCTGACGCAGATGTTCATGCCGTCTTGATTTCGGAGACTTGGCTTAAGCCCCATCTTCCTTCTACTTCTTACCCTCTCTCTGGCTTCAGTTTGATACGCAACGATCGAATTGATAGGAGAGGGGGTGGGGTCGCTATATATCTTCGTTCTGACTTTTCTTACAAAATTCTTGCTTCTTCTTCCCCCTATTATACTGCATCTGCAGAATTTCTTTTCCTTGAAGTTTGCGTAAAAGGAGCCAAATTAGTACTTGGCGTTGTCTACTGTCCTCCTTCTGTCGATTACTTCTCCAGTCTTGAAACAATTCTGGAATCCTTGGGGTCGGAATACTCACATCACGTCATCATGGGCGATTTTAATACAGATCTCCTCACTCCGCACTTAACCCGTTCCTCCAAGCTCCTTCAAATTGTCGAGTCGGTTGGCCTCCACATTTTACCTTTACAAGCCACTCACCACAATATTGATGTGGAGGATACCTGGCTTGACTTAATCCTTACCTCTGCTCCTTCTCTTGTCTTCTGCCACGGTCAACACTTTGCACCTGCTTTCTCCTATCATGACCTCATTTTCCTTTCTTACGTCCTCAAACCTCCTAAACCTCCAGCTAAAACTCTACACATGCGTTGTTTTGGTCGCTTGGATATTGAAAAGCTCTGTATGGATGCATCCAAAATAAACTGGAACAGCGTGGTTTCTGCACCCACTGTGGATGAAAAAGTTGGGGCTTTGAATGAAGCTATCCTTCAATTATATGACGTACATGCTCCCATCAAAAAAGTGAAGCTCAAGCGTCCACCTGCGCCTTGGATGACGATTGGGGTTCGGATTGCGATGAGACGTAGGGATCGCGCTTTCGGCAAATTTAGAAGAGATCGATGTGATCAAAACTGGACGCTTTATAAAGTTGCAAGGAATCGGTGCAATCAGATGATACGCAACGCCAAACGCCGATTTATTCTTAGTAACATCTCATCTTCTTCCCCTGCTAATATCTGGAAGTTCCTTGGAACCATAGGTATCGGTAAACGACACCGTTGTGAGTTTCAAAGGACGATTGGTCTGGATGATATCAATTTTCATTTTGTCTCCAACAGTCCTCTTGATCACCAGACCAAGCGTCTTACTGTTGAACACTTAATGGGTTTACCTCGTCCTGATATTAATCTGTTTCAATTTTCTCCAGTAGCTGTAGATGAGATCAAGAAGATAATCCTTTCCATTAAATCTAATGCTGTAGGTTACGACAACATCAGCCGACGGATGATTATCTATATACTAGACCATATCCTTCCAGTCATCTCGCACATCATTAACTTCTCCTTGGATTCTGGTAATTTTTCCTCACTGTGGCGTAAGGCTTACGTTATTCCCTTACAAAAGATCCCAAATCCCACTTTACCCAATCATTTCCGACCTATATCCATCCTTCCCTTCTTATCCAAGGTCCTTGAGGCCTGTGTCCACAAGCAACTTTCGCAGTTTATCTCTCGTAATAACTTATTAAGTCCCTTGCAGTCTGGCTTTAGGCCCGGTCATAGTACCGTTTCCGCACTCCTGAAAGTAACTGGTGATATTAGGGCAGGCATTGAGGACACTAAAGTCACTGTGTTGGTTTTGGTTGACTTCTCGAACGCCTTTAATACCATTAGTTATGACATTCTAATTTCCATCCTCTCCCTTTCTATGATCTCACCCGAAGCACTGGATTGGTTTTCATCATATCTTCGAGGGCGCCAGCAGTCGGTTCGCATCGATGAGCTATCATCTAGCTGGCTTGACATACATGCTGGTGTCCCTCAAGGCGGCATATTATCTCCTTTATTGTTTTCTATATTTATTAATCTCATTACTCAAAACCTTCAATCTGCGTATCATCTGTATGCTGATGACTTGCAATTGTACACACAAGCGAGTATTGACGATATTTCTACAGCGGTGGACACACTTAACAGGGACCTTGAGTACATTAAGAACTGGTCTGACAGTTTTGGCCTAATGGTCAACCCTTCTAAGTGTCAGGCCATAATAATTGGTAGCCGTCCGATGATCCAGAGATTGAAAACAGTAGCTGTACCTCCTATCTTTTTTAATAGTACTGAGATTCAATTGTGTTCCACTGTGAAGGATCTAGGTTTATTAATTGATTCAACTCTGAGTTGGAAATCCCAAACAACGACCGTTAGCCAGAAAGTCATTGGTACCCTGCGTTCTCTCTATCGCCTAAAAAATTTTCTACCATCTGAAATTAAGACAATGCTTGTGCAGAGTTTAATTTTTCCCCTAATCGACTATGGTGATGTGTGTTATTTCGACCTGAATGCAGACCTTCTCAACAAATATGACCGTCTTCTGAATAACTGCATTCGATTCATTTTCAATCTTCGAAAGTATGACCATGTATCCACGTATCGATCACAATTAAAATGGTTACCTATTCGTCAACGCCGTAGTTTGCGTGCACTCACCACCCTTTATTCTATCCTGATGTCTCCAACTTCCCCTACCTACTTATCTCCTCACTTTCAGTTGCTTAGTGCTAGTCATGAGAGAAACCTCCGCTCTACGAACAACCTTCTTCTCCTATGTCCATCCCACAGCTCTGGACTTGTTCATTCTTCTTTCCACATTCAATCTATTCTCCTTTGGAACGCACTCCCTCTCGAAATCAGGACGGCTAGCAATCGGTACGCGTTCAAGATGAAGGTTCGGGAACACTTACTTAATAAATTGGCAGAATCATCATCCTCATCATTGGCAGAACCAGCGTCCTCATACGGCCAGCAGTGAAGGACCACGTCTCTGATCCATAAGACATCACTGGCAACACGCACTAGTTGTACATGTGTATATGTATGTATATGTGTATATATGTATGTATGTGTGTGTATGTATGTATATGTATATAAATATGTATATATGTATGTTTATATGTATATATATATATATATATTCTTATTGTAATTATGTATACTATATATTTTATATACATATATGTGTATGAATATTAATATAATTTTATCTATTTTTTGCGATGTACCATTTATATCTTATGTATTTTATTTCCATGTATTACATTTTTTTTGTTATTTTATTTTAGTATTCGCATATTAACTTTTTATTACACCTACTTCATTCTATCTCTGCATCATCCCAAGGTAGACTGGGAGAGAATGCCTTAGGCATTAAGTCCGCCTATATACCACTTGTGTATATGAAGTTTTAAATAAATAAATAATAAATAAATAAATTTTACTTGATAGTTTTCAAATTTAAGATTAATAAAAGTATTGCCTAACTATTTGTGCGCAACCGTCAAATCAATCTTTGTTGATTAGCCTGCAGATTTTTAAATAAATTTTAAATATTTAGAAATGTCAATCATCGGGTAATACCGGTCATGGCTGACCGGCTTTACCCACACACCCACATCAATTTATTTGTAAAGTTTTCAATTTAAATAGTCAGTGTCATTAAAACTTTTAGTATTTTATTGTATCAGGGTAATTGCAAAATGCTGCCAAAAGATGTAAAAGCGCGCATAAAAGCGAAATGGAGCAATAAATCATTGGAAGCTGCTTTTAAACTAGTTGAAGATGGAAACCCGATAAGAGAAGCCCCCCGATGTACTGGCATTCCATTTTCTACACTACAAGAGAGGCTGAAAAAGAAAAATTTGGATACTCCACAACTGGGAAGAAATACTACCTTTACCAAAGAACAAGAAGAAAGTATGGCCTCTCAAATTAAACTGCTTGCGAATATATTTTACGGGTGCACTGCTATAGAAATAAGGAAGATGGCTTTTAAGTACGCAGAAAGAAATAACATCAAGCACAACTTCAACATAACTTCAGAATCAGCTGGTAGAGATTGGCTTGAGGGGTTTTTAAAACAAAATAACTTATCAGTGCATAAGACTGAAGGCACAAGCTTAAATAGAGCTTCTGCTTTTAACAGAGACGAAGTAGGAAGATTTTTTGACTTGCTGGGAAACTTGATGCAAAAATATAAGTTTCCACCTCGAAACATATAATGTGGATGAAACTGGTGTAACATCGGTACAGGATCCTGGCAAAGTTGTAGCCGAAAAGGCCAAAAACGAGTGGGCTCTATTACCAGTGGAAAACAGTGGAAATAAAAAAAAATAGTACAATAAAAAAGGAGAGAACAATGAAAACTACAAAGGAAAAAAAGTGAACAAGATGGATTATAGTGAAGATGAAACTGATCGTATAAGTGAAGATCTGGATAGCAAAAAAGAAAATAATCGTAAAAAAAAACCAACAAGAATTAAAAGGAATTTGAAGAAAGGTATAGAATTGAAAGGAGTGAAGAGGAAAGTGTTACAGAATGAGTCTATGAACGAAGACAGTACTTCAAACTCTGAAATAGAGATGACAGATTTACGCTAAGACGATGATACGGATTTAGACGATGTCGGGAACAGATGTATAATCTGCGATGACTATGGACGAGACAACGAGTTGTGGTACAGATGTATATTGTGTGGACGTTGGGCCCACTCGGAATGTTCAGGACGTGACTCTGCAAAAGATTATAAATGTGATTTATGCTCCCATTAAGCTTGACTGGTATTAACCAACAGCCGACTGGTTTTACCTTACAGTGCGTGTAATACCAGTCAAACACGTTTTTTTTAAATGTTTATTATACCAAAACTATGATTACTAGTGATCTGAATTAAAGTGTCATTAATAGTAGAATAATTATATTCGAGATTGTGATAAGTTCTATAAAGATATGTTGATTTATATTCGCTTTGTGTTAATTTTTCCTTAAGTGACCGGCATTACCCCATTCTACCCTACTCGTTAATATATTGTTTTAGCAGTCAATGGTATCCTTATCACGAACTACCAACAGGGGTTATTACAAAAGCGGTTTTATTTCTGTGCAAATATTTCTTATTTTATAATTTCTTTTTCTTAAACGTTACCTCCACACTAGGATTTTCTCCTGTATCGTGGAGGCAGTTTAAAAACATAAATTTCACAAGGAAAAACATCCAGACCCGGAAAAATTACTTGTAGGCCTTACAAATAGTTGTTCCGTGCGGGATTCGAACCCGCGGCCCTTAGCGCTGTAACTCATTGCTAAGCCACTGCGCCACTGCGCCATCCGTGTTAGGGTTACTCTGTGACGAAATAGGGTGATTTTACCGTCAAAGCCTGAGAGAATCTGTCATCTGTTTTCTCCCGTAGGTGCCATAAGAAACAACTATAGTTATATAGAGGTTGGTGAATAGGAGGTGACGTATAAAAATCCTAAAATCGATTTAGCATAAAGAATTTTGGAGGTAAAAGTAAAACGTGAGAATCTTTATATGTTTTTTATATTTTATTAGATAAAAATCATCAAAGTAATGTATTTTTTCTATTTCACAATAACACTTCCAACATTTTCGGATGTAATAGTAGTACCTGGTACACTCCTAGCAATCTCTATCCGTTCGTGAAGTTTCATCACAATAAGTTTAGCCATTTCGTAGATTAACCTAGACGGACGGACAGTCAAATATTTAAAAAAATGGTTAATATGTCTAAATAACATGCAAATAATGCATTAATATTATGAGCTCAATACAAGCCAGTTATTTCGATATTATAATCAAACAGTTCAATTATTTAATGTGCAGAAATGTATAGATTTATCAATGCTGCTGTAGCAAAAATGCTGTAATGGAATTAAATGGCCGAAGCGGTAGAAACAACAGGTATTATGAAATGAATTTTATCTTATAACTCCGTCAAATATAATATGACTCTGTGTTTAGTGTGTCATACTCGTATCAAGTACATACCATATAATCTAAAAAGAATACATTTTAAGCGACGCACAATATGAAATAAAAACTATTAAAAAAATAACTGGTATAAACGTGCAATGTAATACCGCTAGTGTGACATTTAGGGGCCAGCCAATAAACGTTGCAATCCGTTTACCCGACACGTAGCGAATGAGATGTCCGAGCAAAAATACGTAACATGTTCGCGTGACCCCGGAGTTGACAAGAACCTTCTTTTTCGCAGAGGGTTAAAATTTTGCTATAAATTCATTAATTTATATTTTTGGCTTTCCGTTTTCATAGTCAGATTTTAAATGTCTACTGTTGGGTATGGGTTTCTTACTTTGTAGGGAAGGTTAGCCTTAATCGCCACGCTTGGTTAGCGAATTGACTATCGCAGTACCAGACGTCTCGGACCCTTGACGCTGCTGCCTCAATATTTCTGGCTCACATTTCTCAAAGTCGTCTCTACGATATCCACATGAATTAACTATGATCTCTGCCAAAGCTACTAAATTGTTAAGCCCGATTTAAATTGTTTATTTATCACACAAATATTTAGCTGGACTAGAATCTGAGCTATGTAATAGTCGAATTTTTATTTTATTATTGTACCGGTTAAACGGATTACGGGTAAAGTAACATATTTTTATGTCGTCATAATCCTAACATACTTTAATACATAAAAATATATAACATTTTTTTTTATATAACATGCTAAGCAATAATCGAATTAAAGATAATCTCCAAATATCGCTTGGTATGCCAAAAGTAATATTGTCTCGAAGTCAGAAAACTATTTCCCGATTTGTGCCAAGTGATTGGCTTTGTGATTCGATCAAATATAGTTTTGCTGTAATCTAGTTTTGATATAGGTTCTTGTCATTATTTTTATTTTGACATGGACATGTGAAATGGGCTGTTGTGGGCTCTTACTATCAGAGTGAGCTTTTAGGTCGTTTTGTCACTGAAAGCCCAAGGCAGAGACCGCAGTAAAGAGCGCGCGCGGGGCGCGTGGGTAGTGGTGCGTTCGACATACAATTTTAACTGTCACCACTCAGAACACTAATTAAGGGCGTAAATTTATCATGCAATAAGGGCGTAAATTTATCATGCAACCAGAATACTCTCCGTAAGTATGCACAGAGCGTTCAGCGGAGCGTCTAACGTAGTGTAATAAAACAGATTGTAGATAATATAAGACTGTCTTGAGTAGCACCCGCTTGAGTTGTACGCCGCCTCGCCACACTCTGCACGTAATCTCTAAGCTATCAGTTACCATTACAGCATATTAAAAGTTCACTGCTGAACATATATGCTAATATTTGCCGCGCTTGCCACACTTGACAACATCAATGTTTTTTATGTTGGTAATGGAAAGACGAATTACCATCTCTTGCTTTGTTTCCCTTTGTCGCCCATTAGAACACGATAATGAACTGCTTTTTCTTCTCCTCTCTCATAGTGATCAGCCCCCTTAAGTCCACCACTCGACATGGGACTCTCCCGATGACCCAGACGTCTTGCACTGTTAACACTGCTTCCCTGGGTATTTGTTTCTGGTAACGAGACGGATATAACGCCATATAACGGAAAATATAAGGTATGGGATGATGTGTTTTTTTTCGCCACCAACATACAGAAAAGAGGAGGGGAGAATTTACCGCCTGTTTTCCTAATTGACAAACCTCATTCGTACATGGTGTGTAATTGGCGAACAATGCGGAAAATCTAGCAAAAAAACGGCCTTTCTTTTCATTTTTTTTATTAGAAATTTTATCCCCTCAGTAGAACGTTCTGCGATATTGTGGAGGAGTTGACATACATAAATTTTACAAGGACGAATTTCAGACCTGGAACAATTATTTGTAGACCGTACAAATACTTGCTGCGTACGGATTTTAAAAAAACCGGCCATGCAGGGCCTGATGGGTATGTGTTCATAATGGGCAAAGAAACTTTAGAGATAGGGATTTTAATCTTACAAATCACTACTAATGTTGATTTATTTATTTACCAAGTTTTTCGGATAAAATATAGCGTAGATCCCTCCTGACATTACTGTGTATCTGTCCGTAAATGTTTGTCACACATGTACAGGCAGACGGACTTAATGCCATGAATTATTCTCTATTAGCACAGAATAAGTAATAATAGTGTACTATTATTAGCAGTAGCAAGGTACCAGTCTACATTACCTGTACATAAAACATATATCTGTGTTCAAACTTGGTCTATTGAGAGCTCCAATATATAGGAATTTATGGATATAAAAGAAATGTCATTTTTTACGCTTTCAGTCCGGGTTCGATGGCCGTAATACAGAAATTTATTTATTTATTTTATTTATTTATTCCTAATTGTTACACCTTATAACTAAGGTAACAATGGGCAGACTTAACGCCTGTCGGCATTCTCTGCCAGTCAACCCGTAGTGTGGTGAGCAATTATGGCAGGTGTAAACTTGCCACTTACCATCTGGTAGACTATATGTTCGTTTGTCACCTAAATTTTATAAAAAAAATCCGGTCAATTGCTCATTTTTAAAAGTTTCTATTCATGACACTAAGTTTTTCATTTAAAGATCGTAGCGAAACATATAATAATGTTTATTTTAAATTGTAGCTTCATATATCTAATTAATATTATAAGTAGATTTATAAATTAGAGTATAATATTTTCCCAAGACCAATAACGAACGAACATTTATTTCATCATTATCATTATTTCTTGATAGATAACAAACGATCGAAATTCACTGCTGAACATAGGCCCCTCGTACGTTATCTCATAGAATATTTTATTTGCCATAGTTGTCACGATTAGCAGACGGGTTATCAACTGAAGTTTTTTATTATTATAATTTGTTATAAAAAATGCTACTGTTGATTAAAACTACTTTTATGGATTTTATCGCGTTTAATTTTAATTTTAATTATTTTTATTTTTAATTCCCGACGTTTCAGGTGCTTTCCAGCACCCATGGTCACGGGGGACTGAGGTGACCGACGTCCCGATGTCATTGTTAAACCCGGAGTACCTTCAGCTTTTTTAATTATTAATAATGGTCCGATCTATGTAAAATGAACTAACTATGTCTTGAAGTCTTGCAGTGGTGTGCTTGGGTTTAGTTTTAATTTTATTGATTATAAGATCCCAAGCAGGTGGTAGTACCCATCCTCCTTCTCTATTAAAATTAGGATGTTTTCTAATTTCAATAGCCTAACGTATCATCCTTGGTAAGAATCGGTGTTCTTTCGCGAGGATTTGTGGTCTAACAAATCTGGTGTAATGGTTGGGGCCGTCTAGGATATGATCACAAACTGCAGACTTCCCGGAACGTTGATGCTTCACATCAGCTATATGTTCTTTTACGCCGGTTCTAATTGATCTTTTTGTTTGTCCTCTAAAAGAGAGACCACATTCACAATCAAGCTTGTACAGTCCTGCATCTTGTAGAGGAATATGACACTTGACGGATGGTAGGAACTGACTGATCTTCTTCGGCGGCTTGTAGAATGTTCTAATAGAAGCTCGCTTCAAGATATAGCCAATCTTGTCTGTGACACCTCTGACATATGGTAGTACAACAGGCACACGCTCGACTGTGGCCGGCTTCACTCGTTCACTGTGACGTAGGCGCGGGACCCGAAGCTTGTTGTCGTGCAGAACTTGCTTGACGTGCTGAAGCTCGGCGGCCAGGTGTTTGATGTCACAGATCCCTCGTGCTCTCTGTAACAAAAATTTGCCCACGGTAGCTAACTGTGAAGGATGGTGGTGAGATTCACCGTTTAAATATCGGTTTGTATGGGTATTTTTCCTATACACAGTGTGACCAATGGTGTTATTAGGATTTCGGATGACTAACACATCTAGGAAAGGTAAGGAATTATTTGCCTCTAACTCCATAGTAAATTGAATTTTAGAGTTTATGGAATTAAGATGTTCTAAAAATGCAGTTACTTTGTCTGATGGTAAAATTGTGAAAGTATCGTCTACGTACCGCTTGTAGATCCTTGGTGTAACAGGTGCAGTAAGGAGGGCTTTCTCCTCAAAGTCTTCAATGAATATATCGGCGACAGTGGGAGATACAAGTGAGCCCATCGCAACACCATCTACTTGCTTGTAAAACTCTTCCTTCCACAATAGATAGCCAGATGTAAGGCAATGTCTGAGTAGTACTGCATATTCTGCTGATATGTTATTTTTGTCTAGTTTCCTAATTATAATTGAGATGCAGTCTTCAACAGGTAAATGGTATGAATCCTTTGTGTGTGCTCAATTGGCTCAACCAATCTGTAATTGATATTCATAATGTCATCTTAATCTCAAAAGAGCAAAAGAGGCAGATACGCGAAGATCCTGGTTGCCATTTGCAAAGCAATGAAAGCCGATAGCACAAATTAATAGAATGTCAATTTCAAATTTATTGTGTGAAGTATTTGCTCAATAATGTCTGGAAACGTGATTTTTCTTCCATCCAGCATCAAGCGTGCATACTTTCGTGTGCGAGGTGAATACGATTTTCTATTTATAAAAAGTGAAATTGAAGATGTCTGTAAATTTTTGGAATTAAAATTGCAAAAATAAAAGAAACTGATTCGACTATCTTTTTGTATATTTTATTTTTAATAAAACCCTTACTGAGAAATTAAATGAATTTTACCGATAATTGGCAATTTACTCGTTAATATATTGTTTTAGCAGTCAATGGTATCCTTATGACGAACTACCAACAGGGGTTATTACAAAAGCGGTTTTATTTCTATGCAAATATTTCTTGTTTTATAATTTCTTTTTCTTAAACGTTACCTCCACACTAGGATTTTCTCCTGTATCGTGGGGGCAGTTTAAGAACATAAATTTTACAGGGACAAACATCGAGACCAGGAAAAATCACTTGTAGGCCTTACAAATAGTTATTCCGTGCGGGTTTCGAACCCGCGGCCCTTAGCGCTGTAACTCACTGCTAAGCCACTGCGCCACTGCGCCTTCCGTATTAGGGTTACTCTGTGACGAAATAGGGTGATTTTACCGTCAAAGCCTGAGAGAATTTATCATCTGTTTTCTCCCGTAGGTTACATAAGACACAACTATAGTTATATAGAGGTTGGTGAATAGGAGGTGACGTATAAAAATCCTAAAATCGATTTAGCATAAAGATTTTTGGAGATAAAAGTAAAACGTGAGAATCTTTATATGTTTTTTATATTTTATTAGATAAAATCATCAAAGTAATGTATTTTTTCTATTTCACAATAACAGTTCCAATATTTTCGGATGTAATAGTAGTACCTGGTACACTCCTAGCAATCTCTATCCGTTCGTGAAGTTTCATCACAATAAGTTTAGCCCTAGATGGACGGACAGTCAAATATTTAAAAAATGGTTATTCATGTCTAAATAACATGCCAATAATGCATTAATATTATGAGCTCAATACAAGCTAGTTATTTCGATATTATAATCAAACAGTTCAATTATTTTATGTGCAGAAATGTATAGATTTATCAATGCCGCTGTAGCAAAAATGCTGTAATGGAATTAAATAGCTGAAGCGGTAGAAACAACAGGTATTATGAAATGAATTTTATCTTATAACTCCGTCAAATATAATATGACTCTGTTTTTAGTGTGTCATACTCGTATCAAGTACACACCATATAATCTAAAAGAATACATTTTACAAAAACTATTAAAAAAATAACTGGTATAAACGTGCAATGTAATACCGCTAGAGCGACATTTAGGGGCCAGCCAATAAACGTTGCAATCCGTTTACCCGACACGTAGCGAATGAGATGTCTGAGCATAAATACGTAACATGTTCGCGTGACCCCGGAGTTGACAAGAGTCTTCCTTTTTGCAGAAGGTTGAAATTTTGCTATAAATTCATTAATTTATGTTTTTGGCTTTCCGTTTTCATAGTCAGATTTTAAATGTCTACTGTTGGGTATGGGTTTCGTACTTTGTAGGGAAGGTTAGCCTTAATCGCCACGCTTGGTTAGCGAATTGACTATCGCAGTACCAGACGTCTCGCACCCTTGACGCTGCTGCCTCAATATTTCTGGCTCACATTTCTCAAAGTCGTCTCTACGATATCCACATGAATTAACTATGATCTCTGCCAAAGCTACTAAATTGTTAAGCCCGATTTAAATTGTTTATTTATCACACAAATATTTAGCTGGACTCTAATCTGAGCTATGTAATAGTAGAATTTTTATTTTATTATTGTACCGGTTAAACGGATTACGGGTAAAGTAACATATTTTTATGTCGTCATAATCCTAACATACTTTAATACATAAAAATATATAACATTTTTTTATATAACATGCTAAGCAATAATCGAATTAAAGATAATCTCCAAATATCGCTTGGTATGCCAAAAGTAATATTGTCTCGAAGTCAGAAAACTATTTCCCAATTTGTGCCAAGTGATTGGCTTTGTGATTCGATCAAATATAGTTTTGCTGTAATCTAGTTTTGATATAGGTTCTTGTCATTATTTTTATTTTGACATGGACATGTGAAATGGGCTGTTGTGGGCTCTTACTATCAGAGTGAGCTTTTAGGTCGTTTTGTCACTGAAATCCCAAGGCAGAGACCACAGTAAAGAGCGCGCGCGGGGCGCGTGGGTAGTGGTGCGTTCGGCATACAATTTTAACTGTCACCACTCAGAACACTAATTAAGGGCGTAAATTTATCATGCAACCAGAATACTCTCCGTAAGAATGCACAGAGCGTTCAGCGGAGCGTCTAACGTAGTGTAATAAAACAGATTGTAGATAATATAAGACTGTCTTGAGTAGCACCCGCTTGAGTTGTACGCCGCCTCGCCACACTCTGCACGTAATCTCTAAGCTATCAGTTACCATTACAGCATATTAAAAGTTCACTGCTGAACATATATGCTAATATTTGCCGCGCTTGCCACACTTGACAACATCAATGTTTTTTATGTTGGTAATGGAAAGACGAATTACCATCTCTTGCTTTGTTTCCCTTTGTCGCTCGTTAGAACACGATAAAGAACTGCTTTTTCTTCTCCTCTCTCATAGTGATCAGCCCCTTTAAGTCCACCACTCGACATGGGACTCTCCCGATGACCCAGACGTCTTGCACTGTTAACACTGCTTCCCTGGGTATTTGTTTCTGGTAACGAGACGGATATAACGCCATATAACGGAAAATATAAGGTATGGGATGATGTGTTTTTTTTCGCCACCAACATACAGAAAAGAGGAGAGGAGAATTTACCGCCTGTTTTCCTAATTGACAAACCTCATTCGTACATGGTGTGTAATTGGCGAACAATGCGGAAAATCTAGCAAAAAAACGGCCTTTCTTTTCATTTTTTTTATTAGAAACGTTATCCCCTCAGTAGAACGTTCTGCGATATTGTGGAAGAGTTTACATACATAAATTTTACAAGGACGAATTCCAGACCTGGAACAATTATTTGTAGACCGTACAAATACTTGCTGCGTACGGATTTTAAAAAAAGTTCAACTAAAGTTTTACAATTCAGTGATGAGTAATAGTAACAATATATTCAAGTAATGCTTAATCAAAACTAATATCACGAAATAAAAATTATAATCAAAATAAAAAATAATAAAATTTTATTCTTGGCCGATCTTACCGATACCAAATACGAGGAATTATATAAAAAGCAATAAAATCTAGATGCTTCAATTTCCTCGCTCGTTATTCAGCTGAAATTTAAATTTTCTTTAGTAATGAAAATTGAAATTGATTTTTCTAGCATTTTTACGACTAACGATACTATAAAGTTTAAAACATTTTCTATTTGCCAAATACAGCTTTTATAATAAATTTATATATTTTATAAGCTCTGGAAGTTTGATGAAAGTCTTTAAGTAAAATAAAAAAAAATCAATTATAATTATTGATGATTTATCTGATGATTCTCATATTAATTTATGAGTGGCTGCCATGTAATTTAACATGAATAGGATTTAAAAAAATGTGCCATTTTATAAGTGAGTTTTGCGAGTACTTATCAAAATAGAAACTTAAATGTCTAACAACTATAAGGCAACGAAGATGCAAGTATTTCATTTCAAATTGATACCTCTACACTTTCCTGTCAAAAAGGTCAAATGGATGGAAGTTGTATTTTTTTTTATAAAACAAAGGCGACAAAAGAACACACAGAGCACGTGACGAAAAGTGTCTGCTTTGTCCCAAATGCAGAAGCATTTTCTACATTGAGGACCAAAATAAAAACGAGCCGTACGAGACGCAAAATTCTAAAAGATTTCCACATTTTCTTTTCTTTTTGAGGTACGGAACACTAAAACCAAGTATTGGGTTTAAATGCGGGAAATCATGAATCAGCAAAATCGTGCAATATTTTAAAAATTTCTAGACAATATTATTTTACTCGTACGCTTGGAACATAGAGCGTATTAAATTTATTGCGGTGTTTTCTTTTGATGCGATAGAATACGAAATAAATATGGAATCAAGAATTATTATTCAAGCTACTTTATGTCCGTTATGGGCCGTAAAATAAATATAAATAATAGTAAATAACTATGGCTTATTAAAAGTGGATTATGGATAGTGGATTCTCTTATACCGCCATTACATAGTGACATGTTGATCTATTTTAAGCTAGTGCTAAACCTCTGCTGCCGAAGATGAAGAAGCGCACAGAATTTGCTTAACAGAAGTCTATTTATATATACTTTTATGTCTTGAAGACACTCACATTGTTATCCGATGGAAAGACAGATACAAATTATTTCATATTATAAATTATTTAAATTCAAATAATAAAATACTTTATTGTGCCGTAAGAGGCGACAGAGAGAAACTGAACCAGGAGATGGGCGGCAGCATCTTTCCGACAGCAGCTGTATAAGAAATAAAACTGGCAAACTTGTCTAACGTGGCAAATATCATCCCTATGAAGCAATCTATATAGGCCTATGTTATGGAATTTAAATATCTGTAATGCTAATGATATGCATGCAAGGCCTGATGGGTATGTGTTCATAATGGGCAAAGAAACTTTAGAGATAGGGATTTTAATCTTACAAATCACTACTAATGTTTATTTATTTATTTACCAGCGACCAGCCACAGCTTCCCTGGATAGAATCTATTAATGTGGCATAATTATATTTTGAAATGATCAAAGACCATTTATTATATGAATTTTTCATTTTTCAAAAATATCTTCAAGTTTTTCGGATAAAATATAGCGTAGTACTGTGTAGTAATGTCAGGAGGGATCTACGCTAGGTACGTAGTAAGACGGACTTAATGCCATGAATTATTCTCTATTAGCACAGAATAAGTAATAATAGTACAAGCGAGGTACCAGTCTACCTTACCTGTACATAAAACATATATCTGTGTTCAAACTTGGTCTATTCAGAGCTCCAATAGATAGGAATTTATGGATATAACAGAAATGTCATTTTTTACGCTTTCAGTCTGGGGTCGATGGCCATAATACAGAAATTTATTTATTTAATTTATTTATTTATTCCTAATTGTTACAGCTTATAACTAAGGTAACAATGGGCGGACTTAACGCCTGTCGGCATTCTCTGCCAGTCAACCCGTAGTGTGGTGAGCAATTATGGCAGGTGTAAACTTGCTTAATGATCTTTGAAAAAAAGAATTATATAGCTACCAAATTATGTCGATTCAATATATGTAAATATAAATACAAATACATATAACAGAGTTGACCTTACACATACATACATATAATATATATATAAAAATATACATATAGAGAAATATCATATTTTATATTTATATGCTTCATTTTATATAGGATCATGGTAACAAACAATCACACAGTTCACCTGATGATAAGTGGTTTCTGTGTGTGTGTTGATTACGAATTAACATGCAGATACGTTGTCACCCGTGAGGACTAAGAGGATTTGCTTTGTTTCCAGTAGAAAAGGTCTCCGGTTCTCCACACTACGCTATTTTACGCTGGTATTCTGTTAGAGCGTGGTCCTTTCCCGTTTCGCTAGATCCGTTTGTGCTACAATTATACTAATATATATACAGCATGGTTCTACCACGTAAATGTACAGTTCGTCCCTATTTGCATTAAGTCTTGAAAAATTTAGAAGAAATGTGTTAGTTTACTGAAATCATTTTACTAAGTGGGTAGATTAGATTATACAACAATTTTGTACTAATTTTTACACGCGTATCTTAACCTTAATAGTTTTGTATACGACGTCACTGTTATATAGTTATATTACGTACGTAAACGCGTGTATTTTATGTGCAATATATTGTACCTCTATATCAACCCAAGCACAACATCTCGATAATACATTTTACGAAAAGAAAATTAGATATTCAGATACAAATATTTAAGTAACCCCGAAAACTTTAAGACATCATCGTCTCCGAAAATTTTCAACCAATCTGAATACATCTCGATAAATTTGACGAGCGCCAAATACAGAGAAGTATTCAAGAAGTAATAAAATCCGGACGCTTGAAACTGTAAGCATAAATACTTCCTAAATCGATTTAGTTTCTATTTCTTACAAAGTTTACATAATGGCAAAGTTGAATTTTTGTCAAATAATGATGATAGTGGACACCCGGACCTTAATCTTATTTATTTATTGTAATGATATATTTATATGTTTTACTTTTAGCAATTTTACTATAATAATAGGTATTACGTATTTTTATTGTACGTAACGTGTATATATCAATATATTTTAATGATGTGTATGTTATAAATTTAACATATGTTTGTATATATAATAACATTAACTATATTATGTATAGTGCGCATTTCCAGTGATGGATCTTAGATGTGGTTCTTCACTGCTGGCCATATGAGGAAGCTCAAGGTCGCTCAGCGAGCTATGAAGAGCCATACGCTCGGGGTTTCTCCGCGTGACAGACTTAAAAATAAGAATATACTTAGTAGAAAGAGAATAACCAATATAACCCAACAGATTATTAAACTAATGTGGCAATAGGCCGGCTCAGACTACCGATAGGGAAGAAAGCTTCTCGAGTGGTAGCCTTATACCGGTAAGCAACTGGTGGAGCGGCCCCCTCTAGATGAAGTGACGACCTGGTAAGACTTGCAGGAATTCGATGGATGCAGGTGGCTCAGGACCGTGCTTTGTGGCGTTCCTTGGGGGAGGCCAATGTTCAGTGCCCTTGTGAAGGGCTGTAATTATGACAATAGATTTCGTATATTATATGTATGTTACAAAAAGTTCTTATATGTATATTACAGTCAGTGTGTATGTATTTGCACCTCCTAAACCACACCACAGGTCAGGTCACACCACCACTGGCACAGAATGCGGTTAGGAATTAAGTCCACCCTTTATTAACTTATGTAGGTATAAAGATGACAACAATTAAGTTAAAATAAATAAAAAGTTTAAATATTTTTTTCATCAGCTCGTGCTGCACATAACATGTGTCTTACGTTATGGAAAGGATATGGCTTAGTTAACACGCTTGTCAGGCGGGTTGTCTATTGGAGTCTCAGACTTGTCGCACCTTGGACGTAGCTCCTTTACCAGCTATTACGCCGATGTGTTCAGAGTTCGCCGTAAAAAAGGTGGTTATGGTGTGTGTAAAACAGTGAAGGTGGTTACAGGATGAAGAAAAGAAGAAACACATTTATTCGTTACTAGAAATACTTAAAAAAGCGGCCTAATACAAAGTAATAAAGTTATTAGTAGTATTAGTAGTATTTATAAGTATAATGAGCGGTATTAATATGAAGTTCTTTACTATTTTAATACAATAACAGAAACACAAGCTAAATTTTCATTCTAAGTGAATCTAAATTATTGGCATTGTTCTTAAGCAGTCGAAAACTTAATATATTCGCAATATGTGTGTAAATAAACCAAATGAAGATTAGTAAACTGGTATGTAGAGTACACATTGCCGCTGTCGACAAATTTTTTTTATCTTTTATTTTTACAAAACTGCTGTGGCTAACGACCTTAAATCTCACCTGATGGTAAGTGGCTACTGGAGTATGCGTTGCCTTCCAACATAAATTGTAATGCGTTGCCCTCTGGGGACTAAGATGGAATGCCTCGCAGCCTGCGATTGTTCTGAAGGATATAACCCTCACAGTAGCGGTCACTCCAACATAAATCAATAAACTTCTCGAATATAATATGCGATGTGAAACTGTTCTTTACTGAAACCATAATTTGAATTTTTAAGCAAATGTTAACTTTCGATTAGGAGCCATGGATCCTGAACCACTAAGCCTCGCTATTATTTAAACAAAAATTTAGTTATATAAGGGAAATTGACATAGTACAATGGATCAATAAGCTAAAATATTAAAATAGCTCGAGCAACCGCCAACCGATGGAGAAGTCTATGGAATCCAGAAGTCACTTACCATCTGGTCGACAGTTAGTTCCTTTCTCACTTCAGTCTAAATAAAATGTATTTGCTACATCCGGTTGTCACTTAATGCAATGGAGCACCCAATTTTATTACAAGTCGTACTATGTTGTTATTCAAGAGTTTTATTCCTTATGGATAAAATTAAATATTATCGGCGTAATTTTAACTCTTAAAACAAATTCAATTGAAAAGTATGTAAGAAGTTATAAAGTTCAAATACTTGACTCCGAGAGACTTGCTCCGAGAGTTCGTGGAGAAACAACAAATTAAGCAAAATTTTATATTTAAAGTTAATTTTAGATAAGAAAATTCCAATCAGATTTTTCGTTTTTAGTTAAAAAAAGTATATTAACTGTCAAATCGTAAGTAGCTATTTTCCTCTAGGACACGAAGTTAGTTTTCACCGGGGAACCTAACCTGATTTAAATATATTTTTTTTTAATATATTTGTTTGTAAAGTATTCATATTAAAAACTTACCAATTATGAATTTTGAATAACATGTATGTTGTAAACTGTTTATTCATGTCATTGTATTACTTAAAACTAATATTGCTCAAAACAACTTATAAACACTATTTCAAAACAAACAAATTAAATAAGCAAAATGGCGGATTGTGTCAGCGTTACTCACGGAGCATATTTGCTCCGTGGCGCTACTGAAGTTAGCGAACGTGTCCTGGCCGAAAACTGTTTAGTTTCGCCATTTTGCTTACAAGCGCTTGCTAGCGCTTTTTTCTGCTAAACGCACCCATTAAAGATGTAAATATAAGAAACTTCCGATACGCTTGAATGTTGCCGGAATTTATTTTCTCTTGCCAAGAATATTATTAGATACTCCAGATAAGCCGCCCTAGAAGATTGTCTTTATTAAATTGACAATGAATATGAACTTACATCGCCCTATTAGCGTTTCTTCTATGGGTCATACCTGAAACAGAAATAAAAAATTAATATTTTTGTGGTGATTAAGGTTTGGGTTAATTATCTCAATGTTGATTTTATGGTATGATTGCGCCGTGTTTCCATTACTTTGGAATTTCAAATTAGCATTTTTTATAGAATTAGGATGAATAATGAAGTGAAGCGACAGTAGCCTAATGGCAGAGCGCGGACCGCGAACTCAAAAAGGTCGTGGGTTCGAATCCGCTATTCGACTACCGGCGTGAACCACTCGTAACACAAGCAGTTTAAGCTTACCACGAGTGGTTAAGGGGAATATTAGTAATGTTTATAGCATTTTTAATATCCTTTAAAAAATAATGAACACACAGTGCACGTGACAATAAGTGTATAACTGAGGCCCATAGAAATGTAGATCATTTATCCTCCATTAAAAATCAAAATGCAGATGCGTTGTCACCCTTGAGGACTAACATGGAATGCCGCGTATCCAGTAAAAAGGATCTCCGGTTTTCTACACTTACCAACTTTTTCCACTACAGCCATATTATATTTTGCAGCATGGCTCCACCACATTGAAAAACCTTCCTCCCAGCTTCGTTAGCGGCAGGTTAGCGGTACAACTTAAGTTAGCGGGAGGTGCTCTTCAAACTAGGTAAGACATATCATTTTATTTCATTACGCGAAAATAAACATAGTAATTTTACCAACTTTAATTTTTGTTTACTTATAAGCTAGTAATTGACTGGAATCAGCGCATCGTCAGACGTCGTTTCCGAAGTTCGTGCATTGTTTGTTATTAGAAACATAAGCAATAGACTAAAAATTTTAATTAAACACTCTAGAAAGACCAGTATATTATAATTAAACACTCAAGAAAGACACTACCTAGTAGTACCAGTTACTCGACTCCACCGAGTCAGTAATTCATTCTTGGGGCGATGTATAACGCTTTTACAACAAAATCCCAGAAAATATACAAAATTTGTCGTACGCAAAGTTCACAAATTTTATTAAATTTAGTTTGTATAAAAAGGGTTATTATAATATGAAGGAATTTATGGATGATAATAAACCCTGGGAAGGGTGATCGCTACCAATTACCAATACGCTATTTCTAATTTGTCTGTTATAAAAATGATTGTAAGCTATTATTTGAAAAAAAATATAGTCCCGCTGGGTTTCTTGCTGAATCTTCCCAGGACAGAGATTTTTTTACGAACCAGTGGTAAATGAAAAAAGTGACTTTAAATAAGTATTGTTTATAATCTATATTGAATAAAAAACTTTCTGTTTCTGTTTCTGTTTCAATGCGGACCTTCATAAAATACTCTTAAACAGTTATTACTGTACAAAGCTCTTACTGAAATTTGCTCAACATCTCTTCAAATAACTTTTGAAATGTCTGAGTCAGGCTATTTAACATCTCTTGAAGTGATAGCATACAACTTCACCAAGTTTCACGTCGGACAAATAAGAAATAACCATAGTAAAAAACCATAGTTATGAGATAAACGAAGTATAAAGTACATATAAGAGCTACTTATAACTTTAAATTTCTTTCATTACGATGTTAATTAGAGTATTATAAAAAGCAATTAGTTTTAGCTGAGCATAGTGGGTAATCTTTTTTTTGAGAAGGTTCTAAGTAGTACCGCTCCGCTGACCCAATGCGTATTGAAATGCGATGAATGAAGGCGGAATATAATGAAAATGAGAAACTCTTTATTTTTCAAGGTAAGAAATTAAAATTTCACTTGTCAAACGTCAACATGTTTTATAATCTAATCTGTTTTAAAAGGAGATTCCTCTGCCCAAGAATAAACAGCGAAAGAAACTCAGCAGGTGTTTTTTTTTAAATTTTGGCGGTATACATTTAAAATAAAAATATTCATCCTTTTTTAGAATACGCATTCCAAAATCTTTCGTGTTCATAGGGAGTTTGGTAGGAGAGACAAATTAAATTAAACTTTTAAATTAAATTTGTTTAATTCAGATATTTGCATACATGGAATTGCTAATTAAATAATTATGATCTATGTTAGTATTTTATTAAATTCTACAAAATAACTTACTAAATATTAATACATCAGACTTACAGTGACAATCTACTCAGCGGGTCACTTTATGCACTTCCCACACCTAACACACTTCCAGACAAGAGAGTCGTAGCCCTCAGCATTAATTATTAGGATGTTGTTGGGAACAAAAGGCCAGTCAAGAATTTTACGAAATTTAGTTTCTCATTGATAAAATATTTAATTTTGATTATAAATTAAAAAGCAATCACGTGGGGAACTATTTTCAACCAACCATAATACAGTAACAACTTACTCCCCTGGCTCGAATTTCGTAGATAGGAATAACAGTCAGCATTAAACTTTAGCAATTAATAAGTCGCCAAGCGCCGGCGAACTTTGATAAGCCCGCTCTGCTTGGAATGTAGGTATTTCTTGATTTAAAACGAACTATACTAGTGTCTGCAATGTCCATATTTTACAAAGTATATAATATAAAATTTGTATTTATATAGTTATCCATCTACCGTTTACGCCAGACGTAAAATACAATCAGCGACCTGATGCAGCGTCAAAGGTGCAAGATGTCTGGTTGATACTGCCAATCCATTTCCAAAGAAGACGAAGAAGGATTTCAGAAAATATTTCCTATAACACGGGAGGCTGATGTGCAGCAGAAGATATTTAGGAGAAGAAGAAATATTTTTTTATAGGTGAGTTCGGAGCCAATATGAAAATATTTCTGTGTTTCATATAGTCAGCTTGAGAACTGGAGATGGTCATTATATACAGATTTTGCTTCTTAAACAAGGTTTGATTTAGGTATCCATGGCCTGCAGCACATTTTAAACTTTTTCAATCAAGTGCTTTACAAAAGCCTATTCACTCTTGCCTTGAAGACACCCACCAACTGCCACCAGGTCCAATTGCCATTATGTGCACTTATTGTATAAACCATAAATGATTATTATTGTCTTTCAATATTCTGTCGATTGATAGACCAGGAGATTACAACACCTCTTCTCGTCAAGTATGTCTCAAAACTTAAAAACGAGATTGTCCGTGTGTCAGTTAAGACTTATGGATCTGAGATGTGGTCATCACAGCTGGCCATATCAGGGGGCTCAAGGTGGCTAAGCAAGCTATGAAGAGGGCTATGCTCGGGGTCTTCATGCGTCATAAACTTAGAAATGAAGATATCAGCAGTAGAACTGACATAGCTCAACGGCTTAGAAGCTGAAGTGGCAGTGGGCTTGCCATATAGCTCGAACAACCGACAACCAATGGGGAAGAAAGTTTCTCAAGTGGCAGCTTCATACCGATAGGTGAAGTGTACCCTCCCCCCCCCATAAGATGGAGTGAAGACCTTGTTAAACATGCGGGAAGTCGATAGATGCAGGTGGCTCAGGACTGTGCTTTGTGGCATTCCTTATTGGAGACTGATTTTCAGCAATGGACTGATATTGATGTCATATTTTAACAACTATGTAATATGCTATGCATAAATTATACAAATCTTGTAAGCAAGAACTTGGTAACGATTATTTCGTAGGTCAAGAGAAAAATTGCTAATACATAAAATTTGATTCGATTTGTAAGCAATATTATTAATCAAAATAAATAAACACGAGGTATACATGAAATATATTTTTAATTTCTAATTAATATTGGTATTTCTTTTAACTGATATCTGACCCGAAAATACAGTCCATTTGATGGTAAGTGGCTACTGCAGTTCGTTGACACTTACAGTCAACTACAAAAGATGAAGGCTACATATGCGTGGTGTAGCCACGTACAACCATTAATATTTATGTTGCGTTATGTTTATTTACGAAGTATTTATTTCAGAAGCGTTGTCACCTGTGAGAACTGATGGAATGTCCCTCAGCTAATAAGTATAACGACTGTATATATCCTTGTGATCGGAACGCAGCAGTGTAAGCACTGCTATTCGACGGCAGAAAACGGGAAGAGGGTGGAACATGCCCAAATTCAGGCAGAAAAGGTTGTTATTAATTACGTGGTGGTGTCATCACCTAATGAAATGTATTATATAAACTATGCAAACATTTAAAAACTGAAGGGAATATATCATGAATAATATATCAAACTGAAACTAAAGTTTTAATAGAAACGTTGATTGTCGTGACAAGTTCTTTGAATATAAGTTATTTAAAAAATGTTTTAAGAGTAAAACGATATTAATACACATAATTAAGAATGATAACAATTTTCCGTGAACGTTAGTCACTTTGGCTATTTTATCATAGACCCATAAAAATAAAAAATAAATAAGTTTATTACATTGGAACATGTTATGGTGGTGTAAAATATCAACCACCCCATTTTATCCCACGGGCGTCGTAAGAAGCGACAGAAGGAAGCCAACCAGGAGATGGGGTAGCAGCGTCATTCTTATAACAACTAGAAATTAAAAAAACTGCAGTCACCAACCTGTCAAGCGTGACATATTTTATGTCACGTATTTTTCTTAAGTACGAAGTAATCTATGGAGACGAATATGTTACACAGTGGAATTTGATAGGCTGTAATTAATGAATGAATAAACGAAATGACACATTTTTTATGCATTGAAGGGAAGGAGGTAATAGCTTCTAAATTGTTTTAAAGTATTTTAAAACAATATATACGTATTTTTTAAAGGCCAGTGGTAAATGAAGATGGACTTTAGCTAAAAATATATAATAATCTATAAAACGATATACACATATTATGTAAATAAAATTGAAATGTTTCTTATTGAAATAACCAGTTTCTTTTAAGCTCATGTGATTATTTGCACGATATTAAGACATGAACTTTTAAGAATTTTGTCTGTCTATCTGGGTTAATCTTCAAAATGGATGAAACGGTGTGATGAAACATTTAACAACAACATTTCAAGTGTTAAATGTTAAGGTGCCTTCAATTTTTATTTGATACATTTTCCTATACTACATATTATTGTTAATGATATATTAGCAAAAACAAATAAATAAATAAACTGTGAGAGTACACAAATAAAAAAATATAATTAACTGAGTGCAAAGGTAGAATACTGTCTGGAAGTTAATATGAAACTTCCTAGCTATAAAAATACAGGATATAGTCGTAATACAGACTTCTCGAGACACGTAATATGGTTGGAAGTCAACGAAGCTAAGAAAGAATCACGAACAGAAAATTCTTTATATTAGAAACACATTTATTAACATTTTGTATTCGTCTTTAAAAATATACTTTAGATTATCGTTATATATAATAGTTATTATCAATTTCTAGTTTTAAACAGATTTAATAAAATAAAAATTTAAAGTTTAAACTAGAATCTGTTTCAAGAAAGAAGTCCCTCTGAAAACATGCAAACTAATATGGTGTGGAATTTGTCAGTATTATATTAAATTTCGCGAAGACTGGCGCCACGGCTTCTGTTTTAAAAATGTTTATAAATAGGTTAAACACAGTTAACACGTAACAGTATCAATAAATCACCTTATGTAATAGGAGGTTAAGGTGCCGCCACCACACCATATTATCCCGTGGGTGTTGTAAGAGTCGACAGAGGTAAACAAATCAGGCGGGGGGCAGCAGCGTCTTTCTAATAATGTCTAAAAATAAACAACTGCGGTAGCCAACCCACTTGCCAAACGTGGCAAGTAAGTCAAATATGCCCATAGACATCTACATCTATCCTCGATTGCAAATCAAAATGCAGATGCGTTGTCACCCGCCCGTAGGGACTAAGATGGAGTGCCTCGTTTTCAGTAAAAAGGGTATCCGGTCCTCTACACTCACCATACGAAACACAGCAGCATTAAGCTACTATTTTACGCTGGTATTCTGTAAGAGCGTCTTCCTTCCCCGGTCGAGCCGACCCATTCATGATACAACTATACTACTAATATAACTGCAGCATGGCTCTACCACGTATATGCTCATGACTGTTAGAAATATTGTTTTAAATCCTTTTTAAGCGTATAATCTAGATATCGATGTATGGATGGAAATTACGTAGTCTAATGCGGCATTCGCTGGAGAACTTAAGCACTATGCTCAATGACCTCAATAGTGTCTCCCAACGGATAGTTCTTGGATGAACATGGACAAAACAAAGATCATGTTTAATGTCCGTGTCACACCTATGCTGGTAGTTGTTGGGAACACTAAACTCGAAGTTGTTGACGAGTACGTTTAGCTGGGACAAATAGTCCGACTAGGTAAGTCCAACTTCGACCGAGAAATCAATCGACGGATGCAACTCGGCTGGGCAGCGTTCGGGAAATTACGACACATCTTCTCGTCAGGTATACCTCAAAACCTGAAAACGAAGTTGTACAACCAGTGCGTGTTACCAGTGATGACCTACGGAACCGAGACGTGGTCCTTCACTGCTGGCCGTATGAGGACGCTCAAAGTCGCTCAGCGAGCTATGGAGAGTGAGCTATGCTCGGAGTTTCTCTGCGTGATAAACTTAGAAATGAGGATATCCGCAGTAGAACCAGAGTGACCAACATAGCCCAACGGATAAGTAAGCTGAAGTGGCAATGGGCCGGCCATATAGCTCGAAGAACCGACAACCGTTAGGCAAAAAAGGTTCTCGAGTGGCAGCCTCGTACCGCTAGGTGAAGTGTATGGCGACCCCTCACTAGATGCAGTGACCACCTGGTAAGATATGCAGGAAGTCGATGGATGCAGGTGGCTCAGGACCGTGCTTTGTAGCATACCTTTGGGAAGGCCTATGTTCAGCAGTGGATTTGTTAAGGGCTGTAATGATGATGATGATGATGCGGCATTCGCGCTCGTGACAATCGTCGGATTGACGTCTGGGTTACAGATTGTGATTGTCACGTTACTCTAGTGGTCGTAACGTCAGCTAACCATGAGGTCGAGGGATCGAAACCCAGGTCTAGCCAAAAAAACAGTTATTGAGTTTTTCTGTCAATAAATTCTCAGTTAGCCAGAGTCAGCTACCCAGAGTCAGGAAGTTGGCGGTGTTTCAACTCTGTGCCTCGGAAAACACTAAGGCCATTGTTCCTGCGCTTGATCTACTTCCGCGGTATTGTCGGTTACCATCCCACTAGACTATGAGAGTGAAGGAATAAAGAGTGCACCTGTGCACGCGGATATACTCGGGCACTGTAATCCTGCGTTGTGTAGATGGCTAGTCTCCGTCGAGGCTGGCCGCCGTAACCGAAATTCGGTCAAGAGGACATTATGCATGGACATTATTTTTTAAAGGAATCACAAACTGACCACAGATAGATCAGTGTTAAAGTGAAATCGATTAGCATAATCAGTCCTTAAAACCGACAATTTGCTAAAACGTTAGTTGCTCCTAGAAAATTTAAGGTCCACAATTCGTCACTTAATTAACTCCATTGATTAGGTCACATGTATTTCATTCGAGCGTCACAAGCAGAAGCGATTACGACAAATAATTTTATTTTGCTAGAGTCCTATTTTCAACAGAGTAAGACAGGCGGTGTAATAAAAAGGTGGTCATTCAATTTCTTTTATAAAAAACAAACTAGTACGCAGTACACCTGGTGGTAAGTGGATGCTGAAGCCCATAGTCTCAAATAAGAAATCAAATCTCGATTAAGAATGAAAATGCAGATGCGTTATCATCCTCGAGAACTAAAATAGAATTTCTCGTCTCCAGTAAAAAGGGTCTCCGGTTCTATTCACTAATCGTACGAAGCGCACGTATATAAGTTGCTATTTTACACCGGTAAGTTGTGAGGGCCTATCCCGGTTGTGCCGACCCATTCGTTCTACAACCATAATATAGCTTATCGGTACGAGTCTGAAAATCGAGACGTTTATCCTTCAGTTGTCGGTTCATCGTGCTATATGATCGGCGAGCCTATTGCTTCTTCAGTTTATCATCCGTAGCTATGTCTATTACTCTGGTTCTACTTCGGACATCATTGATTTGAGTTACTTAAAACAGAATAACTCACTGCAACGATAATAAGTACATGTAATAACATGCTGGAAGTTGATGGATGTAGGTTTTGAATCATGTTTAGTGGTGATCCTTGGAAGAACGCTACACGACTTTCAAGAAGTTGTGGTGGTTGATGATGAAGAAGTAACTACACCCAACATTTTGTGATAATACAGAAGTGTTGATGTATTTTGGGATATTAACAATAGGTGCTTTCCTCGCAAATACATTTGTTCGACGATTGTTATCCTGTTATTTTTATTTATTGAAATACAAAGCAAATAGCTCCGTAAATTGATAGTTAATAAAACAATCTGAATTATTCTGTAACGAGATCCAGACAATACGTAGGCAATCCGAATTAAATCGTTCATCCAACAATCTAACTTCTTGAATAGAAAATGAATTACTGGCGATTCTCTTTGTATTGTTTCCCAAGTAAACTAACCCCAGTAGTTTGGTATTTGTGGATGTTGACCTAGAGCATTACACTCTTCTATTATTTAACCAAAGTCAATTTGGATTAGTTTAAATCAAGAGCTTAAATAAAGACGATTTATGCATTAGAATAGATTTTGGAAATATTTTATAATGTTTTGTACGTTTATGTTGCGTAGAGTTTTGATAGTTTAGATGATAAACAGACGCTAAAAGTCACAGTACGCGACCAAACAGTTTTCACTCTCTGCCGACATTATTGGAATCGACGATTACAATTTTATGCGTTGAATTAACACGTACTTGACTGAGGAATCAAATGTCATAAGGAAATCTGCACGACTTCGAAATGAATAAGTATTTCAAGGATATGTGAAGTCTGCCTATAAATATTAGAGCATCACGCTTTCCTGCTCCGAAAATTCTCTCTAAAATACGAGGTCTGTGCCCTACATTTGGATATATATAATAGACTGTTACTTTCCTTTTTAAGTAATATGAAACATTTTGTATACTAGTACATACATAAATACTGTCACGATAGTAATCCTTGATAGGGGAGGTAGAGTCCAAAAAGCAACGGGTTTCACGGACCACGTTTGGCCAAAAAATAAGATCTTAGATGGAAAATTGTGAAAGAAATAACACGTGGCCAACCAATGATCTTATATGTAATGTGGCCAACCCATCCTACACAATCTAAACTCTTTTTCGACAAGCTAGGCAAGGATGCACATTTGTTTTGTTTTAAGTACCAGATACTAATGGGACAAATTATTAATCTCTCTTAAATTTGTAAATTTGTTTGTTACACCGAAGTAAGTCACCAAATACACATAAAACTATGGCATCTCTATCATTTTTTTTTTTGTAACGATGATGTAATCGATTTTTCCGGACCGATACGACCTGGGGACCTTCAAGAAAAGAGCTTACTCCTTTCTAAAGGGCCGGCAACGCACCCGCAATTCTCCTGGTGTTGCGGTTGATCATGGGTGGCGGTAGTCACTTAACATCAGGTGAGCCGCATGCTCGTTTGCCCCCTCTTCTATAAAAAAAAAAAAAAAAATCATTATCCCATTCTCGGCCGCGCTTTCAAAGAAGTATAAATTTTAATTTGATAGTTTAAATATGTCGTAAACCAATAAAGGCTGTTAATGAAATATCTGGCTATTTACTTTGAACTTGGGAAGGTTGTAAAACTAAGTATCTTTTTTTTGCATAACACTGATCACTTTTTTTGTAACGGCATTCGACGTTATATTACTGCTCTAAGAATGGCAGAGTATGCTTTTAGCATTAAGGTCGCCTTTTGTTCCTATGCAATGTATAAGGTTCAATATAAAACAAACAAATAAGTCACATTGAAAAAAAAAAGATACTTTGTCTCTTTTTCATTCACTCGTCTTATCATAGTAAATTTCTACTGGAATCATAGAGAAAAATGGTTGAACCTTGGTAGTTCAAGGGCTTAGCTTTCACCGTAAGCACAGTACGCGAGCAACTCAACTATCGCGCCGGCTGAAGTAAATTTTTTAATTGCAGTTTTGGATGCTGATTTACCACGTGACCTGTGATTAAGAAAATCATCCCGAGGAAGCCTGCATATCTAATGACTGAAATTGCGCGGGGGACTTATTTCACAATAGCCTTTTTATAAATGAGAAGCAGCCATTGCCGAGCAGTGGGACGTATATAGGCTATAAATTTATGTTACTCCAAATAGTGGTAGTTATGTATAGATTTTTTTGCTATATGTTAAATAGACTATGTACATGGCTGGAAAAATTTACTTTAAAAATAATACATTTATTAAAAAGCTGTGTCCAGTTTCAAGTAAGAAACAACCAAAGGTACTTTTGTTAGGTGCACTTTAAAACTATCTAACAACTTGTGACAAACAGTGAGTGCAATGTTTTATCTCATCAGGTGAGAGAAAGTTCGTTTAGCTCAAGTAAAAAGTTTTTTTATAGGATTCGTGTGACAAACAAGCACGTAGTCTATCTGATGGTAAATGGTTGCTGTTGCTCATATTGCTTAGTCCACTCACAAGCGTTGAATAGAATAGAGTAAAACTTTTTAAAAAATGAAAGCCGTTTACGTTGCCGAATAACAAAAAGTATAATAATTTATGTAAGTATTTAAGTATAATAATGTATGTAAATAACTTGTAATAACCCCATTTACAAGTATTGTTGATGTTGATTTTGTTTTTGCGCCATACTTATACTTAAAAATTTAAAAAGTTTCAAAAAGTCAAAAATTACATACTGCAACGTCAGTTTTTTTTGATACACTTTCAATTCCACTCAAGAACTAAATAAAAATATTCATTTCTCTGTATAAAATAATGGAATATCATGCAGTAAGTATACATTAGAATGTGGTTAGGAAGCAGATATAATATTAAATCTGGAAACGGATGCACGTCATAGAAAATAATGAATGCACCCTTAACACCTCTTACAGCAGCATTCAAAACTCTTATAACGTGATTTATAACGTGATTTCTTTTATAGAAATAAAAATAACACCAAGATCGTCTGTTTTGTGGAATAAACATAATTATAATTTGCTTTTTATCCTTGTAAGTTGGATATGATAAAGTTAAATAAGGTATCAGTTTTATTTACGAGTGTTTCCTCTTAATTATTGATACGCTTTTCTTAATGAATTATTGAGATTTAGAAACGGTATATCGTATTTATTGCGGGCGGGTAGAATTACCCGGTTAAGTCGACCGTGATGTAACGTTAGCTCGGGGAGTAACTAAATGTTACATCGTTTAGTTACTCGCCGAGCAAAGACGAATAAGCACGGGTACGTACAACTTACGTTTGCGGTAGCTTACGGAGGGTTGAAGTGGAAAGAGACGAATACTTTTTTCCTATATTACTTTTACTTTTTAACTTACAAGCTAACTTAACTACTGCGACAATGTGAGTACGCAGGAATACTAGACTACCTAACTTACAAATCTACTTAACTACGACTAGGCTGTCGTAACAGTTATACCTTGATTTTTCTACTATATTGAATGTTTTTACGTCACGTAATTAAATTGAATCACATCTTTAAAGACGTACTGGTTGTTGTTTAGCAGGTGGTGCTGTATGGTAGGTGACCTCCTCATTGGTTGCAAGGTAGGCATATGTAACTCCTTCACCCTCAGCGCGGCGACAATTGCAGCACATTCGGCGAAAATATCGCCGGAATATCTTCGTGATGGCTTGCAAGGTCTCCGTAAGCATATGTAACAAACACGTAACCTTGTTCGGGTGTACTCACAACTCGACCCAATAATCTCCTGTTTTCCACTCGATGTCGATTTTTCAGTGCGAATCTAAGGATTTTTCGTGTGTATTCATATCGGTGTTTACATACTCGTCATTTTTCAGTTGACCCGTGAACTATCATTATAATTTACTCGGCCAATGTACCGTCATGATTTGTGCTCCACGGTTTTAGTTTATTTAGTCAGGAGTTAATTCCCTATATTATATAAGGTACTTTCCAATAACGGGCCAAACTTCATAGTTACAGCACGAATGGGTCATGACTCGATCGGGTCAGAACCATGCTCTCTCAGAATCCCAGCATGAAATAGTGTTGCGTATGGTGAGTGGCCACGGCATCCACTTACCATCAGGTGGATTGTGTGCTCGTTAGTCACCCAATGCTATAAAAATATGTCGGAGAAGGATGAGAATAGGTAGTATAGGCAAAAGGTGAAGAAAAATTATTTTAAAAAAATTCAAACATTCTGTGTTTTTTTTATCTTTTAAATTCAAATGCGTGATAATGCATTATTTTCACTGATTTTACTGCGAACGATATTTTCGTAAGGGTCGATCGATAGGCAAAAGCGTTGTTGCCAATATTTACTTGTATTTTTGAAAACTATATATGTATTTTTGAAAACTATATATATAATAAATACATTTAAATCGTTGAAAGGTGAGTTAGTAAGTATATAATAAATAATTTATTGTAACGCTTCGCTAAAACTATATTGTATAATATGAGAATAAAAAACCGGCCAAGAGCGTGTCAGGCCACGCTCAGTGTAGGGTTCCGCAGTTTCCAGTCCGTCACAATAAGTGTTCCCACTTATGGATTTAAAGGTGGGTATCCATTATGTTCGCGCTCCAGCAGCGCTCCGCGCTCCTGCAACTGCTCCCGGTAGTGGGTACTGTTGTTTCCATCTAAGTTCAAAATGATTTTCCTAGAAAGTCCTTATAAAGTTCTACTTTTCAGATTTTTTTCATATTTTCTAAACTTATGGTTCAAAAGTTAGAGGGGGGGGGACACATTGTTTTTTACTTTTGGAGCGATTATTTCCGAAATTATTAACATTATCAAAAAATGAATTTAGTAAACCTCTATTCATTTTTAAATACCTTTCCAATAATATATCACACGTTAGGGTTGAAATTAAAAAAAAATATCACTTCCCACTTTACATATAGGGGGGCTACCCTAATAAAACATTTTTTTCCAATTTTTATTTTACCACTTTGTCGGCGTGATTGATACACATATTTGTACCAAATTCCAGCTTTCTAGTGCTAACGAGAGATTAAGCGAGGACGGACAGACGGACAGACAGACATGGCGATACTATAAGGGTTCCTAGTTGACTACGGAACCCTAAAAACGAACGTCCGGGAATTCCCAGTAAAAAAATATTTGGCAAGCGAACTATAGACGGTACCATAAGAGATACTTAAAAGCGCTTCAGTTATATTTTGTTTTTGCAAGGTTTAGCAATTTTAATGAGCTGCAGGGATTAAAACTTATAAAAAATGTAACTGTTATATTCTTTATTGAACTAGATATTTAAAGGTAAGGCTTTTTATGCTCTTACTAAAACTTACCTGAAATTAGAACTTTAGAACTTATTTTGTACGTCATTAATAAACAGTTGATTTATTTAAGGAAATATTTTCGGTTACTCAAGCTCAGGGGCTAATCGCTCGCTGTAAATTTCACAGTGCGCGAGAAACCCGGTTCAATCGCCGCCGGCACCAATGAAATTGTTAATTGCAGTTTGAAGTTCTGATTTATCATGTGCTTAACGGTGAAGGGAAACATCGTGAGAAAACCTACATGTCTGAAAAATAAGAAAAAAAATATTTCGAAAATATTTGAAGTCCGCTAACACGCATTAGGGTAGCGCAGCGGACATTTCCTAGCCCTACCTTGAACTGACCCTCTCTGAAATGAACAAAATCAAAAATTTTTCATTTTTCGTTGCATTAAATTCAAAATGAGTTCATTGCTACGTCTTTTCCTCGGCCTCCGTGTATGTCTAGGAGTCCGCCTAATTAGGTAACTTACTCTTCACTATTATAAAGCTAAGCAACAGTGCACTTAGTTATATGTTGTGGTTTAAATGCTGAGAAAACGGGTACTGTTACTGAATAAGTGGCATTACATCTTAGTACTTAAGGGTTACAAAGTATCTCATTCTTGGTTTAAAGTCGGTTCACTTCAAAACCCACTCACTATCAGTTAGTAGTATTAGCACTATTAGTTAGGAGTAGTTGCCTACTAGTTGGAAAGAAGCTTTAAATCCTTGTAAAATTTAGTTTTCAATCTAATTTAATGAAAGCTGTGACATAATCAGATATTTAAAAAAAATGTTATATAATGTCATAAATATAATTATGAAATAATCTTAAAAAGCATGAAGATTATTAATTTAATCGTAAAATTGAACCCTAAGAATGATATTCCATTCCAGAAGAGATTAAAATGGGAAAAGGTTACTTTTGACTACTTGATTCAAAGCTAGTTCAGGTAATCATTGTGAAAATGTGAATTCGTAAAAGAGATAAAAAGAATCTTGACATGACAAGCGCTCCGCCCTGGCTTTGCCTGTGTAGGATTTATTATTGTGGCGTTATCTAGATGATCATCAAAGACCATTTATTTTAAAAGTCAGTTATTTCGATATTACAGACAGACATTTCAATTTTATTTATATGTATAGATGTATGATTACGAATGTAGTCAAACTGATATGTTCTCATTGTCATTATATTTTCGTTTGATTCTCATATAATTCTATACTCTTTCAACTATTTTATTGTATTCTAGACAGATGGAACTAGGGATTAAAAGAAGAAATTAATATATCGATTAAAAAATTAAATATAACCGATTTTTTGTTTATTGTAAATAAACCATTAAGAAAAGTAGATTATAAATATATTTTTGTTAAACACTCGCAACGAGATGCCTGTGTTAATCACTACTTTTCTATTTGTTGAATGTTTTTCCATTTTTAATACGTTGAATAGAGTACATTGTATTATTCCGACCGTCTTAAAAATTGATTCCATAGAACAGAACTAAACATGACGAAGGGAATGGTGTTGAAAGAACAATCAAGGGAGTTGGTGATACGTATTGTAATTATTTTGAAAGAGAATATCAAAATGGTAGACCCCTTTCGCCATTGGAAAGTGTGTGTGAGCGTGTTGCAAAAGCACTAGATATCAGCGTTGGTTCTATAACAAATATAACTAAAGAAGTCTATGGAAAAAGCGATTCCGAAAGAAATATGCCCTCAACGCCAAAGTAGAAAGGACATATATGACTATTATTTAAAAAATGAATTTCCTACAAAAAGGAAGACTTATTTGACGAAAGTTTTGAAGAAAATAGGATTCCCATTTTAAAAAGCGGACAAAAGAAAAGTATTGATGAAATGCACAAACACTGTTCCAGCGTGGTATAGCTTTTTGAGGGAAGCTAAGCGAGTTCTGGACTGGGGAAACGTAATATTTACAGATAAATTGTGGTTTAATGCCAACCGCACTGTATCAAAGGCTGGACGGATGACACCGCAGCGTATAGCAAGTCTAGTGGCTATAGTAAAACGAGAAAGACTGATTATTTGTCACACGGGTACTATGAAAGTATTTATTTGTTGAGCGGAGCGTTGCTGTATTTTAAATCGAAAAAATAAAACAAAGATTGTTACAAGGAGATGGATTCAGAAATGTTTGAAAGATGGTTGGAAGATTTATTGAGTAAGCTGGAGGAACCATCAGTGACTATAATGGATAACGCACCATATCACTCGGATAATAAATAAAATGCCTACTCAAGCCAACAACATTCTAAACTGACTTCATAATCATGACCACGACGTAGATGAATCTATGTTAACATGTGAGATGATCCGTATATTAAAACAAAATCGACAACCACCAAGATATATTGTGGACGAACTTGCAGCAGAATATGGGCACACAGTTCTAAGACTACCGCCGGATCACTGTCAGTACAACGCCAATGAATTAATATAGACAAATGTGAATGTGTACGCAGCTAGAACTAACACAAGTCCACGATTTACAGCAAATAAGATGCTGGGATTGCTGAATGATGCATATAACCACGTCACTGCTGAAAATTGTGAAAGTGTAGTAGTGAGGACTAAACACAATATTATGGCACTGGGAACGGAGATTTCGCTTTTGATAATAAAAGAGAACAAGCCTTAATTATCCATATCGGTGAATATTTGTCATCAGAAAAGGACATATGTCAGTAGATGATGAATAATTTTGTAAAAATAAACTTTTAAATATTTTTTGGTTGTATAATTTTCGATTTCCAAAATAATGTCTGCCAAATTTATTTTAAACTTTTTAAATAGAATTGTAATATGTATTCTAAATTTCTTTAAATAATAATAAACAATATTGCAAGATTTTTCGTGTACTCCGAAAGGATTATAATCGTGGGCGTATATATCTATATAATATTTAAGAATTGCACAAAAAATCATCGGTTTTCATTTATCGCCTTACCACATCCCTTACTCTAGAATACAATAACGTAGTGGAAGCAGTATAGCAACAAAAACTTTCGGTATAATTTAGTAGATATTTCGTCTCCGTGTGATCGCTAGAGCCTCGTTCGTTTGTTGTGTGAGCCTTGGTCTACATAGAGATCAAAGTAGTGCTTGGAGTGAGAATTAACTTCAGCCACTGTTGCATCTTTTAAAGAATATGCAATGTCATTTATTTGCAGAATAGTACATATTTACCGGATGGAGTGGATAGAACTAATCAAATCCATGATCATTTTTGAAAGGAAAACATTGTGAAATAAAAATAAATGAAACAAAACAGCGACACCAAAAGACAAATATACAGAATGGGTCCCACATATATGCAATAAATGAAACCACAAGTAATACTAGTCCGTAGAAGTGTAGAAAAATTAAATATTAAATTAAAACCCGTAAAATAAAAAAGTGAAATTTTCAAACAAAATAAATATTAAAATAAATTCAGTAAAAGTGAACACTCTGTTTAGACAACGTACCTTGACCCCTTGGAAGAGTGACAACGTTGCACGCGGGTGGCACGCCGACAAAAGACACCGCTGTCGATATGTCGCAATACCAATAGTTTGCACTGCGTGGCAACGTCGCTTTTTAATGTTCAAGGATTCATTTAAGTTCATTGAATCGTTGACTTAGTGACCCAATTCTATAGAGTGTTCAAATTTGCTTAAAATTAAATTCTACTTTTTGACCTAATTACTGGACCGATTACGTTCATTTTTTGTATATCGTCAGCAAAGGCGATAACAAGTATATGGTTTCATTTATTGCATATATGTGGGACCCATTCTGTATAAATACATCGGATTTATCCTACGAGAGAACGAGATGGGATGTTGTTGATTTTACGCTACTACAAAGCCATTTTGCTCGCAATTTTCTGAACGCATCATTTTTTTATTTTATAGGATAGGCTGGCAAACGAGCATTTCTGAGTTGATTTTGTATTTTTATTTATAGGCTTATATTGGCTAATTTATCAACACGTCACTGAAATTGTTAGTTTATAGTTTTAAAGCGCCATTGATGCAAAAGTGAAATTATTCAATCCATATTTTTTTTGCCACTGAAGTATAGGAATAGACTGAGTGTGGCAGTTGAATGGATGGACCACCATTCAACTTCTATACTAGAAGAAGTATGTCAATAACTACTATACGTAATCATTGACAATCTAAAGAAACTAAATTAAAAAAAAATTGAAGATATATATATTTTACAGGTGGTGGCGACGTTAGAGTATCCATCGCCTCATTCATCCTGGGGTGCCATAAGATACGACTATGGGAAATCCTTGCAAATTCTGACGGCTCTCAATAGATTGCGGTATAACCATCTCGCTTACGTCAGACATAAAATATCCAGAGTGGCAACGAGTAGTCAGGCCATTTGGAACTGAGACTATCTGTCTGGACTTTGGACGGGTTTGGTGGGTTTTTTTTTATCTTTTTTAAGCTGACTAGCATATAAAAGTGCTAGTGAAATAATATTAGTTTATTTCGAACACGCTTACACACGTATTCAGTTCAGGGCATTTTCTCAATTGCGTAAACTCTATAAAATAGTTCAAACGGTCTCTTCCGCCACATTTACGATATGCGAATGTATTTTTCAACAGCTTCTAACCAATTGGCACTTTAAAGTAAACGATTTAACAAGCACACATAAATAGGCGATCGAATAAATAGAATGGCAATAGTTCAAGATAAACCTTAACAATAATATAACGCCGAAAATAAAAATTAGTTTGTGTTATTTATCTATATATATATATATATATATATATATATATATATATATATATATATATATATATATATATATATATATATATATATATATATATATATATTTATGTTTTTCCTGCAATTGCTTTTAATTTTCCACAATTGGTAGAAACTTTAACACTACTTAATTTATGAGATTTATCTGTAAGTTTTCCAGTATGACAATATAAAATAAATGTAACCCATATTTTTCGCTCCATTTAACTTCACTCCCATTTTATCAAACATAATAAAGATATTTGCATCATATGTTTCAATTTCTCATTTTTTAAATTTGAGGCAGCGTCTACTCTTCAAACATTTAAGATGTAATTTTAATATCAAATTATGAAAAGAAACAATATTTTGACAGATTGGCTAAGCGTTGTTATCCCGTGGAACGTGAGGTAGATTTTTTTTAAGGTATAAGGGTGAAGAACGGGCTCACAGTATACCTGATAGTAAGTGGTTGCTGTGGCCCATAGACAATTTACATGTATTTTCGACTAGGAATTAAAATGCAAATGCATTGTCACCCGTAAGGACTAAGATGGTATGCCTCGTTTCCAGTAAAAAGAGTCTCCGGTTCTCTACACTCACGATAATAAACACAGCAGCATTAAGCTACTATTTTACACTGGTATTCTGTGAGACAGTGGTCTTGCCCCGATCGAGCCGATCCATTCGTGCTACAACTATACTACAAATATAACAGCAGCATGGCTCTACCACACATGTTTTTTGCTTTAATTATGTTGTTCTTATTCCATATTAGCATAATTCAATATTAATTAAAAATAACTCTTGAAAGTGCCACTCTTGCAGATAAGAACTATCGGTAATATAGATAGAACTACTAGAAATATTCCAGGAAAACTTTCTCGTCTTTGCCCTAGGTTTATCAGGAATTTTAATAATTTTTATTGACTGTGTTTTGTGTATAATTGTTTTGTATAAAAACAATTTGTGAGTCTATTTTGTATTTATATATATATATATATATATATATATATATATATATATATATATATATATATATATATTTCGGTGGGGACGATGATGTTCGATGGAGCCAGAGTGACCGATATAGCCTAACGGATTAGTAAGCTGAAGTGGCAATGAGCCGGCCATATAGCTCGAAGAACAGACAACCGTTGGGGAAAGAAGGTTCTAGAGTGGCAGCCTCGTACCGGTAGACAAAAAGTGTAGGGCGACCCCCCACTAGATGGAGTGACGACCTGATAAGACATGCAGGAAGTCGATGGATGCAGGTGATGGTGATGATATAATATATTCCCACATTGAAAATTAATTTATGGGCAACAACGCTTTTGCCTACGGATCGACCCTTATGAAAACGTCGTGCGCAGTAAAATCGGTGAAAATAATGCATTACCACGCATTTTAAATTTAAAAGATAAAAAGCACAGAATGTTTGAGTTTTTTCTTAATTAATTTTTCTTCACCTTATGCCATACTACTTATATATTTTTTTTTATAGAAGAGGGGGCAAACGAGCATGCGGCTCACCTGATGTTAAGTGATTACCGCCGCCCATGATCAACCGCAACACCAGGGGAATTGCAAGTGCGTTGCCGGCCCTTTAGAAAGGAGTAAGCTCTTTTCTTGAAGGTCCCCAGGTCGCATCGGTCCGGAAAAATCGCCGGTGGTAAACTATTCCACAGAGAGGTTGTACGCGGAAGAAAACTCCTTTTGAAACGTACAGTGGTGGACCGCCAAGCATCCAGATGGTGTGGATGGTATCGGGACGTTTACCGCGTAGTGCGTTCACGAAATTTGGCGGTTGGGATTAATCCGAACAATTCCTCAGAGCACTCTCCATGGTATATGCGAAAAAAAATGCAAAGGGATGCAACATCTCTACGCAATGCCAGTGAATCGAGCCGATCGGAAAGCACTCGGTCGTCGACGATTCGAGCCGCTCTGCGCTGGATGCGGTCAAGTGGAAGGAGCTGGTACTGGGGAGCCCCAGCCCAGAGATGGGAACAGTATTCCATGTGCGGCCGAACCTGCGCCTTGTAAAGTTGCAGGCGGCGCGGCGTTATATACTGTACTACTACTATACTATACTATACTACTACTATATTCATCCTTCTCTGCTGGAATTCTGTGACAGCGTGGTCCTGACCCGATCGAGTCGACCCATTCGTGCTATAACTATGTAGTTTGGCTGGTTATTGCAAAATAACCTTATATAATATAGGGAATTAACTCCTAACTAAATAAACTAAAACCGTGGTGAGAGATTTAAAAAATTTGTTAGCATGCGATAAAATCTGTATAAATTGTTTTATTCTAAGCATTAATTTTTAAAAAAAATTGGTTGTAAATTACATAAAACACCATATTTAAAAGTCTACTTGAAATTAATTGCTCTTGTTTCCGAAACTCGGTTTCAGAAATACGTGTCCGGAATTAAGCATCTATTTGTATTCGTGTTTGTTACTGTTGTTATGTTTAGGATACTGTTTTACTGTTAGAACTATTTACATTTCTTCTTTTATTATAAGAAATATATAGTATTATTAAAAATAATACTATATATTTCTTAAAGTAGAATGTATATTATATTATATAAGTTATATTTTTTAAATGGTAACATACTATTGCATCTCACGGACATCTGGACACATCTGGACCACTACGAAAAAAGAAGCCGCTAATTGTATTTTTACCGCTGGGTGCTAAGATGTTTTGTTATTTTTATTGGCAAATATTTATAAACTTGTGGTTTACTCTTGTGCTAGGATGTTTTTATTAATGTACGCTTGTCCAGGGCGTGTTAGTGGAGATGGAGATCACATGTCCTAAAGATATTATGTTTTTCGGACGTTTCCATATAATGTTTTCCCATATGGTGTAATTGTGAATTTAAAAATATTGAAATTAACAGTTTCGATGCAGCCGGCGGCGAAGCGGCGTTTAGCAACCTGTGCTACCACGATTATTTCGTTTATAAAATAAAATAAGCGGTGTAAGAGAACCAATCATCCCATTTCGTTCCATGGATGATGTAAGAGTTAACTACGGGAAATGCCAGAAATATAATATGGCGTCCGATAAACGACAGTATAACCGGCTTTTATGCACAAGAAATACAGCAATCGTCAAACCGACTGCTACATGGGACGATTCGGCCGAATCCTCTCGTTATCTGAAGGGACCCATTTCCAGCAGTAAAGAGCTGACGAAGAAGCAGCAAACAGAAATATATGAATATGAAGTGACAAACGAACTAACAGTCAACCTGACGGTGACCACTGCAGCCCACTGACACCTGCAACTTCTAACAAAAGGCAACAGATGCGTTGCTGTTTACAAGGATTAAGATGTAGTGCCTCCCAGTCTATAATTATAACGGCTCTCTATACCGTTCAGACTGAAACACAACCGCATAGGCACCACTGGTTAGTGGCAAAAAAATATAAGATAGTGGCAGCAACTCACACGAACTATTTGGCAGAAAAGGAGTGCTGTCGCCTAGTTTTATAGATTGTTATATTTTTAAAACTTACGATGTGTTTTTGTACAGCTTTGATCGGGGCTCTTATACCCCAACTCCGAATTAATTTTTATTGCTATCTCTTCTGGAACTGGTTGTCTAGTTTCAATGAAACTTAGCACAGATATTTATGTAGATAGATAGATTTTATATTTACACTAGCTTGCCAGGCAGACGTTGTTCTGCCCTGTTCGACGACAATTTGTCCTATTAATGTCCTATTAAATATCCTTAAATCCACGAAAAAAAACATTGTGGGCAAAAAAACTATTCCATCTCTCAAATTGGACCAAACTGCACACGGTGTGCAAATTTGATCAAAATCGATTTAGTAGTTTAGAAGTCCATCGCGGACAAACAACGTGACACGTAATTTATATATATAAAGATTTATAGCTAGCATTGCGATCTGCTAGTATATGAGAGTTCTTCAGACTTTAATTTGATATTCTCGCGTCAGTTTATTGAAGTGAAAACTTCTTTGGGCACGTTGGACACTATTGTGATGGGGAAAAAGCACTAAGCTCGCGCGACCTTCGATATATACGCGATATATAAGTAATGTCTGAGCGTGACACACAGACATATATACTAAAATAATGTTTACAAGTTAGTACGGCTAAGAATTTTTCATTTTCTTGGTTCGTCTAAATGTTGTATATATCTCTTACTGATAAAAATTGTAGGTTGAACGTGTTCATTATATTAAAAAAAATTCAGTTATGTAAGAATATATATTTAAATATATATCAAACATTTCTTGCCCTTAAAATTATGTTTTATTTATAAATTACAACTTCTGTCCACTTTTAAACGCAACACGGACATGCCTAGTACAGTATACACGTATAAATGGAATAACCCAGAATATACATATATTCATGGAATAACCCAGGGGTGTGCTTTAATAAATAAACAAGATGAGCCCATTTGCAATTATGACTTAAATGTATCCGTACAGTTTAGTTTAAAGGATTTACGGCTTTGAAATGAGACACGTGTAAAAGAGACCCTTGTAATTTAGTAAGATATTTTATACGTACTCCTATTTACATATTTTTAATATACCTGTTACAGTGAATATTTACAGAATTTAGATGAAAAGTGACAAACAAACTTTAAATCAACCATTACCTGATGGTAAGTGGCGACATCCCATGGATACCTGCAACCAACTTTAAACAGAGAAGTCTAGAGATGTGTTTTCAGCTCTGAGAACTAAGATGGTATTCCTCACAGCCTGTACATGTTCTCGATCTCTATATTCTTCCGACTAAAACACAGCGGTCCGAGCGCCGTTATTTGGAAACAGAAATAGGTCAGAAGGTGGTGTGTACCCAGACGGACTCCTAGGCAGAGAAGAAAAAAGAACTGCAGAACCTAGGGAAAAATGCTTTTAGTAAATTTTACTGTAACTTAGTTTGCATTTTTGTGTTTTACCCTTAACTACTACTTCCAGAAATTGATCCTCCATTGTGGAAATATTTTACATACAAATTGCAAATAGACAAACATATAAGCCATTAAAATACTAGTTCCATGCGGGATTAGAACCTATTGACGGTATCCCAAAACTGGAAAAAATCGTTCGCAAATATGATGGAACGAAAACGAGGCACAAAAGAAATCTTTATGCTTCAATTTGTTGCGCAAACTTAGTTTTATAAAACCGTGCAGGAATTTATGCCGAGGGTTGTGTTTTAAAACTAGGAATTTTCTGTTTTGGCTGAGATACCCGCATAAATTTCATTATTTTGCAGTAAAAAAATAAGATAAAAAACACTAACAACCCAGCGCTATCATGTGTAATTAGAAAATACAATTATTTTGCTTACAACACCCAATATTTATACGCGGTAGAGCCACGCTGCAGCTATATTATAGGTATAACATCAATGGTTTCGTTCGACCGGGGGTGGATCAAACTTAAAGTATAAATAAGCAAGTGCTTATAAATTCTCTGAGGATAACAACCAAAATAACAAAAAAGCGGTCTAGGTGCGACCCGACAGGTCCACACGTCTAACTTCCCATTGGAAAGAACAAGAAAAACATCATAATATGTTTTAATATTTTATACAATTTTTCGTTCGGCACAAAAACAACTTGACCGATTTTGTTCATAATTTAATGAGGTCAAAGTTACATAATTATGTGTTAAATGAAACTGGTCCCATGTCAATATCACTCTTTGTTCACGAGGCGAAAATGGAATCCGAACATACATACATACATACGTACATGTGCACACACGGACGTACTCTTAAAAACCATACTATTGAACTCTAAAGACCTTGAAACATAAGGATATGTTAAAACTTCTAATTTGCAAATTCGGACCCATTACAATAACTTCCCACTAGGAAGTTAAAAAAATCAAAGTACCCTGTTTATTTAATACTGCTTCATAACCGTCAATATCTCAAAAGGAAAAAAAAATATTTTTCGTAACTACATCCAACGAATCTGCGTGATTATAATCAATTTATGAATTACGATATGATTCTGGTACACAGCTAATAACTGTGCAGGCAAATTGCCACAAGTATACACGCTAATTAATGTAAAGTCATTAACAGGTCCAAATCCACTCCTAGCTGACCGTCCAAATCTTACCTTGTTTGAATATATGATTAGCGTATTATTATGGTTACCATGTGACAATATTCTGCTTGTACACAATAATACGCGCTAAGATTGGGTCCAGGGCAGGGTGTAATATTTAAATAAATTTCCTTTTTTATACGTCATGTTGAACTATTTGCTTTTTACTGTAACTAAACTATCCAACAATGGCTCAGTTTTGCAATGAGCAAGGTATGTAGAATATATTGAACCTAACGACGACGTAACGATATAATGCTGGCACGTAGGTAGTTATAAGATATTATATGTGAATAAAATCGGGGAAATGCACAGTAGCAGTGCTAGACTTTGAGGTAACCAAAACACTATATGACACGTCTATGTGGTTTTGCAAAATGGCAGATATTTTGGCTCAACATTTATAAAACAATTATAACACAGGGCATATAAATATTCTAACCATGGTTGGTGTCAAATCAATAAAACAAAAGTTTAACGTATTGTTCTATTCAACTAGCGAGAGCTAATTAGGTTATTTTAATTTCGATAAAAGCATTTCCAAGCATTTTTAATATAGGTAATTTTTTATCCCAAAAATAATTAAAACTACATAAATTACAGTCACAATAAACCTGTACGGTCAAAACAAACTGAAATGGTCCGTAACTTAAGGCAATAAGACTTTTAAGAGTGCAGTTTTACTTGTATTATTACTAATTCTGTCTTACAATAAAAATAAAGAAAAATGAACTTTATTTCAAGCACGATAAAGTCTTTACGTTCGTGGATTTGTACTGTGACCACAATGTTCTTCCGGAATCAGTATAACTAATTTGATAAATAGTCAGTGCATAAAAATGTTTAACTAAAAATTCAGTGTATGTATTTTTTTGTGACTATAACATAATATACTAATCGGGGTGTCTGAGGGTGTGCGTTAATTATGTTACATATTGTTGCACTATATTATGGTTTTAGCCTGAATGGATTAACTCAACCGGGGTAGGACCTCGCTCTCACAGAATACGAGCATAAAATAGCAGCACGTTATATTCAAAAAGGCCTCAAAGTATGGTCGTAAGTCATTTGTATTCATCGACTCCCTAAATGTTTTATCAGGTTGTCATTCCCTATAGTAGTCTAGGTCACCCAACATTGCGCTTGCCAGAAATTAGCTAGCACATAAGAACCTTCCTTTCTCCATTGAGAACAATACAAGCTTTAGTAGCAAGAAAGTGCTTACTTAAACCTTGTAAATAGCAGATTTGAGAATGACAATTACAGTACTTCAACTTTTTAAAATAATGTTGAACAAGGTGGCCACTTACCATTATGAAAACTAATGGTAGTAAGGATAACATTAGTAACATATTTATTTATTTAGTTATTTCACAAAACATCTATAGGGTAAGGTAGTATGCTAGTTATGTAAACTTAAATATCGTATCATTAAAATTAATTATTTAATAAACAAAATGGTTTTTCGAAATACCTTTCCTGAACATTAAAATAAAAAAATTTCACTTCTATGAAAATATTTTTTACCTTACAGACGACACTAAGGATCATGGGAGCATTTGCCGTAGCTGTCACGCTTGGCAGCCGGGTTGGCAACTAGTGCCTTTATTTTTTATTTGTTGCAGAAACGCTGCTGCCCAGTGCACTTTATGGGATTTAAATATTTTTTGCATGCCCCTAAAATCATAATAAGAAAAATAATTAAAATACAATGGCAGAGACAGAATTCAAATGTAAAGTAACGTCACGATGAACGTGACCAAATAGAGATTTGAAAGCACTATACTTTATTCTGTACGTTGTGGAAATTCTTCTAATAGGAGCAAGAAGGTTGAGTAAGGGAGTGACTGCTCTGTGTCACATTACGTCGCGCTATGCAGAGTTTGTTACTCTTGGTTGGTTTGTCGATTTGCGTTCTCAATCTCTTCTGTTATAATCATGGCATTACGTTTATCAAGTTATACTATAACCGGATCGTATTATGGTACGTTTTAACTGCATCTACGCTACTTTTAATGTGCAGTGCGGTAAGCTGTTTTATTGATGACTAGTGACGCACCTCGGCTTCGCCTGGATAGGATCTGGTGTTATTTAGATTTAAAATAATCAAAGACCTTTCATCAATTTTTCGATTTTTCTAAAAAATGTTTTTCAGATAAATTAAAGCTTTAGTCCCTTCTGGCATAACTTTCTACCTGCTTGTAAAGCTTCATCACAACCAGTAAAGCCATTCAGAAGGTTAGCCCGGATGTACAGATAAACACACAGACAATAATTTTTTTATAATTAAGACAATTTTTAATATTATGTAATGTTATATGTTTAGTCAAATAAAATGGATAGACGTGTTGTGCTGCATATGTCTTTAATTATACTACTGCTAAAAATAACAATTAAGATTAATATTATTATATAATATGTCGTGCGGGCTGCTCTACTTCACAATTATCTGCTCTCACTCTATTATTATTTTTAACAATAGCTTCTAGCGTACTTTTCGAAATGTCAATTTTACAGCAATATTACAAACAAATGAATCCAAATATAAGCAAATGAAGTAACCAATTAAGGCAAACTTAGTAAACTAACGACGAACTCATAACTAGATAAAAAGATTGCTATTTGCTATTTTATATTTTCTAAATAATTTTACGTAATAGAATACAGCCACGCTGCAACTATATTATAGTTTTAGTACGAATGTATCGGCTGGTCCGGTTTCATTATGCTTTCACAGAATACCAGCGTTAAATAGTAGCTTAATGTTGCTGTGTTTCGTATGGCAATTAAAGAGAACTATAAACCCTATTTATTTTTAATGGTATCGAAGCTTTTCATCTTAGTCCGCGGGGGTGACTTCACTTACCATCAGGTGGACTGTGAGCTCGTATGTCCATATTATAACGAAAAAGTCTTGATCTTCGTCATCAACCTATAAATTGTCCATAGGACACAGACATCTAGAAAGATCTTTTCTAATTGCTATAAATGGTTTGTTTCGTAATATACAGCAAATAGCTCAAAGAATTTCACAGCTATCGGTTTTTTCGTCCAGTTACATAACCACATATTAGATACTATGTAAGCGATGATAACCTAATATTAGGGTTCGGACTACAATATATATCTATATATATATATATATATATATATATATATATATATATATATATATATATATATATATATTCAACTACTGTGATATTCTCAATCGTGGCCGCTCAACATATTTTAATCCAAGCTTGTTATTTCCCACAACATTCCACTGAAAATTTTCCACTAAGGACTTAGTATTAAATTTATTGTTAGCTTAATATTTTGAGTATAAAAATGCTCAGTGGGCAGATATAAGTACTTAGTAAAAGAGGTTTTGAAAAATAAGTTTTATTATCTATGTTAAAACTGTTCAGTGGGAAGAGTATTCAACGACCTTGATAATGTAATCCGTTTGATATTCGGACCAAGAGACTTCATTTCAAATTCGAATAAGGAAAGTTAATCTACGTTTGCTCGTTTTGCTTTTTCGTCTCTTTGGTACACTTTTATAAGACAGATAATAATTTTCTCTTCAAAAGAAACCAAACAAACGATGATTATTAAAGTTTATCGTAAACAATATACGCCTATAAAATAAACTAAGCCACAGCCTTCCTTTTAGTGTCTTTATGTTTCATCATCCTCATTATCAATGCAGCTTAGCATTAGTTTACTAATCACTATGGGCTCTACAAATTATAATATGATCAACAAGTTTCCTTGTGGAAAAATGGATTTTATTAGTTAGATTTTGTGATTATTTCTTAAATACGTGTGTATGTATGAAAATATGTATGTGTGTACATAATATGTGAGGATTTCATAAGTTATAAATAAAAATAAAATCATTATAGACTATTAACTATGTCATTATTATCATATGATATATATTTGATGATGATTATATGTATTTTATAGCAAAACCGAATTAAAAACAAAAATAAATAATTTCCTACTAATGCTTCAGAAGTATCTGTAAAACAGTGTTTAGAATTATAGCCCAAACTTCTAAAGTTATTTTATGGAAATCATTATTTTTTGTTTATCTGATGTCAAAGATTTTTAAATCTTTTTTTGTAAACTAAAGAACACCACAGGCTCAAGGAAAGAACTGGATCGTCGTCTAAATAGTTAAATAAAAAGATTTCATTCCCTCCATTGCCACCTTTATGGAGAAAGCTTTTGCTAAAATTAATATTGGACCACCCCTGAAGTACATAACCTATTTAATAACAGAAGAATCATTAAGTTTGGTTCACACGTTGACGAGAAATGGTTGAACATATAATAAAAATTACGCGTCGAATATAGGACCTTTTAGAAATATTACAGTAAGTTCTCATTTTTAGAACTCGGATAGAAATCAATGAAATTAGGTATATAATAATATAAAAGATTTAGTAGATAGTTTTTTTTAAATTAAAGTCAAAAATGAAATTACAGTCCACCTAGTGATAAAAAGCAACTGCAGTTCGTTAACACCAGCAGTCAACTTCAAACTTAAGCCGGCAATACACGTTGGCCAAGCCTCAGCCAACGCGAGCGTAGGCAAATTGATACAAGGCGAGTACTACAGTCTACACGTTGGTCAAGTTCGAAAGAGACCAATTCCAAGGCCAATGTTCACGAGTTTTTGTGGAGCTATCTACATGTTGGCCGTAATTAGTTGTCATTGAGAATTGGGACGATATGGACGACGTAGAAATTATTGCCGCAACTGCAATTTATTTAATGAGTGCATATTATAATTATTATATCAGTGTACTCCGTAGTAAAGTCTTTGGGGTTCCAAAAAACGGGTTCATTTTTGTATATTTCCAAAAACTTAAAGGTGTCCTCGTTAGTACAGAGTGACATTGTCGAAATTATTTAAACATAGAGTATTTTTATATAGGATTAAAGTTGCAATTTAATTAAAAAATACCTATATCACCGGGACGGACGCCTGACATGGCCGTCAACATGTGGACACGACTTGCCGAGCATAAGCGAGCGCCTTTGATTTGTGCAGAAAAACCGACACCGTTCCGAAGTGAACGAGCGGTAGCGAGCGATCCCGAGTGGCGGCAAGACACGCCAAACGAACCGTATACACGTTGGCGCTCGCCTGCACTCGGCCAGCTAGGCGAGCGTCGACGAGTAATGGCGAGGATAGACCAATGGGGTGTCTATACGTTGGTACTTGCCTTCGCTCGGCCAACATGTATAGCCGGCATTAGCATTACGCTACGCTTGAAATTAACATAAGAATAGCCGGCAAATATTAATTTTATTATTTACATTAACACCCTTAGGTTGCGACAAATAACATTAAACTACACGTTCACTGACTTCCTGCAGGATACTTGAGGTTAATTTGAAATATAAGAGATGCAAAGACCTTTGTATAGATAAAGATACTGATCTTTGTTATTCTTTGTATACGTTCTTTGTACTTTGACCTCATTAGAGTTCGCGACGTACATTGTTTGCGCACATCTCACGCCGGCAATACACGTTGGCCAAGCCTCAGCTAACGCGAGCGTAGGCAAATTGACACAAGGCGAGTGCTACAGTCTACACGTTGGTCAAGTTCGAAAGAGACCAATTCCAAGGCTAATGTTCACGAGTTTTTGTGGAGCTATCTACATGTTGGCCGTAATTAGTTGTCATTGAGAATTGGGACGATATGGACGACGTAGAAATTATTGCCGCATCTGCAATTTATTTAATGAGTGCATATAATTATTATATCAGTGTACTCCGTAGTAAAGTTTTTGGGGTTCCAAATAACGGGTTCATTTTTGTATATTTCCAAAAACTTAAAGGTGTCCTCGTTAGTACAGAGTGAAATTGTCGAAATTATTTAAACACAGAGTATTTTTATATAGGATTTTAAAGTTGCAATTTAATTAAAAAATATATCACCGGGACGGATGCCTGACATGGCCGTCAACATGTGGACACGACTTGCCGAGCATAAGCGAGCGCCTTTGATTTGTGCAGAAAAACCGACACCGTTCGGAAGTGAACGATCCGTAGCGAGCGATCCCGAGTGGCGGCAAGGCACGCCAAACGAACCGTATACACGTTGGCGCTCGCCTGCACTCGGCCAGCTAGGCGAGCGTCGACGAATAATGGCGAGGCTAGACCAATGGGGTGTCTATACGTTGGTACTAGCCTTCGCTCGGCCAACATGTATAGCCACCATTAGAAGTCTACAGCTGCATTGTCACCTCTCAGTATCAAGATAGAATATCCCTCGAAACTCGGGTCGCTTGATAACAGGGCTGCAGACTGTCTGACCTCCATTATATTTTATATAATAACATCATAAAGTATCTCAGTAAATTTTATAACTTTGAATGTTTGAAAGGAACTTGTGAACAAAAATTCATATATTCAACGTCAGTTACACAAATCCTTTCTGAAGCTATTATCTTATAACTTGCTTTTTGCTATATCTGCCGTTGTATTGGTTGGTGAAACATATGTGTCGACTTCATGCGAGTGGTAGCTGTAAGAAAACCTTAAGAAATATCCTTGGGAAGATCATATATATTTGTTTATTTTGGTGAATTTAATGTAATGATAAATGGCCATTGTTTATATAATTATAGAGGGATACACAGGATATTACAGAATAATAAAATGACTCGGTATCATAGCATAAGAGACTCTCAAGGCTGCGGTCAAAAGCCTCTCAACGTGAGACCCCATTCCCTTGAGGTGAGCAGCAGACTCATGACACGCGCTGCTCTCTCTCTCCTTAGTGTGACGTACATTCACTGTGGCTGGATTTTATCGTATTCTGCATGGCGTTTACACGCATTGCAATTCGCAACTTTGGTCAATGTTTGTGTTTACGCACTACCAAGGGCCACCTTCTTTTACTGGTTCTGTTATAAATCGCTGTATAAGTGAGTAATTGCTATTGTAAGCATTATGAAAGTAAATAAAAGTGATGTTTCATACAATTCAAGCGTCTTTCTTCGGTACTACAAATTTCTTGCAATTTATAAAATTCCGATATGTAAAGTAATGTAAAGTAAAGCTACAGCCTATATACGTTCCACTGCTGGGCACAGTTCCTCCCCTCATTTCTGAGAGGGTTTTAGGGCAAGGGAGTGTCCGCCGCGCTGCCCCAATGCGTGTTGGCGAACTTCACATGTCTTCGAAATATTTTTTTCTTATTCCTCAGACATGCAGGTTTCTTCGCGATGTTTTCCTTCACCGCCAAGCACGTGATATATAAGCAATTAAAATTGCAATTAACAATTACATTGGTGCCGGCGGGCGTCGAACCCGGGTCATTCGCGCTTCGTTAAGCCGGCTATACATGTTGGCCGAGCAAAGGCGAGTACCAACGTATAGACACCCCATTGGTCTAGCCTCGCCATTTCTCGTCGACGCTCGCCTAGCTGACCGAGTGCAGGCGAGCGCCAACGTGTATACGGTTCGTTTGGCGTGCCTTACCGCCACTCGGGATCGCTCGCTACCGCTCGTTCACTTCGGAACGGTGTCGGTTTTTCTGCACAAATCAAAGGCGCTCGCTTATGCTCGGCAAGTCGTGTCCACATGTTGACGGCCATGTCAGGCGTCCGTCCCGGTGATATATTTTTTAATTAAATTGCAACTTTAAAATCCTATATAAAATACTCTGTGTTTAAATAATTTCGACAACTCTGTACTAACGAGGACACCTTTAAGTTTTTGAAAATATACAAAAATAAACCCGTTATTTGGAACCCCAAAGACTTACTACGGAGTACACTGATATAATAATTATAATATGCACTCATTAAATAAATTGCAGATGCGGCAATAATTTCTACGTCGTCCATATCGTCCCAATTCTCAATGACAACTAATTACGGCCAACATGTAGATAGCTCCACAAAAACTCGTGAACATTGGCCTTGGAATTGGTCTCTTTCGAACTTGACCAACGTGTAGACTGTAGCACTCGCCTTGTATCAATTTGCCTATCGCTCGCGTTGGCTGAGGCTTGGCCTACGTGTATTGCCGGCGTTATATTTACAGCGAGCGTTAACCATCTGGGCTACCACGGCTCTATCCGATGTGTAATTAAATTAAATTAGTTTGCAGCAGCAATTTTAAAAAGCATTCAAGGCAAGCCGTCCTGATAGTTCGCCAGTTATTCTGCAGAGGACTACGGTCAAGTTCGTCCGAGGTTTGGTTGCTTGGCATTCACGGCACAGGGCGCGTGTACTTCCCCCACATTTGTTTATCATGGGAGAGCGAAGGCCCTGTATCGGGTATTTTGTGTAAATTCTGTGAGCCTTTTGCAAGAGGTAGGGGACTAATTAATAAGGAATTGACTGATGGGAATATGATACAAGTGGAATAGAGACGATTTAATGTTCTTAACGCTTTTGAGTCCTTTCTTCGTGAACGGGTTTTTTAGTTTAAAACAATTATAAGGCTTTCGATTGCTCCGGAGAATATTCATTCTCCCAAGAGACACCTAAAATAGCTAAGTTACTAAACAAACACAGTAAGGGTCCTAACTAAGACGATCACGCCCTAAAATTATTAAACGGCTTAGAAGAAAACCTTAAGAAATATCCGTGAGGAGATCAATTATATATTTGTTTATTCTGGTCACGCAAAATTTAATATAATAATATACGGCCATTTCTTATATAAATAAAGAGGGAGGAGCGTTACAGGGTGATAAGATTACTCGGTATCATATAAAAGACTTACTCACTTGTAAGTTGTGCTTGTTATTAATTTTTATAATAAATGATTTAAGTTGTGTTTATTAAATTTTAACTCATTGTCGTCTTATTAATCGTACGCACTAAATATTTGACAGAATTGTGATTTTGAATTCATAGAAATAATTCTAATTTAAATAGCATTTTTATATGAGAGTTTCGAATAATTTTTTTATTACGTCCACGCAAATTCTTTTCAATTTAGAATGATGAAAGTTAATTGACGTCTGCTCTCTTTAAATTTCCTGTCGTTTATTATTAAGCTTTAACATCCATAAATCAAAATTGATTTCGCCTCAAATTTTATAGTATTCATTTCAGTTTTAATGATTTCGTATTACAGGCAGTTCTTATAACGCCTTATGAAATATTTATAATAGTCCCACTGTCAAATACCAGCCCCTCATAAACCCATGATAGATAGCGTCATAGGGCGTGGCAAGCAGTTAGCAGCCACAATTTTTATTATTATGAATTGTTATTAGGATGTTCCAGGCGCCTACTTCCTGTTTCATTTCGCTCTGTTCAGCGCCCAAATATTACTTTTTTGATAAAATAAGGGTGAGAAACCAGCACACAGTCCACATGATGGTTAGCGGATGCTGTGACCCATACAAATCTATTTATTCAGAATTAAGAATCAAAATGCAAAAGCGTTTTCACCCCTAAGGACTAAGACGAATGCCTCGTTTCTTTTAAAAGGGGTCTCCGGTGCGCTACGCTCACCATGCGAAACGCAGCGGTATTAAGCCGCTATTTTATGTTGTTATTCTGTGAAATCGTGGTTCTAGCATAGTTGAGCTAAATCATTTATGCTACAACCCCAATAATGCTGTAGCCTAGTTCTAACAAGTGGAGAACTCGTTACGTACTTGCTCGTTACGTCCGTTAGCTTTCTACCTTTTTGAGAGTATTAGTGCTATGGAGCAAGTATTCTACAAGCCTGCTTCAGTACGTGTTCTTTTTTAACCCGTAAAACAGCTGAAAGTGGGCTACTCCCACTGTAGCATCTGTCGGAAGCCATGAGTTGTTTCCAGGTTTTCTACCGGAACTTACAGTAAACTCGATGATAAGTAGCTACTGCAGCTCGAAAACACCTGGATCCAACTTCAAATAAAGAAGTCTGCAGATGCATTGTCACCTCTGAAGACTAAGATAGAATGCCTGTACGCTTGTAATTATTCTGTCTCCCTTCATATCAGAATAGTGCACACAAACAGCAGTTATTTGACGTCTGTAGTAGGTACGATTGTGGTACCTGTCCAGACAAACTTCTAAACAGAAAAGAGTCTGACTACCTAGTGAAAAATATTAGATATTATAAGAAATTTCTACGTGGTAGAGCCTCGTTGTAGCTATGTTATCGTTGTAACACAAATACAAGAAGGTGGTCTCGACTGCGGAAGCACCACGCTCTCGCAGAATACCAGCGAAAAATGGCAGGTTAATGCTGCTGTGTTTCGTATGGTGAGTGCAGAGACCCGGAGAAAATTTTTAATAGAATCGTGGCATTCTACACTTGTCCTCAGGGTCTACATTAATTTAGACACCTTCATCTATTCTTATTCGAGAAAAGAATTAGATGTCTGTGGTCCATAACATTTATATATCAGTCGGACTCATTGAGTTATAATGTACTACGTACTAGAGAAGCTATTCCAAACAAAAATTGTGCACTACTCGTATGTCTTCGCGCATGCGCGGTAATAGTAGAGTCGCGCATGCGCAGTTGGTATAAACGCGCATTGCGCTTGCGCGGTCGGTTTTTGTTATTATAGATTATACGTAAGTAGAATGGTCAGTATGTAATAATTGTTTATTTATATTGTATTGTTAATTATATCGAGTACAATTTTTTAAATTGTTTTTTATTTTGTATATGTGCTAATTTAATATAATATTACATAATATTATGTCAGAATTACATTTTAATGATATTTTTATCTGAATATTTTAAAAGGTATCTATGTCAAATATAAAAAAAACGTACTAAATGTATGTTTAACAAAACTTATTAACATAAAATTTAAATTACAAATATATTTATTTAAATTAGAATCATAAATGTTGTAAATAATCGTTCATAAATGCTGGGCACGCGAGAGTTAAAAATGGACGAATTTATTCCACTTTGACTTTGATGTGGAAACTTAAAAATAAAATAAAAGAATAATAAGCGGATTTAAACATGGAAATTTTTGCCAAATCATAATAACTTATATATGTTTCTATAAAAAAATGTGTATAATAATATATTCGTCCTATACTTAAGTACCCACGGAAATGTCGCATCTGAACATATTAATTTCATAATCTATATTCAGTGACACGAGATGGCGTCTTAGGAATAATTTGTTTTATTATTAATTTATAATACTTTTTTATTGAATAAGTATCTTATTAACCGATGAAAAGTAATTCCTTGGTTTTTACTGACATTTCTTGAATTATTTGTGCAATATCTAAGTACACAAGACGGCATATTTTTATCAAGAGATTTTTTTAAATCAACACAACACGTGACAACTCTACAAGCGCCTAGCGAGTGACTGATTAAAGTGCAGTGCATGAACCGCAGTTGAGTGGAACAGAGTAGCTGAATGCGGTGTCTCCTCTAGTACGTAGTACAAAATAGCTCAATGGTCGGACTGTGTTTTTTTAATTAAAAATTGGGCTCACTCTTGACCTCTATCTGGCCCGGGGGCAAATATGAGGTCTACGATGGAGCGAGTTTACCCAGGAAAAGCTTGTTAAGACGCACCATGAAGAGGTCGAGGTTATAGGTACTCGGAAAAATATACGCCGGCAGGGCATGTCACTCCTTCGCTGTGCGCATTCGAAAAGATGATTTATAGCTGTTACTGCGAATATTCGGAATGTCATCCAAGTGTGAATGGTAACCTGCAGTGCGTCTTGTATTCTGACAGGCGAATGGAGATGGCAGTATGAGCTTATGAAGCTCGTAGGCACGCTCACCGAAATACAATCTAAAGAAGACTGACAAACAAGCAACGGTGAGCTAAGTAGTGAAGCTTAATTTCTACCAGATTTTTATCGTCAATAAGCCTCTTGTCTCTGCGTTCCACTGAATCGAGTGCGACAAGATGATATTTTGCTGAGCAATCGTTAAGATGACTACAATACTTCATGCATATTCAGACTTGAGCTTTGTGCAAAGTTAGAAGCTAAGGATGCGTGAAGTACGTAATTTGTTACTTTTATTCAATAAAAAATTCGTACAACGTTCTATGGGTGTCTTAAGAGGTGACCTTTTAGTTTGATGTGGTTGATTCGCCAAAGAGAATCCATCACAACCGGCCGTCGTCCGCCGTTATTACCTGGTGGACGGCCATGTTGTAACTATTTTAAATAAAAATCAATTGCTGTCCGTTAGCCACCCTAAAACTAAAAAACGGCTGGACCGATATTGATGACTATATTTGCGTGTATTCAAGTGAGTCTCTGGATGGTTTAGATTCACAATTTGATCCAATAGGTGGCGCTGGCTTGAGATTACGCCGGATGAAGATGAAGCTGGGGTGGATCTCTAGTATCTAAATTTAATAAATAACGGAAGTGAAAGCGTATTGTATTAATCACCTAAAATTTTTGAGGTGGAATCACGTTGCACCTGTTTATCTACATCATTTTAATTTACATTTATAGATGATAATAACCCCTGGGAAGGGTGATCGCTACCAAGCTATTTCTAATTTATCTTGTGTTGTTGATTGTAAACATGATTGTAAGCTATTATTAAAAAAAAAAGTCCCGCTGGGTTTCTTGCTGGTTCTTCCCAGGACAGAGGTTTTTTTTTGCGAACCAGTGGTAAATTAAAAAAGTGACGTTCAATAAGTATTTTTATAGTCTACATTGAATAAAAAAGTTTCTATTTCTATTCTATTCATCAGCAGCATAACGAGTCATTCCACCTTAGTAGTCAGGTTTACAGGGCATCTGCATTTTGATTCTTAATGAAATATTGATATAAGTTTCTATGGGCGAAAGCATATACTTGCCATTAGGGCATATGCATCATATCATCATAGTGGGTTGCGTGCGTGCTTGTTTGTATTCTTCATTCTTTAAAAAATCCCGTTTAAACTTAAGAAATCTAGTGGATAATTTTAAAAATGTTAAGAAAACTGCGAAATTGTACAATACTCAATTATTACAAATTGTTTACGCTTACGGAGTACGGGAATAAAAAATAAATTACAATTTCAGTCCCACATTAGCGACAGCTAGGTGTTGTTTCGGAATTTATTGCACGTTTGGGTAAAATGATGCCCTTTTGAAATTTGTCTCTATTTCGAAGTCAGGGGGATGCTGATGAACATTTATAATTCAGATTAAATCTGATATTGCGATCACCTAAATACTCTTTATGTAAATTCCATTGCTTCTAAAGGGTTAACGGTCTGAAACCATAATATTTTACACGGAATACTACTGATAGCGCAGTGGTTAAACGTTTGGTGGTGGTGTTGTAGGGACCGGGGTTTAGATCTCGATAACAAATGTTTGTATGGGCTAAAAGTTTTCCAAGTTCGAAACGTTATTGCACAAATTATATATGTAAACCGCCTTCACGATACAGATAAAAATCCGACTCTGCGGGTAACGTTAAAAAAACTTGAAGTAGTTATTCGAGAATAAGATTCAAAATTTTTTGTACCTTATTCAACACAAATAAAATGTAACACAATTTAATGTAACAGAAATTAAATACCTTTATGTATTTAATTTGTGTTACATCAAATATATAAGCGACTCGCCCCGACTTTCTATAGAGTAGGGTCTATAAATGTGGCGATATTTAGATTTAATTTAATTATAAGAAATCGATTTCTCGAAATTTTGGGATAAAATATAGCCTCGATCACTCCTGGTACTGCTCTCAATCTGTTCGTCAAGTTTCATTACAAACAATTTAGTCATTCCAAAGATAAGCCCGGACAGACCGACAGACAAAAAATTTGAAATGGTTATTCATGTCTAACAGAACCGCCCCTTCAACTCAATAAAAGGCAGTTATTTCTATATTACAGAATAGCCCTTTAATTTTATGACAATTCTGATAATAAAATATTTAGTTTTAATTTTATTAATTATAGGATTCCAAGCAGGTGGTAGTACCCAGCCTCCTTCTCTACTGAAATTAGGATGTTTTTTTAATTTCAATAGCCTCACGTATCATCCTTGGTAGGAATCGATGTTCTTTCGCGAGGATTTGTGGTCTTACATCAGATTTGATAGACCACAAATCCTCGCGAAAGAACATCGATTCCTACCAAGGATGATACGTGAGGCTATTGCAATTAAAAACATCCTAATTTCAATAGAGAAGGAGGCTGGGTACTACCACCTGCTTGGAATCCTATAAGTAATAAAATTAAAAATATACTCAAGCATACCACTGCAAGACTTCAAAACACAGTTAGTTCATTCTGCGTAGATCAGACCAAAGACAATAATTAAAAAGCTGAAGGTACTCCGGGTTGACTTTGACATCGGGACGTCAGTCACCTCAGCCCCCGTGATCATGGGTGCTGGAAAGCACCCGAAACGTCGGGTATTAAAATTAATATAAATAAAACGCGATAAAATCCGTAAAAGTAGTTTTAATCAATGGTCACATTCTGTTTTTTATACGAGTTTTGTAAGTAGTTGTAAAATTTCATTTATATTGTTTTATTTTAGTGTGGTATAAAAAGTTCTGATGGGTTTTTTGCTGGTTCTTCCGAGGACAGAATCTTTTTTTTCGCACCAGTCATCAAAGGAAAAGGGATAAAAATATTCTATCATATTCTAAGAGTGCAAAAATATTTTTCACAACACCGTTAATCATAAACGATAAATTTTAATTTCTGATCCGGTAAAGCGTTATGGTAAAGCGATAATTAAACTTGGCGTCCATTCAATTTGGTCAACACGATGCAATACGAGTAGTAATATTGCATATACGAGTAAACAAGCATGGGTGTGTTTAATCTCATTCCTCTGAAAAATATGAGATAGCGCGCGAGTCAGATCGCCTGGGATACGTGAAGCACTTTATGTTATTGCCTGTAGACATCGTTAGCTATTGAACTCTTACTGGCAACTACATGGACAATTTCTAACTGATGTGAAAGCTGAGTGAAATAGAACCAGGGTTCGATCCTACCGGCACCAATTAAATTGTCAATTTAAATTGCTGATTTACCACTTACTCGGCGGTGAAAGTAAACATCATGAAGAAAACTACATGTCTACGGAATAAAATTCTTTAAAGACGTGAAGTATGCCAGTAGTAGTTTTTCTATAAAAACACTCCTCCAATCATTTCTGAGTGGGTTAAAACTCACACAACTCCTCAATGCGTGATGGCGAACTTCACATATTGGGGACACTTTCACGTACGTAGCCTTCGAAATATTTTTGAAGTGTAAGCTTCTTTAGGCACGTTGAGTACTTTTGGGTTTTGGGATGAGCTCTGACCTAGCATTACTTTTGGGTTTTGGGATGAGCTCTGACCTCGCATGACCGTCATGCTCAGGTACATAAAATTGATGAAAGTAAAGTTGAAAATCAAATTGATTAAATTTTAATGTTTTACAAAATTTATATGTTTTATAAATTTGTTTATATTATATAGATAATAATAATTATTCTTTTTGGGCAATAAATGAAAATAAATATTATAATTATACGTCGACAAAATTAATTAATAATAAAAATACTTCCTTAAAATATCTTAGCAACCCAAAAACAATGTTTACAAGTATGTTTGTAAAGCTAAAAAGTTTTCACATCTGACGTACAGTCCCACGACTGAGAGTTTATTTATTAACTTTTCAGATATGCAGGTTCCCTCGCGATGTTTTCCTTCACCGCTGAGCACGTGGCCAATTGGTAATTAAAATTACAATTAACAATTTGAGTTTTGCCGACGGGGGTCGAACCTGGGTTCTCTGATTTTACAATGATTCTTATCCTCTTATCTTGGCTTAACTAACAATTATACATAGAAAATTTTAGTATAAAGTATTAGTTTCTTACTTACCTGAATTTAAGATGATCTTGTTGGTTTCCGGCTATTTCATTAGTCGGCGACGATGTACCTGTAAATAGTAAAAATAGATGTCGATATTGTTAAACAATAAAGAGTTACAATTTACACTGTAATGCTACAAATAATATCCATTTATATTTTTAGCTAGTTTAACAAAAAAAAATCTTCAAATGAACATTCATTTTCATGCGAAGTAGAAAATGCAGCTATATTTGTCATGTTTGTAGCACGATTGGGTCGGCTCAACCGGGGAAAGGTATAACGCTCTCAGAGAGTAGTAGCGTGAAATAGCAGTTCAATGCTCCTTTGTTTCATATAGTGAGTGTAGAAAACCTTAGACCTTTTTTTATTAAAAATAGGACATTCCATCTTAGTCATTAGGGGTGAAAACGCAACCCGCATTTTGATTTTTATTTTTATAGGATACAGCATTCATATCCCATCAGGTGGGCTATGTGCTCGTTTGTCAACCTTATTCTATAAAATAATAATCAAACCATATTGTTAGGAGACTTAACCTGTTTTCAAAAATTCAAGGATGTTTTAGCCAATTTAATGAGAAAATATTGCATATTTTTCATTTTAAATTCTATCTTCTTGTAAACTAGGATAAAACAGAAACTTAGACAGAAAAATCCTGCAGCGGAACGAGATAAAATAATAAATCCCGACGTCCCAATTAATTTCACAAACTGTTTCGCCCACATCTGCGTTCTGTTTTCTTTCATAAGTTCGTAACAGAAGTTATCTTTTTATATAGGTTTCCATTTCAAATTCAAAAAATATAATTGTTGGTAATATTACCACAAAATCAACAATACCAATGAGAAAAAAAATTCTTGAATAGCGGCGTGTACTGATATACGAAGGATAAAGCGTCTACAGACTAGATAGATTGAAGACATGGCAAGACATGCATGAAGCAGATGGCTTAAGCCGTGTTTTGTGGCATTCCTTGAAGGCGGCATAAGAAAGCTTGGCAGTGGACTTATTAAGATGATGATGATATAAGAGATGAATACTCTTAGAAGCTATTACATCCTTTGGCATATTGGCCATGGGCGATGCGTATTCAAATAAGTGTTTAGTAAGAAATCACTATTTCTTTTAATTTTATCATGCAAAATTTTAGGTAGGATTATATAAGTATAGGAAACTAATAAAAATAGTTTGAAATTATTATACTTCATGTCTAGATAAAAAATAACTTGAGGTAACTAACGAAAATTCTTAAGCAACGGCAACCTTTCAGCGAATATAATTAATATAAGCTATGAGGCATTTCGTCTCACTCCTCAGCAGCAGAAACACATCTGTAGCCTGCCTTGTTTAAAGTTGTTTACAAGTATTTAAGGATTTCATCAAGCATTTAAACCTTTACAGTTACAGCCTATCAAAAGTTCAAATTTGGACACAGACCTCCCGTTTAAATTTCCTTATAGGAAGGATACTTGACACAGTCGCTACAATTGGCAAGCGGGTTGGCAATCGCTGTGTTTATATTTTAGATTGTTATTGTTAGACGCTGCTGCCATCTCCTGGCTTGTCCGCTAGCGTCACCTCCTATGACACTCACGGAACGATATGCAATAGTGTGATAACGGTAAATTCGATTGTTGTTTCAGTTTTATAAAAAAATGTGCAATCACAGACGCACAGTGTATAAAAGTACGAAAAGATACGCTTAAAAACGTTTTTGTTGCAGTTAACATAAATTATATCTATTGTCCACCTGCTAGGTAGTTTGAAAACATTGTTTCTAAAAACTAAGTACACACAGCGTTTTAACAAAAGAGTAGTTAACTAAGCTCAAACAATGAAAATTGGATCGCGAGTGTATATTTTACCCTTGTAACTAACGAGCAAATTGTCGGTTTCAACAAATATACAAATAAGTACATATATTATTTTATTTATTAAAATAAAATAACATATGTACTTATTTGGGATGTGACGGGACGGGACGGGATGTGAGCATTTGTGCCAGTTTTGACATTTGATACAAATTTGCATACGCAAAACAAACTAAACAAACCTAAATTTAACTGCACAAAGTCGGTTATCGCGCACATCTGTATTAGTAAAACTCCGATAACGTAGTTCGGAGGATTTGCCTTAATTGCCTTCTTCTTTGCCCTCGCCTCTTCCCGTTACGCGGGGTCGGCTTTCTTAATCCTTCGGCGCCATTCAATTCGCTGGTAAGCATCATCTTCTGTAAGGCCGAGCTTTAGCATGTCCTTCCGGACATTTGTCAATCAGGTAGTTTGCGGTCTACCTCTCCCTCTCCTTTTTGTAGCCATGGAAAGGCACTTTCTCACGACGTGGTCATCTGGTCTACGCATAACATGTCCGTACCACCTTAGCCTGGACTCTGTAATCTTAATCAGTGATAGGCGTTACTTTGAAACTCCCCCTTACGTGTTCGTTACGCACTTTGTCTTTGAGAGTGACTCCACCCGCCCAACGTAATTGGGCGCATGCGCATTTCAGTGGCATGAAGTTTTCGCTCATGGATTTTTGTCGAAGCCCACGTTTCGCTACCATAGAGTAAAACAGGCCTCACAGCTGTTTTATAAACCTTGGCTTTGGTTCTTATCGGCATTTTTGGATCGCAGAGGACTCCCGTTAATGTACGCCACTTATTCCACCCAGACATCGTTCTGTGCGTTATGTCTGCTGTTATCGATCCATCTTCCGCGATTATTGATCCGAGGTATTTAAATTTATTTACTCTAGGTAAGGCCACGCCATCCAATTTGACTTCCGCACTTGATGGTATAATTTCGTCGGGGTTGAAGTTGCATACCATGTACTCTGTCTTGGTCCTGCTTATGCGTAATCCGTTTAACTCTAGGGATTTCCTATATTGCTCCAAGTTTTCTTGTATCTCGATTACACTGCCTGAGATGAGCGCAACATCATCCGCATATAAAAGCTTCCATGGTGTGGGTTTCTGGATTTTCTGGGTTAGGTAGTTCATGGTGATATTGAATAGCAAGGGACTTAGTGCGCTTCCTTGATGAACTCCTACTTTGATATCGAAGCTCTCCGACAAGCCGGCTGGACTTCTGACACAAGTTTGTACATTATGGTACATGTCCATAATCAGTTTTATATAGTGCTCAGGGACATTTTGAGCTCTCAGAGCCTGCCATATTATGTTTCTCGGCACACGATCGAAAGCCTTCTCGAGATCTATGAATACCATCCAGAGATTTTGTTTGTTTTCGTGAGCTTTTTCCATGACCAGTCTGATTGCGTGGATCTCGTCTGTTGTTCCCCTCTCAGAAGTAAAACCGAACTGATTTTCTGTTAAATTAATGAGGTTTTGAAGGCGTTCACTTAGAACTCGTTCCCAGATTTTGAGTGTGTGTGACGTGAGTTTTATACCTCGATAATTTGCGTATTCGCGTACATCTCCTTTGTTCTTGTAAAATGGTACCAGTACACTCTTTCTCCAGGCATCTGGCATTTTTTCGCTTTTCATGATGTTATTAAATAGCTCACAGAGCCATGCCTCTCCTACCCCTTTTAGAAATTTCCAGAGCTCAACAGGAATGTTATCTGGGCCTACACTTTTATGATTCTTCATTTTAGATATGGCGCTACCAACTTCTGCAACAGTTATTCTATATACAGGTCCTTGCGTCGGAGTTAATTCTTTTTCTGATTGTCTAGGGAATTCTTCATTGAGCAGCTCCTGGTAATACTCAAACCATCTTTTACATATATCCTTATCGTTTGTAAGTAGTGTGCCATCCTTATTTTTAATATATTTTGTACTTTTAAAGTCTTTACAATCATTGTATCTATATTTAGCTATTTTATACATATTATTATCGGTGGCTAGTTCTAAGCGATGGTAAAGATTTAGATCAGCTTTTTCCTTTTCAATAGCTACTGTTCTTCTTGCAGTCTTCTTTGCCTCTTTGTATATTTCTTTATCTTCATCGGAGCATGTTTCTCGCCAAATTTTAAACAAACGTTTCTTTTCAGCAACACTATGTTTGGTGTAGTCGTTCCACCATTTTGTATCTTTTGCATTGTGCAGTGGTCCTTTGCTTATCCCTAGCTCACGTTTTGATGTAGTGATACATAATTTCTCAAAGTTTGTCCATGTTTCCGTAGGAGTCTGATCTCGAAGGGGGTTTTTGCTCATATAATCCAAAACATGCTTTCCTAGGTTACTCCCTTTAACCGTTTTTAGTTCATGCCATTTAATTCTCTCCACTTTAACTCTTTTTATCTTAATGGCTGTTTTAAGTTTCAGGGCTGTTAGTAGAAGCCTATGTTGGGAGGTGAGGGATTCCCCAGGAATAACCTTGCAGTCCTTAATTTGTTTCAAGTATTGTTTATCTATTAGGATATAGTCTATCTGCGTCTTCGATTCTCCACTCTTATAGGTTATTAGATGTTCGTCCTTCTTTTGAAAAATTTGCCTTAATTGCCATTTTATAATAATATAATTCAGGATTATTTTATGTAAGGATTGTAGAGAATATTCATCTGTACGATACTAATACTAAATATAATTCTGAGAATCCCCCTAATTATGGGGAAAATATCGCATCTGTTGGAAAGATATATCAGTCACGTCCTCATTAAATAGGAACGACCTTAATATCCTTGGCTTAACACTTTCGAAGTTAACGAAGCATGATATAAGACGACCTAAAGCCCCGGTTTACACTAACACCCGTATAATCTTCCGATTACAGCGTGATGTCGATGCAGCAGTCATTCCTATTGGTGTTTCTGAGAGGAAAAGTTTATTTTTGGGCTGATATTTCATCCCAAATATTTATTTGTTTATTTTAACAGCAATTATTAAAGAATTTAATTTGTAATGCATGTAAAAGAAATCTACCTTTTATTCTAAAATATTATAATAAGTGTCAATGGCTTATTATAATTTAATTTAATTTTTTATAATTTAATAAAATTATAATAAATAAAATAGTATAATAGGCTTTCAACAAGTAAAACAATGTTAAAAATTTTACTAATTGACCTAGAAGGAAATCGATCCGAACCTAACCACAATTAAAATGCTCCTCCGTTATGTTTTTGAACTGTAATAGCTGTAGTATATAAAGGTATCAATTTAATGAAAACCTAGTAATCACTTTAACCATGTCTCTTATTTGTTGGGTAATATGAAAGTACTGTAATTAAAGGATAATCTTAAAATGAGCCATAGCAGAACTTTTACCTTTACACTTATTTATAAAAAAATGCAAAAATATATTATCCCAAGTCATATGTACCTAAGATATTATGTTATTTTATTCCAGGACCAGATTTTTTATTACTATATTATTTAACTGAACTGGTAAACAGTAAATAATTTCACAGTTATTAAGGTGGCAGGCTGATTTACAGATTACAGGTTTTTAGAATAAATTACAAAGTATTAAAAAATTACCTGAAAATAAATCATAAACCAGAAATACCAAATAAAACAGGGGAAAATGACAATAACCAAATAAAATATCAGGAGGAGACTGCTGCTGCTTGTTTTCCGTTTCATTTCCTTCCGTCGCCTCTTACGACGCCTACGGGTTTATATACTCGTAGGATGAGTGATTCACTTACGACGCCCACGAGTTTATATACTCGTAAGGTGAGTGATTCTCTTACGACACCCACGGGTTTATATACTCGTAGGGTGAGTGATTCATTTACGACACCCACGGGTTTATATACTCGTAGGGTGAGTGATTCTCTTACGCCGCCACTTTACGGCAACAGGGATAGCTGGATATTAAAACATTTCACTTCAAAAATATACTTATATGGTCGGTGGTTTGTCTGCATAGACCAGTGATGTCACGTAGCCCCACAGAAATAAGTCGAGTGGTGTTAAGTTACACGATCTCGGTTGCCAGTTGATGTAGCCACAACGTGAGATGACAAAACTCTCGAACTTATCATCCAATAAATTCAATGTTTCACATACAGTATGGCAATTAGCGCCGTCCTGTTGAAACCACGTTTGTAAGGTCCATGCCATCTTTTTTTTTATATGATAGGATTACAAACGAGTACACAGTCCACCTGATGGTAAGTGGTTGCGGTGTCCCATAGACATCTACATCTATTCTCGATTACGAATCAAAATGCAGATGCGTTGTCATCCGTGAGGACTTAGATGGAATGCCTCGTTTCCAGCAAAAAGGGTCTCTGGTTCTCTACACTCACCATACGAAACACAGCAGCATTAAGCTACTATTTGACGCTGGAATTCTGTGAGAGCGTGGTCCCTCCCCGGTCGAGCCGAAACATTCGTGCTACAACTATACTACTAATATAACTGCAGCAAGGCTCTACCACGTAAAAAAATCTATTCTATCTATCATCTATCCTAGGCCACAAAAATTTGTTATCATCGTCCAATATATCGGTCGTCACTGACAGGGATCGTGGCTCCTTGCGCATACTCGAAAAGATAAGGGCAGATGATACCGCCAGACCAAAGTTCACACCAAACAGTGACTTTTTTGGATGGTAGGTACTCGTATCTGATGAATCTCCCGTGAATTGTGTCGCTTAAAATCTGGCAATTTTATTTGTTAACAAAGCCACTTAAGCAGAAATGAGCCTCATCATTGAAGACGTTTTTTTTTTCCGAAAGCAGGGTCAGCCGCCAAATGCTCCATAGCCTTCGGTTTTAGTTCTAAGTAAATTAAACTTAGTATGAATGAAAAACCAAATCAATATCTACCAAGTTGATGTCGCAGAAAGACCCAGATTTTGCACACGAACGGCAACAATATTTTACAACAATTCATGCGGTTCTTTGACGTACAGGCACTGCTTCATCTACAACCTGATGAGTTGCCTCTAATGACTATATGGACGACAATTTTCGGCCATGATTGTAATAAATTGAACACAACGCACGGAATGTTAGGCGAACAGAACACTGATTTATTGATATTAAATTTAAAGAATTTTAACGCGTTGTTGAAGCAGCATTCCATGGTGAAATGTGAAAATGATATAAAAAATTCTTGTCAAATATGACAGCTATCGCTTTACCAAATTCGAGCGTCCATATTGAAAAAAACCCTTTACAATATAAAATGTTGAAAGCTACACTGAAGTGTGAGACTATTATACGCTCCAACGAAGAAACAGTGTTACTTTACGAATAGGTTTCAAATTACTTTACTCTTTGTAGATCTTCTCTGTAATGGCATCCATTACTGAAACGTATTGAGAGCTGATGGCTCGATTTTCCCCTCGCGAGTGGGTGGACGTTTCTTTCAATTCAATTGCAAAAGTTTTATTTTTTACGAATTTTTTATTATTGATAGTAATTTGCTTGGTTACTCTCGGTGACGGAAGAGTTCAGCGGGTTTTGTGAACTCATTCCCGATGCGTATGGTGGACTGCGGTGGAAGAGATGATCTCTTACTCTGCGCGCCGCAAATGAAGTAAACAACTGCAAGACCAGGGGAATTGCAGATGCGTTGCTGGTTTTTGAACCCCATGAACAATTACACAAATAGACGGCCCCCAGTCCCCGGCGGCCCCGCTATTCCTGGCTACGGTGGCGACCATGGTAACGGCGGGGCAGGGGGTGCTAAGAATCTCCGGTGGAGGTTCGGTTGCCACCTACGACGACTCGACCTGGCAACATTTAACGCACGCACGCTGAGGACTGACGAGAAGATCCTGGAGCTGGAAGAAGAGATAGACAAGTTGCGCTGGAGTATTATAGGATTATCCGAGGTCCGAAGAGAGGGGGAGGACACGGTGATTCTCGAATCCGGCAACTTGTTCTATCACCGGGAGGGCGACCATCTGTCCCAAGGAGGTGTCGGATTTATCGTCCACAAGTCTCTCGTCAACAACGTTGTAAAGATTGGGAGTGTGTCGACGAGGATCGCGTACCTGATACTCAGAATCACCAAACGGTATTCGCTGAAGGTCATACAGGTTTACGCACCAACGTCGGCACACCCCGATGAGGAGGTGGAGGAAATGTATGAGGATATTTCCAAAGCCATGCATTCCTCCAAAACCCACTACACGGTGCTGATGGGAGACTTCAACGCAAAACTAGGCACAAGAGAAAGCGGTGAGCTGAAGGTAGGGAAATTTGGAGTAGGGCAACGGAACCGAAGGGGCCAGCAGCTGGCCGAATTTATGGAGAAAGAGGGACTCTTTATGATGAACTCTTTCATCCAGAAGCGGCCCCATAGGAAGTGGACCTGGTCGAGCCCCGACGGTTCGACAAAAAATGAGATTGACTTCATTATAACGACCAGACGCCAACTGTTCAGTGATGTCTCAGTGATCGCAAGGGTGAAAACTGGCAGCGATCACCGAATGGTTAGAGGCACACTGAACCTAAACGTTAAGTTGGAGAGGTCTCGTCTAATGAAGTCAACGCTCCGTCCCCCTCGTGCTCTAATCCAGAATCCCGAAAACTTTCAGCTCGAGTTACACAACCGCTTTCAGTGCCTAGCAGATTGCAATGCAGTGGACGATATAAATGACAAGCTCGTGGAAACTGTCCATGCAGTTGGAGCTAAGTTCTGCAAGACCCGCCGCAGAAGGACACAAAAACTCTCCGATCACACTCTTAATCTCATGGCTGTTAGACGGGAGATGAAGCTGCAATCGTCAACAGATTTGACAGCATACAGGCAACTGAACAGACAGATCTCCAAATGCATGCGGCGAGACTTACGCAACTTTAATACTGCTCGTATTAAAGAAGCGATCGAGCGGAACCAGGGTTCCAAAGTCTTTGCCAGAGATCTGTCTGCCCGTAAGAGCCAACTGTCAAAGCTGAAGACTGAGTGTGGCAGCATCGTTTCCGGGACACCTGAGATTTTGAGTGAGATTGAGAGGTTCTATGGGCAGCTGTACACATCATCGTTGGAGCCACACGCAAGTGTGAGTAACGATCCAAGAGCAAGTCTTATCCGACACTATTCCGATGATATCCCGGACGACAGTCTGAGCAAGATTAGAATGGCTCTCCAGCACCTTAAAAACGGTAGGGCTCCAGGTGAGGATGGAATTACAGCGGAGCTTCTGAAAGCGGGTGGAACACCGGTACTTGAAGTCCTTCAGAGGCTCTTCAAGTCCGTCCTCCATGGTGGCACTACTCCAGAGGCGTGGAGCAGAAGTGCGGTGGTCTTGTTCTTTAAGAAAGGCGACAACGCTCTCTTGAAGAACTACAGACCGATTTCCCTTCTGAGCCGCGTCTACGTGTTGTTTTCGAGAGTCATTACGAATCGTCTCGCACGCAGACTCGACGACTTCCAGCCTCCCGAACAAGCCGGTTTTCGAAAATGCTTCAGTACCATGGACCACATACATACCCTGCGGCAGATTGTACAGAAGACTGAAGAGTACAATTTGCCGTTTTGCCTGGCGTATGTGGACTATGAGAAAGCCTTTGATTCCGTCGAAATTTGGGCGGTGCTGCAGTCCCTTCAGCGGTGCCAAGTTGACTGTCGGTATATCGAAGTGCTGAAGTGTTTATACAGTAGGGCTACGATGGCTATCCGAGTACAGAACCAGAGCTCGAAACCTATCCAACTGCAGAAAGGTGTAAGACAGGGTGACGTTATATCCCCGAAACTCTTCACCGCTGCTTTGGAAGACGTTTTCAAGCTACTGGACTGGAAAGGATACGGTATTAACATCAATGGCGAGTACATCACTCACCTTCGATTTGCCGATGATATAGTCCTTATGGCAGAATCACTGGAGGACTTAAGCACTATGCTCAATGACCTCAATATTGCCTCCCAACGGATAGGTCTTAAGATGAACATGGACAAAACAAAGACCATGTTTAATGTCCATGTCACACCTATGCCGGTAGTTGTTGGGAGCACTATGCTCGAAGTTGTTGACGAGTACGTTTACCTGGGACAAATACTTCGACTAGGTAAGTCCAACTTCGACCGAGAGGTCAATCGACGGATTCAACTCGGCTGGGCAGCGTTCGGGAAATTACGACATATCTTCTCGTCAGGTATACCTCAAAACTAGATTGTACAACCAGTGCGTGTTGCCAGTGATGACTTACGGATCTGAGACGTGGTCCTTCACTGCTGGCCGTATGAGGACGCTCAAGGTCGCTCAGCGAGCTATAGAGAGGGCTATGCTCGGAGTTTCTCTACGTGATAGACTCAGAAATGAGGATATCCGCAGTAAAACCAGAGTGACCGACATAGCCCAACGGATTAGTAAGCTGAAGTGGCAATGGGCCGGCCATATAGCTCGAAGAACCGATAACCGATGGGGAAGAAAGGTTCTCGAGTGACAGCCTCGTACCGGTAGGCGTAGTGTAGGGCGACCCCCCACTAGATGGAGTGACGACCTGGTAAGATATGCAGGAAGTCGATGGATGCAGGTGGCTCAGGACCGTGCTTTGTGGCATTACTTGGGGGAGGCCTATTTTCAGCAGTGGACTTGTGAAGGGCTGTAATGATGATGAATGATGATGCTGGTTTTTAAAAAAAACGTAGACCGCTTTCTTGAAGGATCCCTAAGTCATATCGTTTCGGAAATATTACTGATGGTAGTCGAATCCACAAGGAAATTGTGCGAAAAAGAAAACTTATTGTAAATTGCATAGTGCATCCAAATGATATCGCGAGTTTTATCTATATGTGCGATTGTGAAACAGAGCGGCAGAGGGGAGTATATTAAATAATATATGATAATAACTCTTTGGAATAGACGACCGCTAACACGCATTTTTCTTCCGTTTTCATATTTAAGTATACAACTTAATATACTGTAGACAAATATTTGAAAAGTACGACTAGGTTTCTTGATGGTTGTTTCTAGGTCAGAGTTATTTTTCGAACAATTGTTTAAAGCATGAAAAATGTTCTAATCTATTCTTATAAATTGTAAAGATAACTTTTATAGCTCCGTGTCCAAAAAAGAAACAATCATGTCTGCTTGTTTGTTTGAGAACGCAAAAACCACGTAAAGTAACATACTGCATTATACTCGTATTGGCAATATGTCGGACTTGTAGCTCGAACAACTGAAAGCCGTTGGGAAAGAAAGGTTCAAGAGAGGCAGCCTCGTACCGGTAAGCGAAATGTTTGGTGGCACCCACTACATGGAATGCGGTATAGCAAAAAGCTTGGAAGCGACCACCTCATTCCCAGGGCTATTATCCACCATGTATTTATTTATTTTATAATAACCCTTTTTATACAGTTTTTGTTTAATAAAATATTAAAACTTGGTAATCGAGAGGCCTTGTAAATATTAAGAAAAATATAACGTAACCTCAATACTTCTTAAACTAAACATCTTCTGTTCTTTATTTCACCGGATATCGTAAATAGAAGTGGAAAACAACACACGTCTGACTGAAATTCGATGATAATGCAAAGTGTGCTTGTTGCTTTGGAGTTTTCAAACACTTTCGCATTCAAACGAAGTGGTATAAACTGCTTGCTTTTTCTTCCTTTTTCGTTTTACTTTTTCTTTTTATTTACTTGCATATTATGATAATAAAAAACTGAGCCGAACCATACTGATTAAACTTAGTTTGTATTCATTAGAGTAGCAGAGAATATGAAAGTAATGGAGAAAAAAGTAATACATACTAATTCCTATATTTCAGTTTTTCTAAAGACTAAGAGTGACAAGTGAGCATGTATTCCATCTCATGGTAAGTGGATGCTGTGGATTTAAAATCGGTTAAGAATCAAAATGTTTATATGTTATCACCACTGAGGACAATGCCTTGCTACCAGTATAAAGGGACAATGCTTCTATACGCTCTACATACGGAATACATAATTAAGCTGATATCTTATGTGAATATTCATTAAGAGTGCGGTGCTGATCTTCCGTAACATACAAAATGAATGGGTCGACTCTGTAACCAAAAAAAAAGTTGCAGTGGAGCTTTGCTTAATCATACGGATTAAATTTAATTTGTATTCATTAATTTAGTTGAAAGTAATAACAATAATGTCCTCGAGACCGAATTTCGGTCACGGTGGCCAGCCGTAACAGAGACTAGCCAACGTCGCAGGACAGGAATAAAGTGTCTAAGTTTAAACGCAAGCACAGGTCCACTCTCTATACCCTTACTCTCATAGTCCATTGGGACGGTAAACTGACACGCCCAGAGAGAGGTCAGGCGAAGGACCATCTCATGAACATGCTTTTCGACCCACGGGGGTGATACACCGCCAACTTCGTGACTCCAGGCAACTACTGAGAATTTTGACGGAAAAACTCAATACCGTGACCGTCAGACCCGTTATTCGTAACTCGTGATCAGCAGTCACGTTTACAACAACTGCACCAATGAGGCACTCTCACTAGAGGGTAAAAAAATATAAATTTATGTTTATTTTTTATATATAATCTCAGAAATGAAGGCTAGTTCACTATTTACAATCATTATTTACAGAAGGTAACTGATAACAAACATTTAAAATACAGAACAAAAATCTTGTTGCAAAAAATTGTAACTCCAGTGGAAGTTAGTACAATGACAAACATTTTTTTAACTGTTAAGTTTTGCAAAGTAAAAGTTAGTTAAAAAACTATTTAAAATAAATAGAGGAAAGCCGTTGTGAGCTTGTTAATGCCAAAGAGTAAAGAGTTGAGTAAGTCATTAGAGAGCTTTGATGTCTCTTGATAATGAGGCAAATGACAGTGTTATTCATTTTTCTCTTTAGCAAGAGATATTTAAAAAATGAACTTTAAAAATATTGTAGTAACTGAAGTTTTGTGTAGGATTATTTTATATCGCTTAGTTTATTTATTAATTAAGTAAAAACTCATACTCGACAACGATCTCACATGATATTTCATATGTCATCACATAGGTGGATTACATTTTATACGTGGAAGAGCAACGCTGCGGCTAGCACGAATAGGTCGGCTAGACCGAGTAAGGACCACGCCCTCACGGAATACCGGCATAAAATAGCAGGTTAATTCTTTTATATTTCATATGGTGAGATTCTCTTTATTGGTAACATCTCAAACCCCAGAGGTGACAAAGCGTCTGCATTTTGATTATTCATCAAAGAGAGATGAATATGTCTATGGGTCATCTACTTACCACTATGTGAAATGTGTGCTACGAGTAGACGTGTGTGTTAGACGTCACGATTTTTGATTTTCTCTGTATTTAACAGATGAAATGGCTGAAACAGATTGTCTATCTCTTCTCCACAGAAGGATATTATTGTTCACCTGTTACAGTTACCGTACTGCTATAAAATGCGCTTGTAATTAGGTCATAGTTTAACAGAATAAGCAGCTACTTTTACAAACACGATGTCGATGTTAACGAGCGAAAACAAACCGTTGAATGCAACGACGAATTATTTCGTATCATTCTATCTCTGAGCTAACCGCACACCATCGTCTATTTATTTGCAAGATTTATGATGTTTGTGTATTTAAATGAAGTAAAGTTGGTTCTTTTCGAATTTTTAAATAAAACATATCAACAACAACCTCACCTTTACAACAACAACAAACGATCATCTTTTTTTCTTACATTCTATATTAAAATATTTTTTATGTTTTTGTACACACTATTAAACTCGTACTACGTAAACTCATCCACCACAAAGAGGACGAGGTAGAGCAAAGGTAAATAGAGACTACGGACTTGACGCAATGCTAGGACCCCTCACGCGCTTTTCTCACACTTTTATTTACTCTTTACTTCATTCCTTAAATCAAAATAATACAAAGGATGGTCTTAATGCCTTGAGGCATTCTCTACCAGTCAACCCAACGCAACATTTATATAGAATAAAATCAAAATAAAATTGATAATTAACTACGAAATATATAGATTATTATTAGTACATACAAATATCTATGAATATATACGTCTATTTAGCAATATAGAAGCGTTGTCTTTAGATAAGATGATAAATAATTCATAAGTATATAAAAATCATTCATATCTTTATTATCTACACATACATTCTCGTCGGTTCAAGAGACTCTAAAATTTTCTATCTTCTGCCAAACCCAATTTTCACTACCAACAAGTTTTATAAATTTGCCACAATTTATGTTCTCGAAAATGTGTCATATGTAGGTATAGGTTTGCATAGAAAAGCAAGTTACTTAAGCAACTCAAGGAAGTGCCAGTTTTGTTAGCCTCCGAACATAATAACTGATTTTGAACCCTTAAGGCGCTACCCTGACCAAAACCTGGCAAAAGTGCGTTTTTCAGAGACTATTATCTCATTAGTTATGAGAAATAAGCTACATCTAAAAGCACATTATTAATGTTCGATATCCAATCATCACATTCCACGTTCTAATTTGTTTTTATGTGTTATGAATACATTTATAATCTACTTTAAAAAAATGACTAAAATTATTGATTACAGCATCTGTTGCTAAAGGAAATGCTCTAATCATTTGAGAATTACACTAATGGATAGATAATTTAAAAATCTATATTCTACACGTTTTATTTAATTTCTTAAGTTCGCTTATCTCTTTTAATTGAAATAATTCCAAATATTCGGGCGTATTTTTCCGTGATAAATTGTAGCGAGAGCGCGTGGATTGTATGGGACCGAACGGACAAGGTCTCTCGCTAGGGGAACCGTCTTAATACGCAAACGTAACATAGCAGCGATTACAGTAGATCTTTTAGGTCGGCGCGATACGAGTTTTTTTTTCTATACCTGCATAGCTGCTCGCATAAAATAAAAAAAGTAAAAAAACTTAATCCCGCTTTTTTACCTATTTGTACATTTAGTATACAATTACTTACTTTCGTAGTGATCTCAAACGGGATTGCTAATCATGAGGTCCCGGGTTCGAATCCTGGGTCAGGCCAAAATCAGTTACTAGGACTCTCTGCCAGGAAATTCTCAGTGGCACACTGGAGTAAGGAAGTTGGCGATGTTTCACCCCCGTGCCTCGGAAAGAATTTGAAGCCGTTGGTCCTGCACCTGATCTCTCCGGTCGTTTCGTATTACCGTGCCTTCGGAATATAAGAGTGACGGAATATAGAGTGCGTACGTGCTAAAGCGTTCTCATGCACTCGGGCGCTATAATTCCGATTTGCACAAGATGGCTAGTCTACTTTAAGACAGACTGTCGTAACCGAAATTCGGCCTGGAGGACATTGTTATTATTATTGTAGTTTATTTATTGATGTTTCTACGTATTCATAGCTGCAATAAAGATTATAAATTATAAATATGCTTGGCCTCTAAATGCGTATATCTCTCGCGAGTAGATAGCTTAAACCTTACTTTCTTTTCTTGTAGTTCATTTTTTATTCTTTAATTGAATTAAACAATCCTATATTTCATATCGTCCTTTTCATATTCGCAAGAATGCTTACAATGGTTTGCATAGTTTAAAGGATTTGTCTTACCTAAACACATTAAGTAGGTCGATAAAGCTTTCGGTACAAAAAACACCTGGCCTCTAAGCTTTCAGCATGTCAAGCAAGTATTGCAAGACAACAAGCTTCGGGTCCCGCGCCTACGTCACAGCGACCGAGTGAAGCCGGCTAAAGACGAACGTGTGCTTGTTGTACTAACATAATATATCAGATGAGTCATAGACAAGGTTGGCTACATCTTGCAGCTAGCTTCCATTAAAACTTACTACAAGTCTCCGAAGAGGTTGTATGAAAAAAGAATTTTTTAAATTTTTACCATCCTAAGTTAAAAATAGGTGAATTAAACGCGATAACACCGGTAAAAATTGTTTTATTTATTAGGTCGCTAAATGCAGTATATGTATGTGCCGTGTGGTAGCGTCGTTAAAGATATGGTCACCCTATTGTGTCTCGTGAGTGTCGTTGAAGGCGACTATTACACGGTCAATAAATAGATATAGGATACAAAACAATCTGGGATAAAGTTTGATGATTACGCAAATTGTGCCTTAGAGTTTACCAAAACATTTACATCTAAACTAGGTTAGTTATTCACTGCTCAGTTTGCAGCTGGCGATTCCATCGCATTTTCAAATTTTAAGTGATGGAGTGTAATAAAACAGACTTGTTATATTTCTAGCTTATGCCTGTTTCAAAGGGGGTAGGCAGAGAATACTCCTATTTGAAACGATCTTAATACACCCTTGTTTCTTTCACAACCATAAACCTAATTTAAAGCGACGTATAGCATCATTGCTACCACTTCGGTCTATGAGAGTTAGGGAATAGATAGCTAGTCTTTGTTGAGACTAGCCGCCATTTATCGTGTACAAGTTTTTGAATATTTAAATATCATATTGTAGTACAAGAATCTTAGTATTATACAAATAAATAACATTAATAACATATTTTATAAAACTATTCTACTATATTCTTGTCATTTGGGTAATCGTCAGTGCATTCTAGCCTCGATATAAACGTGCACGTGTTAATTTAAATTGACACGTGCGCCTATAATCACAGAGTAAATAATAGTACTCCGTACCAATATTTTTAGTAGGTATATCCTAACATTATTGTTTATTAATAGTTATTATACTGAAAAAAATTCTTTTAAAAGTAAAACGTCTACTGTACTGAGTTTTCAAATTCGTCTGTCAAGCGTGGAGATTCCGAGTCAAACCTTCCCCATAATATCATAGTCCTTTGTCCGGTCAGGGTTTTTATAGACTGATAATTATGATGATGTACAGGCGTGAAATAACAGTAATTCTTGAATTTGAAAATGGAGGGTGTAATTGTCGGAAGGACTAAAGTAAAATTAAATTGATCGCATCACATGACATTTTTGCAAACACCTCATTAATGATTACAATTTGCAATCAGCTTATTTTATTTTTAAGTATATTGTGTGACAGCTTGTTAAGCTCAGTTCATAATCCGACTGATTCAGAAGCGGCTTTAATTTTATAAAACTTAAATGTCGAACCAACTCTTACTCCCCTACTCACTGTTCCCCTTGAAGAAATGGATTCCCTCGTGTAGCTTTGGAAAGTCGCTGTAGCTCAGCTGCTAAGCACTCGACGTAGTACAGTACTCGAGCAATCCGAGTTCATTCTCCGTCGGAACCAAAGAGCGGGGAAGCACCATGCTCTAACAGAACACCAGCGTAATATAGCAGCTTAATGCTGCTGTGTATCGTGTGGCGAGTGTAGAGAACCGATGACCCCTTTTATTGGAAACGAGGCATTCCATCTTATTTGCTAGGAGTGACAACGCATCTGAATTTAGATTTTTATTCGAGAATAAATGTAGATATCTATGGGCCACAGCATCCTTTTACCATCAGTTGGACTGTGTGCTCGTTTGTCACCCCTATTGTATAAAAAAAATATTATCTCCTTACTTTTCGCGATCAATTAACGACTGACGCATCTATATTTTATATGTCAATTTTTCTTCCAAATTGTAAATACATATAATTAAAAATTTAAGTAAGCGATTGTTGGATGGAGTCTCAGAGGAGTTCTGCGATCGTCAATTCCGTTGCGAACTAGGCGATTATAGCAACTAATTCCTATAATAGGAGAGGCGTAAGTACAGCTATGGACAATTAAGAACTGAAAGTAAAATAAGATATTACATTCAATTTGATATCTCATGATCGTCGTCATTCTATCCATTCATCCATTCATTAGAGTCTATAAAAGTCCACTGCTGAATATAAATTTCCCCAATAGATGACCTCGTGGGGAAGATATTTGCCGATTGTTTGTGATGAAGGCGACTTGGCAACCACATTTTTTTAATTATTCGGTGTTGATGGTAAATATGCTACTGCCTTTTAACTGTCTATATAATTTAATCACTGTATATTATATGCAGAATTCTTCATCTATGACAAGTTTATTTGATACTAGCTTGCCAGGCAGACGTTGTTCTGCCCTTTTCGATGACCCTTTGATATGTCTTATTAAAAATCCTTAAATTCACAAAAAAAATTGTGGGTCACTCATGGCATAAAAACTATCCTTTCTCTCAAGTTGGGCCAAACTGAACACGGTGTGCAAATTTGATTAAAATCGGTTAAGAAGTTTAGGAGTCCATCGCGGACAAACAGCGTGACACGTAATTTATATATATTAAGATTTAGACAGGTGAAAAAATCCTTTCGAATAATATTATAATAAAAACGGAAAAAATTCAAACAGTGAAATATGTGTAGTTTGAGATAACTCATTTGTTCATATCATATCATATAATCAGAGGGGTAGCCTCTACCCTACGGAGCTTAATTTAGCACAATTCTAAAACCCACTCATATGCTTGCGCATACATGCTCGTTGGTTAAAAGTACTCTCAATCTGGCCCATTTTCAATATATCGCCAATTTGGTCGATAAACTTTCCGCCTGGGGCGTACGTTCCCAACTCTGCCGTACACTTATGTAACATAGATTAGCTTTATCATTTTTGTTCATTCTTTCTACATGACCAAACCACCGAAGCATTCCTTTCTTAATCCTGGTTACAAGATCATCTTGCAAACCACACTTTTATCTTATCACACAATTTTTCACGCTCTCATTCTGATTCAGCCCTAACATAATCTATAATACTACTCTCGTACCTCTTCTGGCATACCCAACTTTCACGACCATACCTTAAAGTAGGAACTAACACAGCATTGTGCATTTTTTGACACATTTATACACAATAAAGAGAAAAGCCTCTATGCCCTCTTCTTTACCTCGCTTGTTCTCACTATAATATGAAAAAGTTACACACACGTAACTTATGTAATCGTATAATCTTAATTGCTATTTCTTTCGTAGCTGAGAGTCATTAATTTAGTTAAATAAGATAATAAAAGGTTTGTCAACGATCGTAACATTTGCTAATATTAACTTTTTCTCCATTTGCAGAAACGTCATTTTTAAGCCGACTTTTATCGACAACTTTTGCTAAACGTCTGAAAGACAAGACGAAATTAAGGGAAATTCCTCTCGAAGTAATCACACGATGTATATTAGTGGTAAAAAAAACAATATTTTCATTAACTTTGTAATGTTATTTAGCCAATTATATAAGAAGTAGGTAAAATATAAAAAGGCAAAAAAACCTGTAAAAGATTAAATAATTAATTTTTATAGAAGAACTTTATACTATATTTTTTAAAATCATGCTGCAGCTATATTACGGTTGTGGCACGAATTGTTCGGCTCGACCATTGAGTTATACAACACCTGGGAAAAATTACACTCTCGCGGAGTACCAGCGTGAAATAGCAAAATAACGGCTTAATTCTGCTGTGTTGCATATGGA